>CM062601.1:46194261-46794261 GCA_031470985.1 Agastache rugosa | reverse complement strand
ATTGTTTTCTAAAATGTACAGGTTTGCTCGGATGGAGATGGAAGTGTGCTTGGACGGACTTTTGTTGATTACACTCTTATCGAAAGTTACTTAAGCTAGAGTTTGGTTATATGTCTTCATACATGTAACCCAGTTATGTCTTCCGCTGCAACACCCTGAAATACGTTTTGGTTTTGTTGTTATTATGCTTCTTATATCATGATTATCTAAGATCTTGTTATCAGACTGTCGTACTTTGCTACAAGATGGTGTAGTCATTTGACCATCTTTGCTGATCTTTTGATGGATCTTGAAAGATTAAGTTGTCGTTTCTAAGTAATTGACGTTGTTGGTTGATGCTTGATTGTTTCCGTTCTTTTCAAAAGCCTGATCATTGTGAGGCTCTAAGTTCTCATTTCATTTTCTTTGTTTATTCCCTTGGTTAATCATAAATTGTGTACGTCGCGGGTCCCACTGGCTTAGCCATCTTCATTCTAAGTCCGGCTGCGACATATATAGCACATAATCATAACACGTAAATATCATAATTAGCATGAAATTATCATAATTAACCATAATATTTGTAACACAATATCAATGATATGTTGAAAAAACTATACGGATAGGTTGAAACATCTGTACCGATAGGTTGAAAAAACTGTCGGTACCAATATTAAAGACGATCGGTACAGTCGGTACGAAGAACTAACCTCTTCAAGATGTCATTGATCTTCAAGTCGGTGTTGATTCTCAGATTGTCCTCTTGAACTGGATGACGTCATGGATTGATGAGAGAATAAGTATATGGGGCTTGCTGATACGGCCAAACAATATGCGGAAGAAAGGACTCGAACACACGTCAACAGAAAGGTCGATTCAATCCAATTACAACTGAACTAAAAGATATCTAAACACCTAATAATCTGATATAGATCGAAAATCGAACAAAGCCAAAACTAATTACTAAAACCCTAGACTGAAACCCGATTAGAATCTATAGCAAATCAACTCCTATTAAACTAAAATTTTAACACAAATTATGAATTGAAGTCAGGAACAACATATCCAAAATTCATCCAATTCGCACGAGGGATTTAAGATTTGGCACGGGACTGACTTTTGGGTCGATTTAGGTTAAAACTTGGGATCGATGGGTTTGCTGATGGAAATCTGGACTGAGCGTGGGTTTGGGAAGGATTGGTGATTATCGAAGGTGGTGATGGTGATGTTGAGGGAGGCGGTGTGGTGGAGAAACAAAGAGAACGAAAATAGGATGAAGAACTTACCCGAAACGAACCCCGAATCTACTTGAATCCGGAACACGTCTGTGGAGCAATTCTTCGTGGCTTGATTAATCTGGATACGACTGGATATCACAAACGAATCAATTGATTTCAAGCTTGAAGTTGCCAACAACAAACTCTACCAAGAACCGATAGATACGTGAACCGAAGCACGAGATATGAGACAAACGATCAACTATGATTTTTGATTCAAAATTGTCTGCTGAAAATAGTGTTCTTCAAAGACCTAAATACTACTAGGGTTCAAAATATTCAAGGGCCAAGCCTTGTCAATTTCGAACTAGGCCTAATTACAAGTCTTGGGCCAATTTGTCACCTAACTATTGGGCTACCAATTAAATTGGATAAATACTAACTATTGGGCTACCAATTAAATTGGATAAATACTAACTATTGGGCTTATTACTTAATTTAAAATAATTAAACTAAGTTTTACAAAGTCTGAGCCCAAATAAAATAAAACATAAAACACTAAATAAATAGAAGCCCAAGGTTCGAACGACAAGGACTTGTTCGAAACTGGACGCATCATAATCATCAATCCTGGGCACTGGTCAAATTCACCAACTTGGACTGCTTACTCCCAATATCGTTATCTTCCAGTTTCTTCCGGACAATACACTGGAAATAGCCTTGCAGCTTCTTGGTTCTCAATCTTGTAACTGGACCTCTCAGCTGCAACTCCGGATTTGATTCATCAGTGTTGGATCCCGGCTCATCAGTTGCTCTAGCGAAGGGGATGGAAGGGGCGAATTGATTTTAGGTGTACCGGTGGTGTGAATTAATTTTCATGTACTATTGCACTTTTATTGTTAAAGAAGGGGGGTTGTCATGTCAAGATACGCTGCCATCGGTTTGCTAGGGTTTTTGTCTTGGAGTGTTTTCTCTTTGATTCTAGAGAATCTCAGTAAAAAAAATCACTATCGAATATGTGAAGTAAGTCAGGGGTCATGCGGTGGGTGAGGATATTAAATCCCTAACTTCAAGAGGGCAGTCAACGCACAATATTTGTTTTCTCTTTTTTTTTATCTCTGAAAAGTGATATAATTGTGGGCCAGTGGGTATAGCTTATACGTGCAACTAAAAGTGAGTATGGATGGTACATACTATCTTCAAACCGGGTGGTTTAATTTTCCTCTCATATTTAAATGGGTTAATTTGCCTAAAATACACCACCTTTTTCGAATTTTGAAATTTAACACGACTTTTAAAAATTCTCTGTAAATACGCCACCTTTACATCTGTTTGAATTTTGACACAGCGAGAACCTCCGGCGGCAGACGTGGCAATTTTTATTTGATGTGTCATTTTTTAATTGACGTGGCATTTCATGTTTGACGTGGCTATATGAATATGATGGAACGATATCGTTTTAACAATTTGAACATGGGCTCTAAATTATGGTTCATTTCATTCACCATCGTATAATTTTCAGAATATTTGAGGTCATTTCATTCACCATCGTAACAATTTTAACAACGTCGTTTTTCTCATCGGAAAGAAATTCCACGTGTACAATTCCGGCAGCCACGTCAGATGCAATTTTGGAGATTTTGGAATTCATGTCAAAATTCAAACGGATGTAGAGGTGGTGTTTTTACAGAGAATTTTTAAAAGTTATGTTAAATTTCAAAATTCGAAAAAGGTGGTGTATTTTAGGCAAATTAACCCTATTTAAATTAATGTATATTTATTTATGTTAATGAGTAATTCAACCATTGTCGCGGTGAAGGCAATCGTACAGGCTGTTGTGTTTATTCGTGGAGAGCTACTTTTGGTGATGAATATTTTTTAGCACAAGACTTAGATGGAGAAGACACATACTGAGAGGGAGGGATAACGGGCGCCCAGAGTAGTGGATGTCGCATCAATTTCCGAAAATGAAGAAAAGGACAGCTATGAGGGGTAGTCGATGATGGTGGAGAAGACAAGGGATGAAGAAGATTAAGTACGTTCGTCAATTACTCTACTCTATTAAATTTAAATATTTTTATTTTTATTTTTCGGACAAAATGACGTTGTTTCGATCTCACGTGCCATTCCAGTGAGCCACGTAGAATTTTCAGTGTCACAAATTAAATCTTGTGAAATTATTGAAAAAAAATTAAAACGACATGTACCGATTTATTAAAAATTAAAAAGCGCGTCAAATCGTCATTATTGTAAAAAGTTGAATCATTGTTTAGCTAACCTCTTACTTTATAAATTTATTTATATTTATTGTGGTTATTTAAATTTCTGTAATATAATAATAAATAAGATGATTATACTCCCTCTGTCCTAATCATATAGGTTGGTTGGGGTTTTGCAATAGGATTAAGAAATTATTGGAAAAACAAATTATACAAGCAAACTTCCTACTATGACCTTATTTATTGTTTGATTATGAATTAATGTTAAAGTTAAATAAATACATGAATTCAAGTATTCAACCTAACAATCATCTTTTTGAATTCAACAATCATTAATATTTTTTAATACTCGTATGAAATGATATGATGCGAAAAGACAAAAAGTTTTGAACTACTTGTATAATGAGTAGGATAATGAAAAGTTTAAAAAATTGAACTACAATGAGAAAGATACAAAAGGATTAATGAGTCAAATCTCATAAAAATTAACACTAAATTCTAAAATGACTCTATATTTTTCTATGAGTCAATCCAAGTGAATAAGGGTAAATTAGTAAATGTGTTAAAAAAACATTACTTTTTATAGAAACTGGCCTATATATTTGGAACATCCGAAAAAGAAAAACAAACCTATATGATTGGGACGGAGGGAGTATATTATTAGTACACAAATATAATTAGTACTTATTTCAAATTTCTGAAAAATTAAATAATGGTACATTCAAGCGGTGAACATCTACTTTATAGAACAGTGTGCTTGTATTGATTTAACGCTATAGTGGTTAATGTTTGAGGTCAAATATCTCGGATTTAAGTTCTTCAAATTTAATTGCTATTTTATCAGAGTTCATTTTCTCAAATATAAATAAATTAATAAAGAGAGAGTGAAACTCATAATACTAACATTTTTTTTTAGAGTACATATAGTTGGATGAAAATGGAATAGAAAAAACAGAAGAGGAATATTCTTGATAGTTGGTAATAAAAGGTTCCCAATCCCAAGCCCTAATTAGTTTCTGCGATCAACAATCTGAAATTTTGAATTGATTGGACTCAGTGAGTCATGGGTGGTGAATCGCGGTACGAGATCCACCAGAACGCCTACATTAAGCTGGTCCTCCACGCCCTAAAGCACCGGACCTCCGCCGTCAATGCCGTCCTCCTTGGCCGCTCCGCCGGCCCTGGGGTGGAGATCGTCGATTGCGTTCCCCTCTTTCACTCGCAGATCGGCCTCCTTCCTCCCCTTGAAATCGCGCTGATGATGGTCAGTTAATACTTTACACTATCCAGTGATTTGCGAATTTAGTGAATTATGATCTATCTATCGATTGAGATTTGAACCAGTTCAAAATTAATAGATAGAGGAGTATTACGGAGAAAAAGGCTTGAGCATCGTCGGTTATTTTCATGCTAATGAGAGATACGACGATTTCGAACTCGGGAGTGTGGCTAAGAATATTGGGGATCACATTACTCGCTATTTTCCTCAGGCGGCTGTGCTTTTGGTACGTTTTGTCGGTTGAAATTGTATGAATCGTTGGAAGCTTCATTTAGTTTGTTGATGATTTTCTTATGTTTTACATTTTGTGAATTTCTAGTTGGATAATAAGAAGCTCGAATCTGTACAGAAGGGGAAGGACCGAAGTCCAGTTGTGCAGGTAATTTCAGCGACAATTCTTAACAGAGATTGTAGGATTCAAATTTTTGAATCTTGTTTTCTTTCCTTGTGTGTATTTGAAAAAAAAAATTCAATGACATGATTTTATCCTATTCCGTGTGATTATTTACTGGTCATTTTACTGGTAAGGCAATGAGATCGAGGGGAAATTTATGAAACTTCGGCTTGCTATCGTCAGTACATGATTTAAGCTAGTTCCGTGTGGCTTTCTTGTGATCGTATGGCTGATATGGCTTTGATGGGCAAGTACAAACCTTTTATCAGAACTATCAAACAGCTTTTCCACAACATGATTTGAGCTACTTTGGCTGTCAAGACTTTGAGATTATTGAGCTGAAAGTTTAGAACTTTGTTCAACTCGCTTAAGTTAAACCGATTTTCAATTGCATTCAGGCTACAACTCCAAGTGCTTGTCGTAGAGGTTAAGTGTTTACAAAGCCAATTATTCCTGCTATATTTCATAGATAATTGATAAAAGAAACACAACTTCTACCATGTGCATACTACTTACTTCTGACCAATACATTTGAAATTAATCTCAACACATGACTCTGCACTGTCTCATCTGACATCTGAAGCTGCCTTGTCCATTTGGTTTTGTTGTTACAATTGTTCTGCTCTTACTCTCTATTTTATTATTGTGATTCCTTCACCCTGGCTCTTCCTCCTCTCTAGAGAGGGGGTATCTATATCTAAGGATTGTGTCCTGAGTTGAGATTTAATTCACCGTGTGTCTCCCCCTGTTACTCAGCTTTATACAAAAGATGCATCTAGTAGTTGGAAGCTAGTGGGTTCTGATGCAAGCAGCCAGCTCGTTCTCAAGGAACCTTCAGCTAATGTAGTGCTTTTGGACTACATCTCATCTGAGAAATGGAAGGACATTGCAGATTTTGATGACCACCTGGATGACATCAGCAAGTAAGAACCACATACTATTTTTTCTACGTCCACATTAAATAGCAGTTTTTGGGGTTGCATTCATCGCATTGAAAAATAATAACTGTTGTTTATGATGTTCTTGTAGGGATTGGCTGAACTCTGAACTTTTTAATTAAGCTTCAGAAGTTTCAAGATTACTGTACACTAACGTTGCCTTGCTGCTTGGTGCCCTTCACTCAGTGGCTGTTGAGGTTTTTAAGATTGCTTCTGTATCAAACTTTCATCCTTAAAATTTTGAGATTTACCGCATCTGATTTATGGTATTTTCTTAAACAACCCATTCTGACATTAAATCATCAATCTAGGAAAGTTGGATTATAATTTTTTGGGACTCAATTTTTTTTTCCCCTACTTTTGCTTATGAATCATTTTTTTTCCCTTATGTCGGAAGTTCTTTTAGCTTGATTTGATTCACCAGTTATGTCTGAGATTATTGAGATCAGAAGGATAAATCCATTCAGTACAATAGATTATTAGTGTGCATTATGGGTGGTGCGTTTCTAGTTTTGTTATTATCATTAGTTTTGCCTGAGATTACTACTTTTATCGCGTGTCGGATGATTCTTCTTCTGCTAACAACATTTTGATATAGGGTGTCCTCAAAAAAAAAAAAAAAAAAAAAATGTGAAAGATGTACAGTAATACCATTCTGCAATTTTTTAATTACTTCATCCAATAACTTCATCATGTGGCTTGAGATATACAGTATGTTAGGTACTCTTGTTTCAGAATCATGTTAGAATTTTGAACATACATGAGTTCGTATTTCATGTAAAACTGAATATGTTGGCATCAATTGAATTCGGCCCATATGTCAGCATAAGCTTTGGAGGCATACCCGCCTCTCCGATTTGATCACTTTTACAGTTCTGCCCCACGTTATTTTTATACTTCAGTCGGGCCAAAAGAAAGTGGCCCAGGCTGGTTCAAAATTGTGCCCGGTCGGACATGTTTTGACACCTCTACAAATCGTCTCCCCTGGTGTAACACCGTAAATTGTTCCGATCCTAATCTTACTGTTATAGCTACCAATCTTCTTCATGGACTACATTTATACTACATACGTTATATATAATCTCATTCGATTGTTCTGGGCATTGACTTATCAAATCAAGACTTGTAGTTTTCATCATTTTTTTCGATCGATCTTTTTTTTTATGATTCTTGAGTTTTAGTGATGCGGACAACACAGAAACAAATGCATAGCAAAATTCCCACAATTTCCCAACAAACAAACAATCTCCTGCTGCGTCTATTGAATTTGTGGTGTTGCAGAAATTATAAATGCAAATGCACATTACCGTTCTACTAGTAATAAAGAGAGTAGAGTATTAATATGTGATGATTTATACTGTCATTGATTTCAATTTACTCCTAATGTTAGGAGAGATTCCTATTTTGTTCAATAATCTTGAGCACTAGCAAACCCTATTACCAATCTTGTGAACTATGATGAACGAAAAAAAAATTAGGTTCTATGGATGTCATGTAGCGACTGCACAAATCATACAAATATAAATCCTATCTTTGATGGATTGTAGTATTCATTAAAAAAAAAAACATGCATGCAATGCGGGCATTCTTCTAGCTATTTTAATATTCCAACTACTACTTTAAAATAATATAATATTCCATCACGTCATGTATATCAAATTCTGAACTATTCTTCTCTACTACAATCTTCCATGACGTCATCTATATCAAACTCTATTCCTTGTCAAATTCTATTCCTTGTAAAATAATCGGCGTAAAATTCTATTCGAACTATTCTTCTTTAATACTACAATCTTGTAGCTATAAATAGAACCCCATCACGTTTGCAACGAATATCTCCATCATCACGTTCGTAGTAGTAGTGTATCTCTCTCTCCACAACAATGGCTTCTCACAACCCTAAATTCATGTTTTTATTCCTCTCCCTTTTGTGTTTGTTCTCCATTGCTAGGTGTGGCCGTGTTGGTGGTTATATGACGAACAAATGCAACTTTAACCAAATTTATCAACTCGGAGACTCAATCAACGATGCCGGCAATTTGATCGGAGAAGTCCCAATTGGCGCAGCCACCGCCTTCGCCAAACTGCCCTACGGTCGAACCTTTTTCAACACTGCCACCGGCCGTTGCTCCAATGGCCTACTCATGATTGATTACTTCGGTAAGCTAGACCTCTTATAATCTCTTACAAATTAATTCTGATAGATTGAAAAGGTTGCAGATTGAAATTTTGAAAAAAAGTTTTAAGATTAAAATTTTGAAAGATTAAAAAGGTGTACTCGATGAGAGAGTCTATATGCATGCCATATAAATATTGAACTTGATTAGCTGATTGTATTGTTTTCTTTTTTTTTTCATAGCAAATTTAGGGTTTATAAGAAATAAGAAGTTATCTTCCACAAGTCTATCAAAGTATTATGCATGTTATATAACATATGTGAGTTGATGGAATATTTTAATGCATGACAGCAATGGCTGTTGGGATTCCTCTCCTTCCGCCTTACAAGAACATGAAGACTGAGTTTAGCCATGGAGTCAACTTCGCCGTCGCGGGTTCGACGGCGTTGCCGTCTGAGGTGTTGGCCGCTCGACGCATACTTAATCCGGTCACAAATAGTTCTCTCAATGTGCAGTTGGAATGGATGTCCTCCCACTTCGATTCCATCTGCCTTGATCATAAAGGTTCTATACTACTCTAAATTCTAATTAAATACTAATTTCTATGTTGAATTTAAATATTCTAACCAATATTTGTATCATTGTATGGTATAGATTGTTCTAGGAAACTCCAAAATGCTCTGTTCATGGTGGGAGAAACCGGTGGAAACGATTACAACTACGCTATGTTCCAAGGAATACAAATGGATGAACTCAGAATCATGGTTGCTGATGTTGTTGCTGCCATTATTGATGCTGCTAGGGTGAGTTCATTAATTATTAATCATATTAAAAAGGGAGAAGTAGCAAATATCCTCCTATCATATACCCCTAACATATTTATCTCCTTATTTTTTTATTTGAAGCTGTCAACACCCCAACGTGCTATAAATAGTGCGAAAACCCTCTCGCCTCTAACAAATGACTAACACCGTTAACGATTTTTTATTTTTTAATTTTCTATAATTTGCCAAGACCGTTATTTTTCTATTTTCTATTTTCTTATTGTATTCTTATTTTTTAATTTTCTATTTTCTTAATTTTCCATATCTTTAATTTTCTATTTTCTTATTGGGTCTCTCGCCTCTAACGAATTATTGTTTACAATTTTTTTATTTTCATAGTGGGTCCCACTCAACTTCACTCAAACTATATATATCTCTTGAGAAAAGACCAATAAGAAAAGTAGAAAATAAAAAATAAAAAATTGTAAACAGTAATCTGCTGGGGACATAATAAGAAAATAGAAAATTTAAAAATAAGAATACAATAAGAAAATAGAATATTTAAAAATAAGAATACAATAAGAAAATAGAAAATAGAAAATTAAAAAAATTAAAAATTAACGGTGTTAGTCAAATTATAGAAAATAAAAAAATTGAAAATTGTTAACGGTGTTAGTCATCCGTTAGAGGCGAGGGAGTTTTTGCACTATTTATGGTATGTTAGAGTGCTGACAGCTCCAAATTAAAAAATACAGAGGTAAATATGATTGGGAAGTATATGTTAGGGGTATATTTGCTACTTTCCCTATTAAAAAATTATTCATGTAATAAAAATAATACTTGAATATTCTTGATACATACGTATATATATAAATAACAATTTGAATTAATATTGCAGAAAGTAATAGACATGGGTGCAACAAGACTAGTGATTCCTGGAAACTTCCCAATCGGATGTCTTCCGCTCTACAAAACGGCGTTCCAAAGCAACGCCACCGAAGCATACGACGAGCATCACTGCCTAAGGCAGCTGAATGATTTTGCATTGTACCACAACGTACAACTGCAAGAAGCCATGATGAAGCTCAGGAAACAAAATCCGAATGTTGTGATATTGTATGGTGACTACTACAATGCTTATCAGTATCTCCTCCGATTTGGCAAACGCAGTGGTATGTATATAAATATCTATATATATATATATATATAGTTGTTAATTAATTAAGTAAAAATGAATATTTGTTTGGAGTGTGATAGTAATAGATGGTTGGGATGCAGGATATGAGATGGAGAAGGCTTGCTGCGGAACAGGAGGGAAATATAACTTCAACTTAACAAGAATGTGTGGAGGAGATGGTGTTAGCGTATGCACGGATGCTGCTCGACATCTCAGTTGGGACGGGGTGCATATGACTCAACAAGGCTATAAGGTCATGGCACGATGGTTGATCCGTACCATCTTCACTCAACTTGGTTGCCCTTCCTAAATTATATATATTGCACTAAGTTTTCTTGTTTTTCTTTTTTATTTTTGCTAGTTTTTTAGTAGATAGTAGTGATAGAGCTTTGTTTTCTTGTTTTTCTTTTTTATTTTTGCTAGTTTTTTAGTAGATAGTAGTGATAGATTTTGGTGGAAGATGATGAACTGGACATAAACACCCCTTGATGTTACTCAATTATTATACATATTTCATTAATTAGTTTATAAATATATATATTCTGCTTCTTCCAGTTAATAATTCAGTTGTTGTGGCTTCTGCTTCTTTGTTAATTTCTTTTGTTATTGTTGAGCTTAGTTTTATAATTTCTTTGTGAACAGTAAAAGCAATTTTTAGTTGATTGCGGATAACAGTGGAGAGTTCTCATTGAGATGTGGATGGTGAATTAATATACTATATACTTTGCTCAATGAATATATCCTCTTGCAATCAAATTTGTGTGGGATTTGTGAGAAATAAATAAAGGATGCATGCTGCAAGTCTATATGTACGTACTTGGATTGGAAGATTAATCATATCATAGGTGTAAGAAAAAAAAATATATAAAACATGTTGTATTATATAGTAGAAGATTTAGTAAAAAATGATCATATCATAGGTGTAATTAACATGGGAATAGCAAAAAAGCTGGTTCAACGTAGATTTTTCTGTTCACAAAGCTAATCTTGCTCAACTTTTCTTGACACCAAATTAGTCGGTCCCTAGTAATTCTTGACATGTTGAAAACTCTAGACACTAATTTCATATCTATTTGTGCAAAAAATTGAAGAGCTTCATCTGAATCATCTTCCTTACGTTTCCGAAATTTCCTCAAAATGCACTTCTCACTCCTCAGTATATCCTTGAGCTTCCTATCCTTCTGCATTGATCATGAAATCACAAAATTAATTTAATCATCATAAAGAAAACGAGTGCACAATTTTTCTGTTATGTGTTTTTTTTAGATAGAGAAACTTGTAGTCACTATATATCCAAATTAAATGTACGAACCTTTTGAAGATTTTTTTGGAGCTCTATCAACAGCTTGAGGTCTTCATGGCTATGAAGCTCAGGCAGTTTGTTGTGGCAGCCACTACTTGAAGAAGTAATGCTACAATTCAGATCTGATTGCACGAATTCCCAAAATATTCGTATGGATTCTTCCACCATCTCTACTAGCATTTCACTAGTGATGACATATTCTTCCCTCTCTTTTTTCCCTTTTGTGTTTTTGTCTTCCAAGCAGTAGTCCTCTGCCAAGAGACCAAAATCATTTCTCTAAGGGGTACGTATTTACTTTCAGTGATAGCTTAGACTAAAAAAATAATAATAATAATATAGGCTAATCCACCACATACTTTGATACACTGAACAAGACGAGACATGTAAGTAAGAAGATTTCACCTCTAATGACAGGAACTTGAAGAAGGTTGCGGAGAACACAACGGCTCTTGACATAACTTTGCACTCGCGTCCCCTGGAAAGGCTCGTCCTCTGTGAATCTCTGCAAGAGCACTTGAAACTGCTGAAACTCGCCCGCCACCTCATTGTACTGATGAACTCTGTGTGGATCAGAGTTGCATAAGTCTAAGGCTTTCTCGTATTGCCAATGCAAGAATTCCCACGACAGACACATTTGTCCTACGTAGACTGCTTCAAGATCGCCTTGCAATTCATTGATCAACTTCTTGATGGGGTTGCTACCGCGCTTTTTATGTTTGAATAGCCAGAGACTTTGAGAGACGAGGGACTTGAGCATCGGGGCTTGTTCGTGTTTTTGCTGTGATGTTGATTGGAAAGGCTCCTTCAGCTGCAGAAAACCTACAGTTGATGTTGCAATTAGATTATCATATTAATTCATGGTTACATTGTTTTCTTTTTACTGATCGAAGCCCCAACAAAGTGGACTTAGAGTAGGTGCCCTCATTTCCATTCATATATGTCTATGTGTGATAATAATATATGTGACGCTCGAGGCAGAAGTACGGAATGATCGCCGGTGCAGAGGCACGAACAAGGAGCGGCTCCTATAAGACTTCAAAGCGGAGGGGGATAAGAACGAACCGAAACACACCCGAATGAGAGGGATTCCGAGAATATGTTTGAATGCGACAGCATATTCGAGGAGCGCTTAAAGGAATTGATAGGGCTACTCATATCATCAAAATGCATCTTCTTTTCTGGTGCTCATTGTGGAAGAATTTAAAGTTTTCCTAGAAAGTGTGCGAGTAAGGACAAAACACGCTAGAAAAGACTTGTGATGGTTTGTAGGGCCAGCCGTCAGTCCCGAAGCCAGATCGTTATAATATAACCTATAAAACTTAGATGAAAAGGATAATATATAGACCTTTCTTAAAAGAGCTACTACCTTATCTTGAATGGTTGCCAAGTTATTTTCATCTATAAAAAGAAAAAGAGTTTATCACACTACACCTACTATACATAGAATTGAAGCACATACAACATAATTGCTTAGACTACAATTAGTCAATTACTAATTAAATCCTGCCAGTTCATGATCATGATCATGCATCACAATTAGCCACATTAGTCACAACATTAGTTATCTTAAAACATATGAAAATATTAGAGGAATTATAGGATAATAGAACTTTTGAGATTAAAAAAAATATTAATTATAGCACCCATTTTAAAAACTACAAAAAATAGCACTTTTGGACATTTATACCCCTAATTCTTATATTTAATGACCTCCATATCATATCGTTTTCATATTTTCAAAAACGTGAATTCACGTATTATTATACATGTGATTTTCACATAATTGTGATTTCAGAATTTTTTTTTTTTTTTGTGAAAGCACACGTATAAACCAACATTTATATGGTTTTCACATTTGCAAAAATGTGAATTCACCTATTATTATACGTATATTTCACAAATTGTTCATGTCAAAGCACATGTACACATTTATGCTTTCACATATTATACTGATGTTGAAATCGGAAAGGAATGACAAAAAAGTCAAAAAGTGCTATTTTTTGTAATTTTTAAAAGTAGTGCTATAATTAGTATTTTTATCTCAAAAGTGCTATTATCCCACATGCCCAAAAACATTAATTGGGATATACAGTGAAATTAATTAATACATATATAAATAAGGAAGAAAGAGGCCTCTTCTTACCCATGGCATACATCTTCTGGTAGTTGAGTATATCAAATTTACGCATCATTTGTGTATAGCTCTTGTAGAATTTGTGAAGCTGATCTCCCATACAATAATATTCTTGGTGCTGCTGCAGTTTGTCGTTGTCGTGATCGTCTATTTTCCACAGCTGCATCTTGAAATGATCATGGTTGATGATCTTAGGCGATGATTCAAATTCATCGTAATCCTCTATGATTGTGGGCAGATAATACTGATCTCCTGTTGCTGTGGCTGTGGCTTTGTTCACCTTTCGAAGTTCCATCTCCAACTGCTCTATTAACTCCTGATGCTCCCACAACGATTCCAACTTGTTCTTTGATTTTGATTTTTCACCATCATCATCATCATCATCATCATCATCATCATCTCCATCGCCATTTTTCAACTTGTCTGAACTTACTTTCAAATTATCTTTTTCAGACAAGAAATCATCTGAGTCCAAGAATCCTCCTACTGCAATGTTATTATTCTGCAAATCTTGCTCTTCTACTTTCTTCTGCAATAATAATAATTCCTTATTCTCACTACCAAAGTCCAATCTCTCTCCCAAATCTCCATCAGACAAGAAACCATCACTACTGCTTCTCTCAGAATAAAACTCAGATTCATATGTATCACCACAATCTTGATCAACTTCATGTACAACTGAATTTACCTTATAATTTTGATCTGCAAACTCGGGTACTGCATGTGCATCAATCTTCCCATTTCTCTCTCCATCAAATAATCCTACAATAACCACTTCTTCTTTCTGATTCTCTCTCTGTCTGTGCTCGACAACTACTGTTTCCGAAAAGGTGGTCAGTACCTCAATGAAGGCACTGACCGACGTTGACGAACAATCCCTTCCTTTCTGGCTACTTCTGCTGATGCTGAATTCATCAAACGTTGGAAACTTGAATTTCAAATGTAACTCATCATCATCATTTTCATGAGCTTCTTCACTCTCTGCAGCCTCAACAAAGATCATATGATCATGATCTTTATCATTCTTCTT
Source organism: Agastache rugosa (assembly GCA_031470985.1). NCBI lineage: Eukaryota > Viridiplantae > Streptophyta > Magnoliopsida > Lamiales > Lamiaceae > Agastache > Agastache rugosa. Next base: position 46,779,710 of record CM062601.1, on the reverse strand, counting down.
CGACCAAAAACAAAACTTTTGCAACCTGCAGTGGCGAAAATAACAACATGCATGTCAGGAACAAAAAAATTAACGTAACAAACAGATAGATATTCTCTTGTTAATTTAATTAATGATGTAAAAACATGCACCTGCAAAAATAGGAGAAAATTCTAATCAGAAATAAAGAAACAACGTGAACAAGGGACGCCAGTTTATGGCAGAGGAGTTGAGAATTTAAACCCATATTTGTTCAGAAAGCAGGAGATTAATTTTTCATTTCATTGGGTTTGTTTCAATTCATGGGATATATCGAATTTAATGAAGGTGGTTTTTATTTCAGATTGAAGCAACTAAACAGGGAAAAATTCGGGTGGTGGAGTTGATGGCTTCTTTGAATAAATAAATGAAATGGACATTTCACCTGTAAAATAAAACTAAAATTAAGAAGTAATTAGCAGAGAAATGAAGAAGTTGAAAGAGGACCTAATTGATCGGAGATATTCAAGATTGAAATCAACAAGTGAGGGTGAGAGAGAGATAACTACTTGCTAGCGACTAGGCATTATATACTATGATATTACTTGTTTGTTACATGAAATTAACATGATGCATAGTTAATTAAAACTAATTTGTAATATAAGAAAAAAAGATAATTTTGGTAAATTATTTGGTAGGATTGGTCTTTATATTCTTTCGGTAATATTGGTATTTGGCAGAGATATATTATCGGAATAATCAGTTGGGAAGTCAAATTGCACTAGCTACTTGCTTTTGTTTTAACTTGTTGAGTATGTGTGTGTGAGAGAGAGAGAGGAGAGAGAGAATGTTGTGGCTAAAAAAATTAATTTAATTTTAATTTTAATTTTAATTTTAAAATTTTGGCAATCTATCAAAACGTCGTTTTGATTGGAGGAGTGTCATATCGATGTCATCTCAATTGTTATTAATTTGGGAGAAAATTAAAACTGTGATAAAAATTGAAAAGTTTCAAAGCTCGTGTTTTTAAAAAAAAATGAAAGTTCATAAATATCAAAATCGGTTCAAAGTTAGTGTATTTAACCACCAATAATCCTATATAAAATATGTAATATTAAGAATATTAAATGGATATAAGTCATTTTCTTTTAAATCAGATTTACGGCAAATTTAATTTTGAATTCCTAATGGATTATTGTATTTCTTATCAATGGCGGCATAAGAATCAAAAAAGAAAATCCGAATGCATTGATATATTGTATGGTGACTGATGCGATCCAAGACTGAATGAAGATTTTATCTATTTTTATTATGTCTTTTCATTTTTTTATTAGTGTAGGTCAAAAATTAGGTTTTATTTTAGTTATTTTGACAAATTAAAGTCCTATTAAGAATAAAGATTTATTTTCTTTTATTAGATTAGGATTTATTATCTTATTATTCAAGGAATTGTTTTCCTTATTAGATTAGGATTTTATTCTATTCCAACAGGTCTAGGGCATTGTTTTCCTTATTAGATTATGATTTTAGAAATTATAAATTACGGTCAAGATTAGGATTTTTGGACAAAAATGCCCTTAATAACTCCAATACATATTTTGCAAAACGAATGAGACGAGTAGATCTAGTTCGTCTCGTTCGTGTCATCACATTAGTTTTATTATTTGATTATAATTAATTTTTTTTATATTTGGTGATATTTGGATTTATTGATGATGATATTTTTATATTAATGAATTATATTATTTTTTACGTACAATTGGAATAAATAGTCTTATTAGTCCCAATAGTGCCAATTGGTGGCGCTCTGTACCGTGGTACAATTAGGACAAATGGTTCAATTAGTTTCAAACCGTTCCAAATTGTAGCGCATTGCGATGTGGTACAATTGGGACAAATGGAATCCATTTGTCCCATGCGTACCATATCGTGAACAAATCCAGATTTTATGAATTTTGTAAAAATTTAACTCGAAAATAGATCTATGAAGATGTCAATCGCAGAATAGGACGATTTCCACGGCAGCGACAACGAAGGCGGATCTGAACGGGCGGTGATGGCAGCGGCAGATTGGAGGGGGAGAGAGAGAGAGAGAGGTGCTGAGTGAGAGAGAGACGAGAACGAAAGTGTGGGAACGGATCGACGGCGGCAGCGAATTAGGCGCGATGGTGTGTGAAAGAAAACCAGAGGGAAGAGAGAGAGCATGGATGGAAGAGAGAGAGAGAGTATACATGTTGATCAGTATGAAGAATAAATGTAGGTGAACGGCTAGTGGGTTTAGTTGTTAAAGAATAAGTTTGAAATTGTTTCATTAAGAGCATTTTAGTTTTTTCATTAATGTTGACCATAATTATTAATTTATACTCCTTTTGTCCCAATATTTATGATCTATTTTTTTGGGGTACGGGTATTAAGGAGAATGAAATTAGGGATCAAAAGGTGTGTAACTCATATGTTTATTGGAGTTTTTATTCTTTATTTAATCATTTAGTCAATAAAATATTTTTTGTGCTAATCCATAAAAATGCACACTTTCACTTTACACAAATGAAAAATACACACCTCCTCCAAAACAAATGAATTTTACACACTTTTCGTTTGAAGAGCCGAAATGACCGTTGATTGTGATTTATTTTAATCAAAAAGTGACTAATGATTGCTAATCACTTACACATTGTAAGAAAAGTGTACTTGTGTCTTGCATGAAAGTTTGATAAAGTAGTTAATCATTGGTTATTAATATTCTTTTATATATATTATTAATAGTAATAAATACCTGCTGCATATTTAAATGAAGGCGAAAAATATAGAAATCATACCAAAAAAGACAATAACCCCATGAAGAGCCAAAAAATGAAGATCCCACTCGACAAAATAAATATCCCGCTCGAAAAATGTAACATCTCGCCCGAGCGGGATATTCAATTCCCAGAGCGGGATCGTCATTTTGTCGAGCGGGATATCCATATACTGGAGCGGGATCTTCAGTTTTGTCGAGTGGGATCTTCAATTCTCGAGAGGGATATTCAATTTTTTTCGTGCACCGCGTGAATTACTTGCACAATGCGGGCACGCCACACCTATTCTTTTTGGACCGTAGTATATTTGTAAATTAAATTGTACATTTTATGTACAATTTTCACGTGAATCCATACCAGTTTTACTTTTCACTTCTATATATTTCTTACATTGAAGCGAAGATCAAAATACATCTACGAAGAATTAGAAAATTCACTACAAATATCTACGAAAAAATTAGAGAATTGACTTACAAATTCACTCATCTTCGGAGGTTGTTGATTGAGGTGATTTTTTACAGCATTATAGTTCATTTAATTTCTAATGTTGATCTTTTATTAATCTATTTAGTAATTATACAAAATAAATCGGGATTCGTTACTAGATCAATCTATAATGATCGAAAATTATATTTTAAGATATAAATTATGCAACGCATTAAATGGAACTATTTCCCTCTCGCATAACTCATTTCCCGCTCGGTACATCATAATCCCGCTCGAGCGGGAAATAGGTATACCGAGAGGGATTTTGGGGTTTTGTATTCTAATTTATTTTATTAATCATTTTTCGTTTTTAATTTTATATAGATGGATGAATGGAAGTACTTCACTATCAAATACGGCGGACAATGGCACGATTGTACGTACGTGGGCGGATTTGAGCAGTTATTCAACTTATGGCGGCCTCTCAATCTCTCATAAATTTGAGATACAACATCGATATTATGTTGAATGGAAATTCGATTAGTACACAGTACGAGTTGTATTATTTATCGCGGTCTCGTACAGGACGCACCATGAAAGCCCTCTTGCGCACCGATCACCAATTTGATCAGTTGTGCATGATGGAATCTTTCCCAACTGTATACGTGATTCACAACAACACGGACGTATATATTCCTTCTTTTGAAGAACCACGCTCTTCATCCTTTGGATACGACTTCGGCGGAACATATTCGGATGAAATGGATCATATCCAAAGACAGATGGTTTCCTCAAATTGGTTTGATAATCCATATTCCGCTGGAGGTAATTACGGATCGACATCCACACCTGAATATTCCTCTATCCCCCAAATGCCTGTTCCAGAGACCTCTTTCCCAAGGAGAGCAACTTCTCGCAATGATGAACAAGAAAGCAACGATGATGAAGATACAAATGAAGGAGATGATGAAAGTTATATTCTAGAATCTGAACCCGAATCCGATAGTGAAGAGTCGGAGGATAACATGACGAGAATCCACGATTGCGAGCATGCGGCATGGATTCGTAGGGAAGGAGTGAATTCCGAGGATCTCGTCGGTTGGTTGGTTCCGGTGATTCCGCTCGATGCTACGATTTCACTCGTTGCACGAGAAAATGACCCAACAGGATGATCTTTCGAGTTAAAGGTTGGTTCTATTTTTGAAAGCAAAGATGATCTAAATATTGTAGCCGGTTTGTGGCACATGGAGATTGGAGGGCCGAATACAAAGTTGTATCATCCGATACGAAGCGTCTCGAATGGATTTGTGCATTTGCAAAATTGCCCTTTCGAGTTGCGAGCATCATCCCGCGTAAAACTCGATGCTTGGATAGTCCGCCAATTTAATGGCGATCATGCATGCACCCGTCATCTTGGACGTGTGGCGCCCAAAAGTCCACATGAATGTTATTACGGCCTACGTTGCCGGAAAATACGGAGGGAGTGTGAAATCATGAAGCCGAAAGCCATTGTGGAGGAGGTGCTTCCGCGAGTTCGGTATCACAATCCAATATGATTTGGCCCCGAGAGCACGACACCTTTGCGATACGGATGATATACGGAGGGTATGTTGAGTCCTTCCGAGATGTTGCCCGGCTATCTTCACATGCTTAAGGAATCAAATCCCGGCACGGTATGCGATCCGGCGGAAATGATGGGAAGTTCCAAGGCATCTATTTGTGGCTCTCGGCGCTTGCGCACTTGCTTATCCACTCAACATGAGACCTGTGATCGCAATTGATGGCACTCATCTCAAAGGGCAGAAATAGAGGTATCTTGTTTGTCGTCGTGACGAAGGATGCCAATGAGTATTCCCATTGGCGATAGGTGTTGGACCAATCGAAAATGATATCTCTTGGAAGTGGTTCCTCGAGCGTTTTAGAGTTGCATATGGGAACCGACAGATAGCGTCATTGTCTACGATGCTCATGTCTCGATAGGTAACGCTATTAGTGAAGTGTTTACGATGCGGTTCACGGTACGTGCTACTATCACTTACTCAACAAGTTGAAGCGGTTCGGAAAAGTGGTTACTACCTTGTATGAACAAGTCGCATATGCATATCGTCATTCGGTTTATGAAAATGCAATGAACAAAATCCGTCGAGAGAGCGGCGCATACCGTAAATTAATGAGTGTTGGGACCGGAGAAATGGGCTCGGAGCCGTTGTCCGGTCCACGTTATAGCCAACTCGACATCAAATGCGGCGAGTCGTGGAATGGCGGTGTTGTGGGCTCGACGGCTTCCCATATGCTCAATGATTGATGCAATCGGACATGTCATCGAGAAATGGTTTGATGAGAGACGTGAAGAGCGAATGGCGATGACGACATATTAATCCGGCGAAGCATCTAAAATCGACGCAACAGATGAATAAAGCATTGAGGTACAATGCAAATGCGCTCGTGCCGGGATTGATCTTCAACGCATACATGATGGTAGAGATATTTCAAAGTAGATCTCCATATGAAGACATGCACCGCCGTGAATTTCAATCGGATGGAATGCCTTGCTCTCATGCTATCGTTGCAATACGCGTAAGTTTATCACATTGATTTTGATAATTTTATCACTTAAAATCTCTAATTGTGTGATTGGTTGAAATTGCAGCAAAAATAGAGAGACGATATATGATTACGTGCAATTGTACTACAAAAGAGAAGCTTGGATAGACGCATACAAATATCCTATACTTTGTGTTCCACACAAAGAAGATTGGACTCTTCCAATTGAAGTAGACAATACATTGGTCTTGCCTCCAGCTATCACTTCTCTTCCCGGACGTCCGAGAGTTAACCGGCGACGCGCTGTTACGGAGAGTCAAGCTCGTAAGAAATGTAGTGTATGTCATGAATATGGCCATACTCGCCGAAGTCATGTATCACATAATTGAATAAATATAATCTAATGAATAAATAAAGAAGTTATTGCATGGAAATAACATCACAAAATGTAAAGATCCCTCTCGTGTATATACAGATCCCGCTCGCAAAGTGAAGATCCCTCTCGAGAGGGATCTTCACTTTGCAGTCGGCTTTTAATACATAAAGTGTGTATATAAAGATCCCGGTAGTGCATATTAATATCCCGCTCGAGAATGTGAAAATCACAGCTCGAAAATGTGAAGATCCCTCTCGAGAGGGATCTTCGCATTTCCGAGCGGGATCTTTCTAGATTAATATATTCACGATAAAACTGGAAATATATAGCATGAAAATAATAAATAGTCTGCGTACATATCAATTCGGATAAGTGCCATTACATAATTTAATTTCTGGAAGATGAAGCAGCTGCCCTACATATTTCTTGATATTGTTCCCGTTCACCTTTCCGTCGCTTGATGACACATGCCATAGATTGCGGTCGCTTACCCTCTTCCTATTGTTTGGTGTGTGTATTACCCCAAGGTATAGAGGGCGAACCACTGATTAATCGCTCAATAGTCATCAATGCATATAGCCCACAACTGTAATTGTCTATTTGCTTGAATTGATCCACTTTGCGGAGGACAACGAGCTTCAATGGATCTTCCTCGGCTTCTTCCAATCCGGTTATGCCTCCAATAAAATGAACAATCGAGCACCCGAGCCCACAACTTGAAGTGGTGCTAATTGAGTAACTCTCCCCTCTTGAACTTTCCCTATCCTTGCTTTGTAATAGTAGGGGGTCATACAACTCGGCAGATCCATGCTAACATATCAATTCGGACTACTACGTAATGGCCTCCTATGAGACATACCATAATGATCCGCATTAAATGTACACATGATAGTTAATTTAAAAATAAATAATTGCGAGAAAATCCAAAATAGAGAAGTTATTTACTTACGTGATGTGCATCAAAAAACGACGGCGCTCGTCACCGCATTGAGTCCATGCGCTCCAAAACATATGTCGCAGGAGCCTATAAAGTCGCATACAACGCCCAAGTTCCCTCAACGGCGTCTCGATCTCTATGCTTAAAATCTTTTTTTCCCATTCACCTTGGAGTTGGAGCCGTTTGAAATTCACATCATAGTTATAGACGAGAAAATAGAAAACAAATTGGAAATAAGAAATGAATATTAGTTAGAAAATACATGCAATAAAACTTACGAAGACATCACAATCCAAGAGTACAGTGTTTCTAGCCGTGACATTCTCCAGCACGTTGTCACGGTGAGCAATTCGTTTCCTCAACCATAGCATGTACAGTCTAAAACCTACAAACACAAATACAATTCATACGTCATTCAACAAATATAACCAAAATAAATAAATAGACTAAACAAGTGAAGTAAATATAATAATTATATTTACTTACCCCAATGATTATGTCGGTGTGTGGATTTTCTAACACCCTCCACCATACGGAAAGACAACCCCCACTCGCAAATACAACCATAAATTGGTCAGGTGGGCCACTTAGAAACAACTCGTACGCCTGAACCAACTGGATATCAAGCTCTACTGGTGCCCTACTAGCTATCATGGGTGTACGGACTGCGTGCATGTTTCTTCTTCCTATTTCTCTTCGAGGTACCCGAACGGCTCATCATCTTCATCCACCGAAGCACCCACCCGAGAAATAGGCCTTTGCATCGATGGGCGTTCTCATCACAGCTTCTTGTCCAGCATATGATGCCTGGACGTTCTCAAATGCTTTTCCAATTGCCTAAATTTATACGGAAAATTAAATTAGTACAAGTGCTAAATTAAATGATAAATAATTGAAAAATACGTGCTTATTAAATAAAATACTTACCTGCCCAAGCCCCTGCCACAAGGCTTCATCACGACCACTGGGGATTTCCAATGAATGACGATATGGGTCGTGCAGAAAACTACCATACTGCTCAATCGGGGCAAACGAAGATCCAAGCTCAGGCAATGAATGACGGGCAGGAACCTCCGGCTGTACAAAGTGTGTCTCATGAACAGACGGCTCTCGTGGAGGAACTTGTTCATGAACAGACGGCTCTCGTGGAGGAACTTGTTCATGAACAGACGGCTGGCGTCGAGCAGTGTCGTGTGCAGGTTCATGAACAGACGGCCGGCGTGATGCAGGAGTAGGCATTCCACGAAAAGTGGGCTCGTATACGGGGCTGCGACGCCGCGAAGATCCACATCGTATATTTTCAAACAAATCTTCAAACCACTTTTGAAATCGAGGCAACCATCTCTTATCCATTTTTTCAAGCAAACGATCTTCAGATTTCTCCAACTCCTGTCTCATCCACCGACGGTCACTGTATCGACGGTGGTGATCTCCTCCGCTGCTCGAAGATGATGATCCCTTTTGACGAGTACGCTTCCCCTTATCTTGAGGAGGAGGTTGACGTTCCTCATCAGAATGATCTTCATGCTCAACAAAATCAGGCGCCTCTCTCTGTGCTCCTCTCCTTCGGCGAGACATGCTGCTGCCTCATCAACCTCCTCGGCGGCCCCCGAAACCGCCTTGCCCGATGCTCATGACGGGGAACCGTTCCCCATGCCGTAACGCAGTTGTGCGGCACCACAAAGTCCACCGCAAGGGCATTTGGGTACAAAGTGGATCGCATGTACAAACTCGCGCCTCGTCGCCATATGGTTCCAACAGAGTGACACGAGGACCTACAATAAATACAAAATAAATATTAAATACAGAATAAATGTCCATATAAATTTAATTAATTAAATAATTAAATACACCGTAGAGAAAATATAGGCTCAAGCTCCATTCCAGTTCTGCTCTTAAATTTCCATCTAAGGCATCTGGGTCGTGCATTCGGCGAAGCAAGACTCCCTACAGCGGTAGCTAAATCTGGAAGTACTTCTAGGGACCAAACGTGGAAAGCCCACACTGAACCGTAGAAGTGGTATGGCGAGCTCGTATGTTTTGAACGTAGTGCTCGATTCGGATAAGTGTAGGACCCCCCAGAAATCTGTGAAACGCCTCTAAATCGTCCACCAATTTCCACACCCACGCAAAGGCACATACCTCTTCGGATCGTAAGCAAGTAATAACGGATATAATACTAACACATGAGCCACCGGAGATACGGTTCCACAGTTTCATCTCTAACCGGTTCCGCGTGTTGGTGAACCGATCCAAGCAGGGGCGACACTAATCGGCATCCCATTACAAAAATGCCGATACACCTCCACCCTTCGTACGTCATGGTTGTCCGAAGGTCTAAAGTCGGACGACCCGAAGACCAAGCCAGTAATAAGGGCATACTCTGGATAGGAAAAACGGATGTTTGCCCCATTTATATGAAACCACATGTCGTACTCTTGAGCGCCCGGATAATTAATCTCACGTGACAACACGTGATGCACGGCCATACTGCACTTCTGCCCCGGCTTCCAATAAATAAAGTGCCCAAAGCACCCTGCTATAAACCTATCCAGTAGCTCCTGCCCACCAACGAACAACAATGTCTTACGAACATCTTCTAAAACCTTGGTCTTGTAGTATGTGCTAATCGTCGATTGACGATTAATCGTATCGACCCTCTTGAACGTAATCAATCAACAGAAAATCAATCAAATTTACGAACATCAGTAATTATTTATTTAAAATTTAGAAAATTAAATTCACGAAATTCACGTGAAATTAACTGCACAATTTAAAATTCGCCAAATTCAAACTAAAATTCACGAAAATAATACTAAAAAATGACTGAATTAATACATGAATATAAGACAATTTCCCGCTCGAGAACAATATCCCGCTCGAGCGGGAAATAGGTTCAGTCGAGCGGAAAATAGTACATTACGAGCGGGAGATAGTTCTATCTACATGAATCATGATATTACCTACTGAATTCTAAAAATCACGCAACACAAAATAATTATACCCACTTTAACGAAATATTACTAAAAATTACGAAACAATTATGCACGTAGTTTAAATTCACCTAATTAATACGGAAATTCCACGAAAATAATACTAAGAATGAGTATCATGCATTTAAGCCTATTTCTCTCTCGACAAACCTATATCCCGCTCGACTACGTAATATCCCGCTGGAGCGGAAATAGAGTAAAATCAAGCGGCAAATAGTTAACTAAATAACAAACCTATATCCCGCTCGACCATACTATATCCCGCTCGGGCGGGAATTGTGTGTTCTCGAGCGGGAAATTGTTGTATCCGAGAGGGAAATAAAATTAATATGATCCCTTCTTTGTTGTCCCGACATGATTTTGTATCCACCAAACTTTGAAGATCCCTCTCGGTGCTCTTGAAGATCCCTTTCCAGGTGCAATTTGGGACCACCGGCGTCGGATTTTTTGGGGTGGAGGGACCCGAAGACGAAATAGTGGTCGGTGGGGTGGGTGGGAGAGGGACGGTGGGCGTCGGGATTTGTGGTTTGCCGTTTTTTTTAGATGGTTTTTATTTTACACACGGTAGGGGTCGGGAAATTGGGAATTGGATGGGGAGAGAGAGATGGTGGCTGTCGGGATTTGAAGGGGTGGGTAGGGTTTGTCGTTTTTTTTTTTGAGATGGTGGGGGACCTGGGGGTTATTTAATGTAGAAAGTGGGTCAAAAAGTGGTTTTTTATTCAAAATCCTCATGACCGAATCTTGGTCGTTTTTTTCTTCTCCTCCTTCTGCCGCGCACAGTATTTTTTTTTTCTTTCCCAAGGCATGAGCCTTGTTTTTTGTGGAATGAAGTGATGTTTTGTGGGCCATTGTAGGGTTACTTTTGTAGGGTTGTGTATTTTTCATTTGTTTTGGAGGAAGTGTGTATTTTTCATTTGTGTAAAGTGGAAGTGTGTAAAATAAATTTTACCCCATATTTTTTTAATCAATAAAGTGCTTGAATTAGGACATAAGTAAGTTCTAAATTAGCTCAAAAAGGAAACATGCCATGTGTCCAAAAAGGAATACTAGGACGGAGGGAGTATTTTTTTAAGTTGATTGCCAAATATTATTTTTCCTTCCCCATATTGGCTACTCCCTCTGTCCCTGATAAGTGTGGTCCGGAGGGAGGGGCACGGGTTTTAAGAAGGATGTTAGGTAGATGAGTAGTGAGTGAAAAATGGGGCCCACTTTGTTGTAGTGTTAGTTACTTTTAAGGGTAAAAGGGTAAAATTTTAAGTGGGGCCATATCCATTTAAGGAAGGACCACACTTATGGGGGACGGACGAAAAAGGAAAGTGGACTACACTTATCAGGGACGGATGGAGTATTTCACATGATAAACAAATGATTAAAACTAAGATTTGATGAATAAATATTTTGTGAGTTTTATCTCTCTTTCAATTCATCACCGAACTTAGTGGAATGGCAGAATGCCACCGTGATATTCTTTTCGACTTATCAAACGGTTCTCCATCTCCATTTGTGGCGTCTACTACCATAGGCTGGCTAGCGTTGTTGAACGACTTGCTTTTTGGGTAATTGGGCCAACGGTTTTCTGAAGGTCCGTATGAGGTGTTAGTAATTTCATTTTATCCAGATTCAATTTAGAATCAATTTTGGAATATACTATTCAGGTCGCATTTGCAACTCAAGTGATAATCGTATCAGTGACAACTACAATGCTTACCAATATCTTCTCCGATTTGGCAAACGTCGCGGTAAGTGATTGTTTTTTTTAATCATATATAGATTCTTGTCAATTGAAGTGTAACAGATGATGTTAGCGTATACGTGGCTTGGCTACCCTTACTAAAACTGCACTATATTATTCCATCTTTCCAGTTATTCTTGTCTTGTATTTGTTTTTTGGGTTGTCTCGTTATTTTTGTCCTGTTTCCATATAAGGAAATATGTTTCTCTCACAAAAAGTTGTGTGCTCCACCACTTTCTATCTTTTTACCCTTTAAACACCCTTCTCCTTAATACTCGTACCCAAAAGAAATGTCTTAATACACGTGTCCAAAAGAAATGAGACAAGAATAATGGGATGGAGGGAGTACATTCTTTTCTTGCTTTTATGTTAGTAGTTTTTAAATCCCTCCGTCCCATTGAAATTGTCCTACTTTCTTTTTTGGGTTGTCCCGTTTAAATTGTCCTTTTTTCCTAAAAAATAAATAATTAACCCTTCAAAATTGATGGGAGACCTATCAATTTCTTCTCTTTTTACCTTTCTCCTTAATAACCATACCGAACAATAATAGGACAAAATGAGTGGAACGAAGAGAGTATTTTTTTTTCACTTTTATGTTAGTTTTAGAAATAAGTCGAGTTGTTCTGTTCATTTAACAGTGGTGGGACTTGACAAAAACACACCTCGCTGTTATTCAATTATACATTTTTTTATTTTTTTTTCAGTAGCAGCAGCCATTTACATTAACAATACACCAAAAGCACAACACAAATAAAAGCAAATTTATCAAAAACAGTTAACTAAGTCTGCCCAGCATTCAACACTAAAAGGCCAAACCAGACAAAGGCAATATTGGTCTCAAATTTACGATTTCTCTCAACAAGACAGTGTAATTATCATGCACAAGAAACTGTCACCAAACAGGCCTCTCACCAGGTAAGTAAGAGGGAGAACCACCATCCACTTTGTTTTTCTTTTTCTGGAAAACATATGTAAGACTTGGCATCAGTACTTTCTTGCCTACAGATGTCTTTGCCTTCTCTAGCCTCTTCGTCTCGCTTACTTTCTCTCTCCCTTGAGACCTTTGCTTTTGCATTTGGTAATTAATGGGAGATGATTCCAAAGACTTCTCCGTCTCTGCAAGAATCCGTGCTGCTGCTTCTTCAGCCTTCTTTTCCTCCCGTTCCCGCCATCTTCTAAGTTCCCCTTCTACTGCTTTCCTGGCTGCCTCAGCCATCTCTGCTTTCTTCAGTGCCTCTTGAGTTGCAGCTTTCATGTCCTCAATCTCCTTCCGGATAGCCTCCAATCTCTTGACGGCCTCATTTTCACTGGCTTGCACAGCTTCCACCTGAGCCATGGCAGCTGCAACTTTCATATCAGACAGTTTCTCAGATTCTTCAACCTTTCGGCTCAGTGATTCAAACTCATCTCTTGATAACGTGATCTGGGCGCCAGGCTCTGATGTGGAGGCACGTGCAGCATCAGTTTTCTCAGAAAGCATCCTGATTTGATCGAGGGCTTTAACCTCAGCCGCCTTTGCTTCTTCAGCTTCATTCATTGCAATCTCTAGTTTATATTCTGCTTCTTCCAGTTCAGTTCTCGTGGCTTCTGCTTCTTTCTTGAGCTCTTCAGCCTTCTGTTTCGTCTCTTGAGCTTCAACCTTAGCAGTTTCATTCTCTGAAGATAGCTGGTGAATCGAAGCAATCAGGTCGTCAGATGCACCTCTGATTTTGGCTTCTTCAGCAAGTGCTTCTTCAAGCTCAGACTTGGTTTTCCGGAGCTTGACGTGCAGATTACCTGCTAACGATTCTGTTTCTGCTTCCTTCTCCTTTAGTTCAGCATGCACCTTTTTTATATTTTCCAGTTCAACCTTAAGACTCTCGACTAGGTTTTTCAGCGAGCTCTCCTCCTCTGCTACTTTACTCAGCGATTCTTTGGCACCAATCAAATCTACAGTAACTGCCTTAACAGAGCCAAGATCGGAAACCCTTGTATTCTCCATCTCATTTCGTAGAGATTCAATTTCAGATAAGGTTCCGCACAACTCAGTCTCCAGATTCTTTGTGAACTCAGGATCGACATCTTTCTTCAAAGCAAGCAGCTTTCTCACTGATTCTTCAAGTCTTTCTTTATATGATTGCTTCTGTTTCTCCTTGCCGGCACAGATCCTCGTTTCCTCTTCCTTTGCTTGCGCACTTGCCAGCTTTACTTGCTCAATCGAGTCATGTATACTAGCAATTTCCGCAGACAGCTCACCAACTCTCTCCGTGTTTGCTCTGGCAGCAGCCTCGGCTTCAGCAGCTTGCTTTGTAGCTCTGTCTTTTTCTTCTAAAGATGCATCGTACTCCTGACGAATTTTCCTTAACTCCTGTTTTGCTGCATTAAGTTCAGCAACAGCATTCAGATACTGAGTTTTGTCAGTTTCAAGATCGTGATTTGAAGATCCATTTACTGCTTCCGAATTATTATTGTTGGCTTCTGCAAGTTGATTTGCCTGACGTCTAGCCGCTTCTGTAGCTTTAATTGCTGAATCTTTTGATTCGTTAATGGTTCTCAGCTTCTGGCTCAGATCCTCAACAGTCCGTTTAGCCTTTTCAAGCTCTAAAAGAGCATCAGCCTTAGTAGCCTCGGCATTATTCAATTGTTCCTTCAACTTATTTAACTCCTTTTGCGTCAGGTGAAGCTGTGTCTCTTTTGCCAGCACTCGCTACAAAGAAGAAACACCAGCAGGGAAGGGACAGCATCAGTAGCTATGCCACAGAAAAATGGTGTGTACACATTACTAGTTCTGCTAATAAAATAACCTAGCGGCGGATGGCCTCCCGGATGTGATTATGTCCGTGTCATAACCAAACATTAATGATGCATTGTATGAAGCTTAATGAAAGCTAAATGTACATATCCACCATCCATATTGAATATACTATCATGTACATAACCAAACATTAATGAGGCATTGTATGATGTAGTCGCATATTCATGCAGCTTAGATGATTTAGAGGGATATACTGTCATATCGATTGGATCTGGAAAAAAATTAATGGAACTATTTGATGACAAGCACTCTAACCCAAAACAGATATGCTCAAAACCTATTGCATGAATCAAGGTCTGTAACAGCCCTGTGACCACATAATCAGACGTTCCATATATAACATAATGATTTCGTATACCCTTTCGCACATATTAACAAAGGCAACAACTATTATTACTTCAGACACTGATATGGGTGCCAAAACAAGAAACCATATATTAACAATTATGAATCTTGAGCTAAACTAACAGCGAAACCATCATTCTTACAATTTCAAGTTACAGAAGTCACCAACACAAAGTAATGATTAAGAGCACAAGGAACAGAGAAATTAGGATTAACATACTTCTGCAGATTGTGCTTTTGGCTTCCTAATGGCAGGCTTTTCACCCGAAAAGGCACCGCCTGAGAAGGCACCTTCACCAAATAAGTTGACAGCATCTTTGACGGATTGAAACGGTGCACTGGTGTCTATTTCTCCCACCTCAGCTTTATTTGATCCTTTACTTTTCTGATAATCTTTTGCCACCATAATGCCTCAATTTATTTTTCCCAGCTCTTAACTGCAAAAGAAAAGACAAATAAAGAAAAATGTTGAACCGGTCCTATTGTGAATTTAGAAAATAGAACCTACACGAGTGAAGGATCATAGCAGGATATGACTGATTATATTTCAACAAGCGTGAAGATAAATATCACATCAGCTACACCTAAGAGGTTCGCTACAAGATCACAAAAGAACTCAGAACCTAAAATCATCATCTGAAAGTAGAATTAAGTACCTAATTCTCAATTCACTTGTTCTGTAGATAGAAACTATGGATCCAAACCGGTAATATAGAGACTGAAACCAAGAGATTTCATGCAAAAGGTCCAACATATCTTAAAGGACATTTTCCTGAATGACCAACTACGTGTTCATTAATCAGCTCCACTTCTAGAGCACCATCTATTTCCTAAGTGTGTTCTGATAGATAATCCCATCAAGAGTTATATCATTGTGAATCCTCAAAATGGAGCCAGTGCTAGATGCAATTCATCGAAAGATAGGTTCTTTTTTCAGAAAGGCTTAAGGGACCACAATGATTATACAGATATATTAAGAGAATGCATACATAAGGTGAATTCTGGACACTATCAGATGAATTTTAGCTAAAAGATACAGAATACATCCAGTTGTGCTGGAAAACATATCACACTAAAACACAATATATAAAATGAGTGTTCATCAATAACAGATTACAATCATGTAGCAAAGTTTCTGATGGATACCCGACATCACACACAACATGACATTGTATAGCACATTTAAAATTATACTAATATTTAATGAGACATCGACATAGGCTAGCACAACAATTATAAATGGTCTAAGATTACTCAAAACTCCAAATGCAAGATGACTGGCCCCTCCACGATTTCATTCAACTTTATGATCGTAACCAAATATTGGAATAGAAGACGAGTTTTGTCCAACAGGCCAATTTGGCAGATTGACTCTAGACATTTCATATCCATAATACGTGGAGTGGTGTATAAATCCAGAAGAAATTCATGACATACTACTCAACAAAATATTAAAAGCACTTTTTAGATTATAAGTGCAGGATAATTCAATTCAAGAAACTCATTTTTGCCATCAAGAAGAGAAATCAGCAAATTCAATTAGTAATTAGTCTATGAAAGTCAAGACTACGAAAAACCTTCAAGAACGTCAAAAATCAAAGGAGTGCACTAACCAAATTTTACCTGAGATTTATGCTTCTGTAAACAACTTCAATCCTTAATTTCCCAGAGACTTTGTTGAACCTGAAATTCCAAAACCGAAAATCATCCGTTTTACACATTAAAATACTGTTACATGAATATGATGATGATGATTATAAGTTAAAAGGCAAAGCACAACAAACAGGAAATAAAGCAAGCAAAAGGGTAAAAAAGTACAAAAGACGAATAATAATAACTCACCAAAAACCCTAATCATATGAGAGAGGGAACAAGCTGACAAAAACCTCCAGAAATCATCAAAGCACTCAAATCCCAAAAAGGGCAGTGAGAAATCTTGATGAAAATTCCACAGTCTCCGAAAAAGTCAAACCCTTTTCCAGAATCTGCAAACCGGAAACAAAGCACCACCGAGAAAAATCCAAGAATCTGCAGCTCAAGAAAGTCACCTCACATAATCTTCTCGGTCCCAAAGAAAAACAAAAGGCAGTGAGACGAGAAACAGAACAAAAATTTTCCTTTTATCTTGAAAGTTAAATTGGGGTGGATAAAACAAGGATGGATCTTTAAAGGTAGAATTTTTCAGCGTTGTGTTGTGTGAGAGAGAGAAATTTGAAAATTCATGGGGGTTTTAAAAATGAGAGAGAGAGAGTAGCAGGTCAGCAAAGAGCACGCACCGGCCAAACGCTGACTGGACTAGTAGCGGAAAAAAGGTGAAAACAACAAAATTGATGGGATGGAATGGAGTCTTGGAGATGTGTTTCTTTGTAAATTGTAGTAATTCGTAATGCTGTTTTTGTTTATTTTTTTATTTCTTCTCTTTCCTTAATTTTTCTTTTTTCTATGGGTGTTTAATCTTTTTTTTTTTAGGGAATATGGGTGTTTAATCTTTAAAGTAAAAGTGATATATATAGTATGCGACTGGCTCAATGATTTGATCAAAAATGTATTCCACATAATTTAATGGGCCCGAATATTCATCTTTATAAATTATAATAGCAAGGTCGGCTTGCCGTTTTTAGAAACTTTTATTTTTCAGTTTTTTTTAATATTTCCATTTTAGAAATAATTTTCATAATGATATAATTCTAATTGTTCATTAATATTTATCAATCAACTAATTAATATGAACGTTACAAAAGCATAATTTGTGGCAAAAAATTAATTATAATAATAAATTTTCCATTTTTATGATATTTTTCTACCTATAAATTCTAGAATTCTGCAACTAATCACATCCACATTTCACATTTTTTGTGTTCCTTCATTCCGACTACAGGAAACATGATTGACAAGAAAGAGATGTACCAAGAGCATTGACATAGATGTTATGTCGTGGATTAGAGTAGGTTTTTTTATAAGGTTTAAGATAGGTGGAAGATGAAGATTTACTAAGTTGAAAAGAAGAAAACTCAATTCATGAATTTGGTAGAATGGAAGATGAATATGAAGATGGGAGAGATAGTTTGATAAATCCACCACTAAGCGAAGAAGAAGATGCAAGGCTCTTGAATCCTAAAAATATGTTGTTGTATTTATGTAGTCAGTTTTATAAACTTAAAAAAAAAATAGTTATTTATTATTGTTAGAATTGGTGCTTATATATTTTGTAATGGAATAAACGACATTTACTTACTTTTTATAGCAATTTATTTAATCCGACCCAAATTATTTTTATAAACATATTGATTACTATGTTATATATATTTAAGAATTATTTCAATATCGATATATATATATATATAAATTAATTATTATATGTTTGCTTTCAGATAGAGCATTGTATCTCATATAAATATATATTATATGTAAAAATATGTATAAATATTTCATGATTTTCTCGCTCATTTCCATCATTCCATAAAGATAAATAAATATAATTAAATTTTATTTGTATTAATAAGTACTAATAGTTTTTCTTTATTCATATCATAGATCAGAAGCCGAAAATTGGATTAGTATTTAAAGTAAATATATATATTATATTGTATAATTAAGGTATATTGTTTTAGGATTTTTATTTATTTATTTAGAAGAAGGATTAATAAGCATTAGATGCTCCATCGATAATATAATAATAAAATCTCAACACTATAATAACAGGACTGGTCTTCCTTTTTTAGTATTTTCCGTTTTTCATTTTTATCATTGAGCATAAGACTATTATAGAGATGACATGGGTTGGAAGAGAAGAATATAAATGAGTTAATGTAGTCCGAGTGATAGTAAAAACGAGGGATGGAGAAGATAATGTACAATCATCAATTCCTCTACTCTACTTTTATTAATTTATAATTTAGATTTTCTTTGCTTTCAATTAAAGTTATATATTTGTTGTTTTAATTTATATAGACTAAAACGACATCGTTTTGATCTCATTTGAATTCCCAACAAGTCACGTATAATTTTCGGCACCATAAATTGGAGCTAATGATATTACTGAAAAAAAAAATATTAAAACGTAGTGTACCAATATATGTATGTGACCTTATGAAAAAAGTGTTTGAACGTTGTTTAACATGATTCTCACGCATTGCGTGGGTGTAGTACTAGTATTCTTAATGGTTATGCCATTGATAGGCAGTCACACGACTTTTTTCCCTTCTTTTTCTTATTATTTATATATTTATTTATTTATTTATTTGTTGTTTTTTGAGAAGATTTATTTACTTGTTGTTATTAGCATTTTATTTATTTTTTGAGAGAGGAAAAACTTCATTAAATTAGCCAAATCGGCATTAACAATATCTTGAAGCTATGATGGAAAGTCCAACAACACCTTTATTTGAAGTCTCGACCTGGAAAAAAAAAAGTATGTTGTTAGATAAT
The DNA here is from genome assembly GCA_031470985.1 of Agastache rugosa. NCBI lineage: Eukaryota > Viridiplantae > Streptophyta > Magnoliopsida > Lamiales > Lamiaceae > Agastache > Agastache rugosa. The sequence goes on along the minus strand of CM062601.1, from coordinate 46,760,379 downwards.
TTAGTTGTTGTAATGTTTTCTACTAGTAGCATTCTTAAAACAAATTTACTAGTGTTCACCGAAAATAGCTATTAGGAAAAAAAAAATTGTACACATTTATAACAAGTTTGTATATCTTTGTTTTTTATTTTTATTTTTTTATGAGAAATTTGTAGTAGCTATTTATGCTTTCTAGATAGATCTACGAATTACAACATTAGGCAAATCATGTAAAACAAATTCGACTTAAAAAATATTAACTATGACGATATAGTAAAAGTAGTAAAAAATAAATTACTAAATATAATAATTCTATAACTATATAATTAATAAAATTATAATTTTTCCATGTGTTGGTACAGTTTGGTTAACCATTAATTTTTATACATACAAATTAAAATCTAATCAATACCTTCGGTTTTTAATTTGATAAAAGGAACTGAAATCATCGGTTGGGTTAACTACATTATCGGTCGGTTCGATTTTTCAAACTTTTTTGCTCACCCCTATTCGTAATGGCTATTATTAGTACATTTTTTATAAATTCATTCTTAAGCTATTAGCCTGAAATTAAACATAAAAGATTAACCACATTAATTAAATTTTATAAATATAAATCAATCTAAACAAATATTAAGGGAGACGAATAGAACTATAAAAGTTTGTCCATTCAGGACATTCAAGCGATAATAGATTCTGTCTGTGATCAGAAAGGTTTCGAATTTAATTAATAAAGCTTAATTGTAAATTCAAATTATAAATTAATTAATTTTAATTAGTAATTTAATTAATATTAATTAATTGCAGTTAGTTGCGGCCGTACACTATGCCGCGGCTGCACAAGTTCCATATGAACATATAAAGAAGATATTATATAAGAATAGATCCTAAAATGATAATAAAAATAAATGTAATTATTTGCCCTACAAGATTTAATGAATATGACTTAATTTTATGATCAAACCCATTTTTTAACTTTTTTTAGTATGATAATTTTCATTTGACAAAAATTTGATGCACCGATCGGATAGCATCGCAATGATTAGAAAAAGGGGGGCCTTGAATTGAAGATTTTCTCATGGAAATGAAATCAAACAATGATAAGCACCTTTTACTTAGAGAGTGTTTTGGCTAAGCTTATTTTAAATAGCTTATAAGATGTTCTAAGAACTTATAAGCTCCAATATCTTAAGAGCTTAAAAGATGTTGAAGTGTTTGGATAATGGAGCTTATAAGATGGTGAAGTGTTAATGGGTATTAGTTCTTTGATTATGGAATGACAAAAAAAGACATGATTCTGGGTGTTTTTTAAAAGGGTGTTTTTTTATTTATTAAAATATTCTTTTTTTCTTTTTTCTATTTGTGCAGCAAGGGTGTTTTTTTTTATTTATTTAAAGATTCTTTTTTCTTTTTTTCTTTTCTTTTTTCTTTTTTCTATTTGTGCAGAAGGGTGTTTTTTTATTTATTTAAAGATTCTTTTTTCTTTTTTTCTTTTTTCTTTTTTCTATTTGTGATTTTAATTTCTTGTAGCAATATTATTGTTTGTTTAATGTTTGAATTAAGTGGGTGATATATGTTAGTGCTTTATATATATAATTAGAAGAACACAACCAAAGATTATGCATTCAAACCTCATACTACGAAATAGTGAAAAGTAAATTTCATATATATGTCAATAAAGATACAAGCAAAACTGTCATAACGTTTACACCAAGGAGAAATATTTGTTATGAATACTACCCCTAACATCATCAAATTCAAGGTACACAAAGCAAACAAAACGAAAATTGAACCCAAATCTTCAACTTCGACTTGCAATCTCGTTAGCAATTGAATTCCGCCTAGCTATCCAATTGGCGTACTTCTTATGTCCATCTCCATCTCCATCTTCTACAGTCGAAGTTCCTACAGATGCTCCAACAACATGCTCGATACTTGGCTCATAATTTTCATCCTCTGCTATCAGAAATGTCTTATCTGGAATATTCTTTTTTCTTATGTAATTGTGGATAGGCATAGTTGCTAACACAATTTTCCTTTGTGTGTCAATATAAAAATAAGGCATGTCGGCCAAAATATTCCATCTTGCTTTCCAAACTCCAAAAGTTCGTTCGATACAATTTCTACATGAAGAGTGATAGTAATTGAACTTTTCCTTTAAGTCTCTCGGTTTACGTTGTTGTTTCGTCCTAGCTCGACAAAAATCATCAAGATGATATCTTACATTCTCACCTCTATAAGGACCATATATCCCGGCATATGTGTATAACCAACATCAACCAAATAATATATTTTTTTCCTTTTAGAATAGGAAAGTTAAGATTAGGATTACGAAGAGCCACTCCAAAAATCCTATTATCATGTGCAGCTCCTTCCTATTCACCCCAAACAAATGTAAAACACATATTGAAATCTACCACTGCAAGAATATTTTGAGTGGCGTACCCTTTTCGTCCAATGTATGGTATTGATTTTCCTTGTGGTAATCGAGCCTTTACGTGTGTACCATCAATTGCTCCAATACAATTCTAAAAATCATTAAAAAGTTTACAATTAGTTAAGAATTTAGCTATAGTTATAACATAAATAACAAAAAAAAAACTCACTCTAAAAAATGGCATGTATAGTAGGTGTTGAGGCTTATGAAATCATTTCCCCTCATTATACTCAGGGTGGGGTGCAATAATATCATCGGCTAACTTTGCAATTGCCTTTAGGACCCTGTGGAAGTGTCTTGAAATAGTCTCACCTGAATGATTGAATATCTCTTGCAACAACCTATTATCAACTCCATGGGCACAAGTTATCAAAAAAATGCTCACCTCCTCATAAGTTGACATTCCTCTTGTGGTCTTTAGATTATTCTTGTGATTCAATTCATAGCATAAATCCAAAAATACAGGTTTTGCTAAACGAAAAGCTTGATAGCATCTTATATCACTTCCATGCAAGATCTCCACCATGAATTTATGACCTGTTCGGATTGATGTTCGACATGGACTCTTATGTATGTAGTTCTCATAATATGTAAATATGTTATTTGCAGTTACTTGACATAAGATCAACCAATCTGACTCTTAAACTTCACGTTCATTTTCAACAATCTTTTCATCAAGAGAAATAGATGGAAATATAGAAGAACTATTCAAAATATTCCATGGCTCTTCCGAAATTGAATAATTTCACTCAATAACATGCTGCCTAAGATGAAACAAGAGTTATATGTGAAGCTATTATGGAATTCAGCCTATAATAAATTAATTCATTATGTAAGTGTGCAAATAACAATAGTAATCATTCAAACATGTCAAAAGCTCATTCAAATGTATCAGAAACTCAGAACAAGTAGAAATACAACCAAACTTCCAAAGTTCCCACTTGTCACCCAAAAAGCAACATTAATCCGAAAACAATAAGTCCTCAAAATAAAAAGGCCACTACTACAAAATCAGTTATTTTTCTTAAATTGATTGTAATTGAACTCAAGCCAAGATAAGTGTGCCTCGTGAGATGGTTGACTGGCAAATACTTCTCTCATATCCTTTTTGCTTAAAAGATTGCAAGCATAGTTCCAAAGTTCAATAGTAAGAGCTATTCGAGGAACATAGCATAGAATATTCATAGCATCCTTGATAGTTATCTCTTTGGGAGGTGCAGAAGTGGCACTATTCTTATTTTCCATAAAATGCAGCAATGAACGAATATCGTCTTTTAGTGAAGCTGCTCCAGACATCTTTTTATATTTGTTATTTTCCCCAAAATATTTTCTTTTAACAGAATCAAGAGATGGAAACATATTTTTTTCTGCCACGCTACTTGTGTCGTGGGTTTCTAGACTTGTATCTTGTCCAGTTAGTCCAATATTACCTATGTCATCACTATCTCCAATCTCTATATGCTCTTCAACTTCATTTGCCTCACCATCATTCTCAAGGTCAATCTCATATATCGATCTTTGACTAGGTGCTCTTGCTCTTTCTCCCGTGGCAGCAATATCATAGAATAGTTGGTCATATTCAAACCAAACTAATGATAAATCTTTGTTCTTAAACTTCTTAAAATCAACATTTTCCTGCAACATCAAATATGTTGAATCAATATACTATCTAATAAATAATATAAGATAATATCATATTTAACAGTGTTAGATATTTACACTTATTTTCCTGCTCCACCACTCCTCTGAAGCATCAAGTGAGTTCTTCAAAGGATTCCAACCAATTCCCGTTTCACTATGCATTAGTTTATTAAATAACAACCATTCTTTCTTCATTAAATCCCAATTATTGCGTAGTTGTTTGTAGACAAGCTTTCTTCCGGTCTTTTCATTGAACCTCTTAACCAGATTATTCCAACCATTGACATTGAAATGACTGTTTGGTCTATTACCTTTCCCAATTTCATCCACACACAGTTGAATAAATATATGATTTAAGGAGACATTCCACCTTGTAGAAGTTGTCCCTTCGGCCACTATATTGTTCTTACCTGCACTATTTGTTATACTCTTATCCATAGTTTGATTTTGCACTATTCATTTGTTTCTTTGATCACGGTTCTCCATTTAGAAAGCTTTCAAGATTGGAGCAAATAAAGTAGTAAATAAACATCTCAAATGTAAATCAAGAAGCATGAGACAACAACATATCTCAATCAAATCCCTAAATAAAAAATTTAAATACTTATAGCAAAACAAATCAAATAATTAAATTTAATGACATTACAATGCCGTCACCCCAAAATCATAAACACTCAACAAATTCATTCATACAAATCACAATTCAACACAATTCCGCTACAATTTATCAGAATAAGCAACTAAACCCTAATCACAGAACTAACAAAATTCGATTCGTATGAAGGAAATGAAAATTACACAGAGCAGGCAGAACATCACATTCCACAATTGTAATGAATCTAATCAACCAAAAATAGCATAAAAATTGCAAAATAGAATGTCTCTACCGTTTTCCTGATTTGGGGGAAGACTTGATTAGGTTAGAGATGGGTTGAGGGAGCGCCAGAGACTGAGAAACGACAAGGTGTTGTGGCGGCGAAGCAGAGCAGAGCGGTGGCAACGGCTCGTTGACAAGAGAGAGAGAGAGAGAGATATGGAGAAGAATCAGTTAGGTTAAAGTTGGGCTGGGGTAGCGCCGGAGACTACAGTGGGGTGTTGCGGCGGTGATGGCTTGTCGAATAGAGAAGAGAAAATGAGATAGAGAGAGGAGATGAGAGAGAGAAATGAGATAGAATCGTCTTCAGTCAGAAAACGGCGGTTGAGCTCCTTCTCCGACGCCGGAGAGATGGGTAAATATGGGTTGGGTGGCGCCGGTGTCTGGGGGACGGGGGCTGTGGCGGCGGCAGCGAAGTCTCGTGAAGAAAGAAGAAGAGATGGAGAGAGAGAAAAGAGAATGACCCCAAGATCCGTTGGTCAAAAAATTCTGTTTCCTTAGAGAGAGAAACAGATGAAATGAGAGGTAGTTTTGGGAAATATTAAAACATAATAAGGTTATTTTTGTAAATTTAAGGTAGCTTAAAAAATATGAAGAAAAAAGTTGGGGTAGGTCAACTTTTATTTTTTGAAGCTTAAAAGCTCTTGGAGCTTTTTTTTTACAACTTAAAAGTTGTTTAGTAGCTTTTTTTGCCTAACACTTTTAAGGAACTTATAAGCTCTTGAACAAGTTATAAGCTGTTTTAAGGAGCTTATAAGCTCAGCCAAACACCCTCTTAGTTAAAAGAAAAGAAGTTCTACCTTGTGTGATGGTGTAATGATCTCACCTTTGTGTAGTTAGTGATTTATTTGATTATACTCCCTCCGTCTCATTTATATAGGCTTGTTTTCCTTTTTCGGATGTCCCAAATATATAGGCTTGTTTCCATAAAAAGTAATGTTATTTAGCTCATTTACTAATATATCCCTATTTAATTCTTTGATTAACTCATAAAAAATACATAGTCAAATAATAAATAGGGGCATATTAAGAAATTTACTATATAATTTACTTTTCCAATAAATTTTCTTAATCCATGTGAAAATTTCAATCCGCCTATATAAATGGGACGGAGGGAGTATATATATACCTTGTGTAATTTCCTCAAAAAAAAGATAAGGAAAAAGTATCCTCGATGGTGGTGGTGGAGTGGGTATTCCCGAAGCCAAATATCTTAGATTCGAATCTCACCAACACATCTATAAGTCGAATCTGCATGTACCCACGGCCTAAAGAAAAATAAGAAATGCATTTAACTTTGTTCGAAATTAAAATTTTAATGGTCAATTGTCAAAAATTCACCACCTTTGAGTGATTTTTTTTAAGTTTCATGGTTGCACATCATAAATAGGGTAAATTGCCGCTAAATCGCTCAACTTTTTTCAAATTCTCATTTTGCATACCAATTAAAGATTATGCGTTAGAATTCCCAACTTTTTATACTAATCTGATTTTGCACCCCCGGTCTCGAGAATCCCAAATCAGAGTTGACTTGATAGTCGGAATTGTTGATGTGGCCATATATTCTGATAAACATAAAGATGTCGTCTTATTGATTATTATATTAGATACATAAATAAAAAATAACAAAAATAACCACCACCAACTTCTTTCCGTCTGGAGTCGAAGCTGCAGAGTCTCCCGTCCCCAGATCTGGCCCGCCTTGTGAATTCTTTCGATTGAGGGCTTATTCGTGTTATACGTTGCAATTACTTTGTTCCTTCTCTCGGATTTGATAAAGGTGTAATAGAAAGTAGAGATCAGTTGGCGTGTTGATTTATTGGCTTATTCAAGAATATATGCGCCAAACATGACTTCTATGTTCTTGATTTGGAATTCAGGCTATTTAACTGGATTGTTGTCTATGGTTATTTCAGGAGCAGTAATGGCTATAGGCTCTTTCTTCCGAGTACTACTCCAAACTCTTGATTCTTCTCTAATGATGATCAACAGAGGTACGGATAGTGATGCACAGACGACGGTGGCGCTCCCTGCATAAGCCACCGAAGAGAAGTTGAAGAGTTTCTGTAGCATAGTCATGACCATTATGAAGAGCGCGAGCAGAATGGATACGTAGAGAAATTGGTAAAAGATCTCGTGTTGGTTGCTCTGCCTCACCACCTTCATCTCACGAATGGTATAGACGAAGACGACGGAGATGGCGGCCGGCAGCCATGCGATGAGGAGGATCAACGCCTTCGAGTCATTGCTGTAGACGGCCAGGTAGATTTACGCGAGGATGACGCCGCTCAATCTGGTGAATTCATGATGGTTTATGTGGAATTCATGATTCGATCTCATCATTCATCAATGAAGGAGAAGGAGGAGAGAGAGAGAGAGTTGACCGACAATGATAGAAACGGGTGATGATGTGTAATATTTATTTATTTAATTATTTAATTTATTAGATCAAAATAACGTCGTTTTGATCGTTTTGATTGCCATGTACTCCTTATTAAGCGACGTATATGCCATCTCAGCAATGGTTTGGCCGGAAAGGTTCGTCGGGGTGCAAAATCAGTTTAGTATGAAATGTTAGGAATTCTAACGCAGAATCTTTAATTCGTATACAAAATGAGAATTTGAAAAAAATTGGGGATTTATCGGCAATTTATCCTCATAAATATTAATACTACACACTAGGTACAAACCACACGCCAACAGTAAAAGAATCCAATCTTTGTTGACGCAGAGCGGTTTAAACAAGAAAGGGTTGGGTCAACTATTCAATCAAATGATATTGAGCATGTTTCCCATGCATCTTTTCTTGAAAAAGAAGTGGGCTATTTATTTGTAAAATTATGCTCAATTTTATACTATGTGGCAATTTCTCCAAGATCTCTTCGTTAATTGGGGAAGAATCTGCACGAATCGGTTTTTTTTGGAACGTATCAATATTAAGAGAGAATTTGATTTGGTTAGACAGCATGTGGTTGGTAAATAAGGATCGATTTTTTAGAAAGGACGAATATATCGACAAATATTCAATATGATTCCACAAGATCCAGTTTCATTCAAATAACATATTATAGCCAACTGAAAGGATCAGAAAATTATACACACAGATTGGCCATTCAGGCCTTTCTTTTTTCTTTTTCTTTTTTTCACATTCACGCAATAGAAATACAAACACATTAATTAGTGGTGGAGCTATATGTAATTGAGATAGAGGCAAAGATAGAACTAAATATTTTACCTCCCTTACCCACCGACTCCGAGGTCTGGCTCCCCCATTAAAACACACACACTGAATTACAAACCAGAAATTTGAATGAATTTTGATTTTAAAAAAGACTTCTTTTACAATTTTTTCAAGACTAATTATACGAAAACAGATAGAAATGCATACTCCCTCCGTCCCTGAATAAGTGGTTAGAACTGCCAAAATTTTTGTTCCCGAAGTGTTATATTTTAGAATTCTATGCAAAAGTTATGTCAAATTGTCATACTTATCCTTTGATTCATGGCAAAATATTTACTTTTTGAGTTTCACATATATTATTTAAGAGTAAAATGAGTCATTTTACCCACTATTTTGGTACATATGCATTTTGACAGCTGGAAATACTTATTTGGAGACGGAGGGAGTATTAATTTTCATTTGTTAGACGTATTATTATTTCCGTCTCTTTGTCTATTTGAGGTAGACTTGTACTAGTACTTGAAGTCAATGTGAAGTTGTGAACAGGACGTTTCCTATACGTCAAAAATTATTTAATAAGGTGAAAAAAAAATCCCCAACCGCGTATCTTCCAACCTTAATTTGGTATTACAAACAAATATTTTTACCATATCTAGCTCCTTAATATAAAATGATGGTTTTCCTCAATCTCGATCAGAAATATCAGAAAAAGAAATCGAGATTATTAATCTAAAAAAAGAAACCCACCCACATTTTAAAATAAAAAAAGGAAAAGAAAAGAAAAGCAAGAATAATATCCGCCCATTAATTAATAGTATGAGATACGATGTGGTTCCATTAGTTTGGGCTCTCGTGACACTCCTTTGGAGCATAAACATACAAAAACGGGAAAGAAAACACGAAAAAGGAAAAAGCCAAATTCCAAAACTTTTGGAGCATAAACATACAAAAACTTACAAAAACCAGGCCTCTTTAAAACTTCTAAGGGAAAACCGACATGACAAATTTATACCTAATAAATACATGGTTTTTTAACTGACATGGTGTAATATACATTTCTCATCAGTTTAATGAAACGACGTGATTATGAAACTTGGATTCAACAAGAATCGACTTACCTCCCAAAACGTGAACTCGCATAGGACTTTGTTTTGGTCGCATAAAACACCATGTGTCATTCCGGTTGCTGAACGTGTTTTCCGATGTAAAATTTATATTTATTAGGTAGTATATTGTACGTCATTTGATATTTATTAGGATAAAATTAAAATGAATTGAATTTATTGAATATGAAATTACCATTATGTGTTTATTGGGATAAAATTTTCATCACACCAACTTATTGAGATGAAATTGAAACTAATCGTATTTATTGGATATGAAATTATTATGTATTTATTTAGATAAAATTAATACCAAACCAATTTATTGAATAAAATTGGATATTTAGCCTTAATATGCGACAAGTAGTTTGAATTGTGAACCCTAAACTCTTCTTTACACGAATTGGATTTTCCCAAAGAGAGGAGAAAAAGTTGTTCTTGAGTCTTTTTCTTTCTAATTTCTTCTTGGCAAAATCTTTAGTGCGTTGGACCGCATGCTATTGTGGGTGTGGTCCATCCTATTTTCTTTATTAATTAATACTCCATCCATCCACGAAAAAAATGCTTGTTTAGTTTATAAACGAGTTTTAATAAATGAGTTGAGTGTGTTGTGAGTGGAACAAGAGTCTCACTTATTATATGATTTAAAATTGCTTTTAAATAATGGGTTAAGTGTGACGTGAGTGGAATAAGGTCCCACTTATTATTTGTGGTGGCCGATGGATCCAACAATGAAAAAATGAGTAAATAATGAGTTGTTAAAAGTAAATGAATTGTGTGGGTCATATTACTAAAAATGGAACAATCATCTTTTTTGTAGACGAACCGAAATGAAAATACAGACATCTTTTTCGTGGACGGAAGGAGTACTTAATTAAATATAATTAGGGTATATTAATTTTCAATTAGGGTCTATTAATTATAATTATGATTTATTAATCTTTAATTAAAATTAATAAAAAATTAATAAATAAAAACTTGGTCGACCGTATCAACCATATGGTGCGGTCAATTGTAGGAAAGACCATCTCTTTCTTCTTTGCTTTTTGAAAGGCTTGGGATATTTTTACTTTAAAAAAAAGCTTTCTATCTTTCCATCGGATTTTTTCAGGTTCCTTGCTCAAATGCCGTCAATTTAAATTCAGAAATATGAAAATAGTAATGCAAAATTTATTAGGGTAAATGACAAATTTAATCCTAAATTATTAACGTCTTCATAAAAAATAGTCTGAACTATTGATAATTACAACTAAATGCATGAACTATCACAACACAAACAAAAATGACATGCAAGTCAATGTTCGATGTAGGAGAAGTGACATGTCTCGTCAAATGGATTTCAAAACGACTTCATTTTGATGCCAATTTTTTTTTATAAAATTAATTAAAAATATATGTCTACATGAGCAAGCTATGTCACTAATCCGTGACTAAAAATTAATATCCAAGATATTTGTGTTAGTTTTCTGATAGTCCGTGTATTTAAAAATAATTATCGATAATTCATGACATTTTAAAAAAAAAAGTTAATAGTTTAATATTTAACCTGTAATGTCCCATATTTATTAAATGTTTCATTAATTACTTAATTTATTGTGCATGATTTTCATTTTTTTTTTTAGGAATTACATGAGGTGTATATACTTAATATTAAATAAATTACTACACCACTATATAGGTGGAATCCCTACACCATACAAAGGTGAGACTATTATACCATCATACAAGATGATAATATACTACACCACACGTAAGCGGGATTGAACCTAATACCTCTCACTATGGAGTGACTTATAGTGCATCGGCTAGCCACTTGAATTAGGCCTCATCAACGATTTTCATTGTATCTTAAACTGTAATTCCCCATATTTATTAAATGTTTTATCAAAAAGAGAATTGCTTTGGACATATGTTCATTAATTACTAAATTTATTGTGCATGGTTTTCATTGTATCTTAAACATTAATTGAACCGGTCGTTTAATTAGTGTAAAAATGAAAGAAGACTAGCTAGGATAATAGAATTATAAAAGTATATAACGATGAGCTGAAAAAAGTGCAATCAAATTAGTTAATAAATATTCTCTCTCTTCAACGAGGAAAAATGATAGTATTTCTTTTATTGGCAAATGCTGAAGGAATCATGTGAACAAATATAATATTGCCCAAAAAAAAAAATGCAATGTAATATAATATAATCAAACAGAGAATAGCATTTTTGTGAACTGATTCCAAAGCAATACATTAAAATCATTATCGGATTTTCAGTCTTGTACTACAAGTTCCTTCAAACATGCAAGAATGATCATTTTCATTTGCCAATGCAATAAACAATGGAACAATATGTAAGTGGACTTTTGTTTCTCAACCTAAAAAATCAGTTTCATTTGTAAATTAAAGTGGTTGAAAACAGGGGTGGTTTAAAAATGGAATGACGAATTCTTATTGGCAGGTCGTTGAGTTCGAATCCGCCAGATTAGTACTCCCTCTGTCCCACTCATCTTGGGCCTCTTTTGATCTTGACACATTTCCTTAAAAAGAAATAATTAACTCTTCAACCTATCCACTTTCTATCTTTTTACCCTTCTCCTTAATCTCCGTGCTAAACAGTAAAGGCTCAAGATGAGCGGGACGGAAGGAGTATTATCTATGCATATAATGAATGCCTCAAAATTTCATAATCTCCCACTCCAAATAATAGATCAATATATACCTCCACCATAGTGGTGGAGCAATATTTTTTTTTTTAAGTTTATTAAATGATGAATGCACAACACAAAAATTGAGCCGTTAATGCACATATATACTCCATCTCAACCTCCACAAACTTGTCGTCTCAATTCACAAGGTAAAAAATATTTTCTTGCATCAAATTCATCTTGATTATGAGCTCTGTTTTCTTATAATATGTATAAGGAGTATAATTTTTAATCCCACCACCTCCGCAACCATCAAAAATTGATTATTCTATCAACCAAAATCTTAATTCCGTCTTTTTTCAGTGTAATAGTAAAATTTATATGCATACCTATAGCAAATTATTCATGAAACCTAATTATTTCAAGCATTTCACAAACCCTAAACAAAATGGTCTCACAAATTTTGGGCGAGATATACAAAAATAAAGCTGAATTAACTAACCTTCTTGCGTATAATTGATCATTTCTGAAGAGGCGACCGTCGTCTAATTTCACAAAAGAAGAACTAACGGAACTATATCCAAGTTGTCCAACGACAACAATATGGATCCTTTAATCATTCATGGTGGGCCACTTACAAGAGCTTGAACAAAGAAAATAAAGCAGGCCATGGTAATGATTTTAACTGAAATTAAAGCCCAAATCCAAGACCAATCTACATTAGGCCAAATGGTAAATTTTATTTAAGTTGATGGGCTAACTTCTACTTGAAGAGTGGGCTCATAAGCAATCTAATTTTGGAGGGCCCAAATTGAAGAATGAACCATGTAATTTTCGTGCATGTGGAGAGACCTAAGTAAATAGTCTATCTAGTTTAATTATTAAGTGTTAATTAGGTGACTTTTGGAGTTCAAGAGTCATATATAATGTTAAATAAAGTATTAATGTTTAAATGAGTCTATTTAAGTGTCTTATGTAGTGTTATCAATGATAGGTTTTCAAGAGTCCATTTGGAGCTTATAAATAAACTTGTTATCATTTGTAAAATCACAACTTGAGTTAAAAACGAAAATTGGCTCTGTCTTTGTGAGTTGAATTATCTTTGTAGAGTATTTTACTTTGTTTTAGAATTTATCAAGACTATTGAACAAGGTCTTGTGGCGTTCAACCATACCAATATTTTTGGCTAATTATATAGCTAACAGATCCCGATTTCTACGCTCTAGGAGGTGATCACTGGATTCTCGATCTAGGGAGGCCGCTACCTAACTCTTATACGTGGGGTTCTTAGATCTTTTATCCAACTGGTCCTTCGTCCATATCAAGAACAATTGTTTCGAATTCACAATGGGTTTTCTAAACCAATAGATGTGTATGAAGCCTGTTGGAACTTATATATTAGGGTCTAATTGTATTTTTTAAAAGTGATAAAGGATAGAATTGTAAATTCATCCAACCTTGAATCTCTGAAATTTATAAGTGGAAGTGGCTTTCTTACGATTCAATGAGCATCTTGTATTTCATAAAAATTGGGGGAAATATAATCCTTATGCAAGGGTCATCCTATGCTCGAGAGATAGTTGTCCATATACTAATAATGGATGTATGGATTCGAGAAGAGAGGAGCCGTGGATTGAAGATAATTGTCCATTTATAGTTCAATGTGTTCTATATAATGTCATTTTTCCCCTTTCAAGGATATATAAGACATACTTGATTCAATCTATTTCTTTATTTCCCCATGAATCATATGTTTGTAACAATATGGACTGTTATGTATGGCCGTGCCTAAGGGCATATCGGTTCAAGTAGATTCCTCCTTTTGATCAATCAAAACTCCTTCCCAAACTGTACACTAATTTATATATCTATATTTTCATATTTTATTTATCAAATACAAGAATATCATATCAATCACTCCTTATCTATGAAATATATCTTGACTTAAGTTATCTTGTCATATCTTAACACGCCTACCAAACGAGCTCTAAAAATCTTGTTGATCGCAGCCCACATCTATGTACTCAATCATATGCTATATAATACTGGTGCTTGGTCACAAAAACTAGATATAATACGGGATAAACAAAGATTGACCCAGATTAATTAGCTCAAGATTAATTTTGTCATAAAGGAGGGCAAGACTCATAAAGATTAATCCTACGGACAATAGTATGAAACTGTGTACTGGGCTAAATCCATCTAACTAAACATCTTTCATTAGACTAAGTACACTATAGTCCATCCAACTAAACACCCCATAAAAATTTAAAAATTTTCAATCATATTCAGGATTAGGTTTGTGTAAAAATATCATGATATGAAATCCTGATCAATAACTAATAAGAAGATGACGTCCATCTTTAATTAAGATTTATAGATACTAAAATTTAGAGTTAATATTAAGCAAGAGACTACAAGTGCAGGAGATATAATGTTGCACTTAAAAATGTAAAGTTACAAAAAAAATCATAAGTGGGGTGTATGAGTATTAATATTTGTAATGATATTAAAAAAAAAATGTAAAATTAGCAATTCTTTATTTATTTTAAGAATAAATCAGAAATCAAACCGGCCTGAACATAATTTATTAATTAAACTCCAACAACTTTGTGGTGCCACACTAAATATTTTAGGCTATATTTAACCTTGATCTACGTTTCAAAGTGTATTAATATGACTATACGGTTATGCTCCCCTATTAGAGGTGGCCAAAAGAATCGGAACCGTCGGAACTGAATCGAAACCGGCAATGTCGGAATCAGAACCGAACTCGGTTCCAGTTCGGAATCGAGAACAGCATCAACGGCGGTTCGGTTCCAGTTCCAAAGTTGCGGAACCGAGAACCGCCGGTTTCGGTAAGGTTTCGGTTCCGAACCGCCGATTCCTCCTATTTTTATATCATATTTATGTTACAATTCATATTTATTTCACCTAAATGTTATATTAGAATGCATAAAATTACAATTAAACAAGAAAAAGTAGCAAAAAATGAAAAAAAAATACATAATTTATACCCCCAAACATGCGGTTCCGATTTGAAACCGCTGGAACCGAGGAACTGAATCGAATCGGAACTTGCGGTTCCGGTTCGGAACCGAAACCGAAGTGGTCGGCGGTTCGGTTCAGATTCCCTTCGGGTGGAATCGAGAACCGCCGGTTAAATTCCGGTTCCGAAACCGAACCGAACCGAACCGCGGCTATCTCTATCCCCTACCCACCGTGAGCACCACTAACGTGCTCACCGTTGATGTGACAATGGAGTGTGGGCTGGGAGTCGGCGATATAATAAATCTATATTTGACCACAATAAATTACCTTTTAAATACTCCATCAATTCATAAAAGGTTTTTTTTTTTTTTTTTAAACTTATATTTATTACTAGTTTCCAATAACCTTACTCCTCGGCGTCTATGGTGATAAGAGGATCGATTGCCAACGTCGCTTGCCATATGTGCTCGACCTGCGGCGGCACCACCGCTCGCCGCAGATCGACTACGAATAAATATATTGTCGAAGCCGTGCATATTGCTGGGGGTGAGCGTGGAGTAAATTTCAAGGTGGTTCTATTGGTAGCTGATCACCATTTATTATTATTATTATTATTATTAGATTGCACCCGTGCGTTGCACGTATATAAATTATCAAATCAATGAGTAAAATGGAGTATTAATTACTCTCATCCGTCCAACATATTTAGGACACAATTTCATTTTTTTTAATGTTCACCATATTTATACCACTTCCCTTTTTGGGATAATATCACACACACACTCATTATTTTATACCTCACAACAACTCATTATAATATGGATCTCTTTCTCCACTCAAACACTACCTACCTAACATTTATTAAAACTCTTGTCGCTCCCTACGTGACCTATATTTCGTGGATGGAGGGAGTATAAAATTTCAGGCAACAAAAGAGAATAATAATACATTAGTTTTTCAGTATAGAAATTAATAAAGGACATTTTTAAGTATAACATTAACAAATACAACATACAACCCCCGTCCACGAAATAGTCCACGAAATGTATATCATGTCCTTTTTGGATCACTTTCTTATATTTTATACATCACAACAATTCAAAAGTTGTGGGTTGCTTTTCTTCACTTAACAAATAATCTACCAAACATTTATAAAAACTCGTGCCACTAAAGTTGTGTTATATATTTCGTGGACAGAGGGAGTATTACATTTCAAACATTATGAAAATTTTCTTTTTACACAACATTTTTTGAGGAGTGTTCCTCATTACCACACACCAATATCTTCAAACCTTTCCAATTTGCAACTCTTCAAATATCCACATAAAGTTGTAGGAAAATTGTCTGTCAAATAAAACGTATTAATCATCTAATATGTTAATTATGGGATAACACAATAAAATATAAAATTCATGCATTACATCAATATTTTTTTAAAAGTAACATTCAATGCAAATAACATTAATAAATAAGACATATTAAATTTTTCAATAAAGCTATTCGGTCACACTGTGGCCGGCCACACGCGTAAGAAAAGGAAAGTTAACTGTAAAAATGGAAATAATCACATTCCCCCTTAGGGTTTATGATTCTCCAATTATGGTATATTTCCTTTTTCAAAACCTATAATACATTTTTTAGCTTGTGTGGCTGGCCACAGTGTGTCCAAATAGCACTACCCTAAATTTTTTATTTGTATTATGATATACTTCTTTGTACATAATATTTCCAGTAACCAATATTTTGTATATGTCTTCATTTAGAATATAAGCATTTAAAATTTATACATTATTTTTCAGTTTACAATACACAAAAATAGAGAAATTTTAAATCAATAAAAATATCATACACTAATATGCAAACATACTCATCAAGAAATCTAAAAAATAATCCAAACTATCCCAACCAAGAGGTTTGGGGTTCGAGTCACGTGTGCGTGTGTAAACTAAAAAAAAACTATTTAATTGATAATTTATCCTGAATATTACCAAAAAAATAAAGTATAAAATTTAATTCACAAAATATATGTAAATAAATTTAAATACACTATTAAATAATTACATATAAATATCTAAATATTATTTATAAATTATAAATAATCCAAATATAAAAAACAAAACAATTAATTACATTAATAACTTAAGAAATATTTTTTTTTTAAATTAGCATAACACTTACCTTCTAAGCATCTCTAAACAATCCAAATATAATATATATTAGAATTAAAGATGAACAATCATTATAAAAATTTCAACCAATTTTGGCATTTTTAATAATTCTTCATTTTTGATAACTACCAAACCTCTCTACATATATATTTTTTATTTTTAATATTTTTTCACTATTATATTTTTAAAATATTTACGAATCTAAATAATGAAAATAATAAAATTATTTTGGCTACCATTCATTGTGCTAATTTTTTTTTCAAAATTACATATCTTAGTCAAAATAGTATTGTGTTAAATTAGAACATTTATTATATAATTAATAAATATGAAAAGTAGAAAATTCAATTATATAATCCCAAATAAGCTAAAATTCATAATAATTCAGTTTTATTAAATAATTTGATTTTTTTTAAAGCTCAAACATGATAATCAATAAAGGAAATGTATAGTAATTAACCAACATATATTATTCATCATTCATGAAATATATAAAAGGTCAAGACTTATTATCCACTAAATTGGTTTTGGAGGGAAAATGACAAACTTGTTAATATAGCTACAACTCTCTTATTTATTATTATTATTATTATTATTATTATTATTATTATTATTATTATTATTATTATTTTTGCTTCTTGCACCATCAAAACCTGCAAATTTGGGGTTTATTTCTGCAAGATGGAGTCCGAAGAAATAGGGATAAGTCGGGCGGTGGCGGTGGTGTTTGGAAACTAATAAATATAAATTAAAAAGAGGATTATTTATGTATATCCAGTATGGTGATATACTATCCATAACCAGTTTTGAAGACATGTATAACACATAACCACTTTGACTTTTGACTTTCCTAATTATATCTATTGTAACACTTTCTAAAAAAGTGTCTTATTTGTGTGAAAAATGGGGAAAAATTGACTAGTTAATCAAAATCATATAAAATCATGCATTTACCCTCCTATTTTAGCTATTCAAAATGATGGCTACGTATTTCTTTATTAATATTTTGCTAATCGATCCTACGCTTTCAAAATGGTATCAGAGCCTAAGGTTTATTAAGGAATTGTATTTTATTTATTGCTTTATGTATTATCCTAATGGAGGAGACATCAAGAAAATATGAATCCGGACAATTGTCCGAGATGCGAGTGTTACAGGAATTATCTCCAAGATCTGGAGATAAAAAGAGAAAGAAACCAGATATTAAGAACAGTCTGGAGAGAATTGTTCGACTCCATAGTCGTACGTAAAGGAAGGCTTGAATACATAGAGCCTTTATTTCAAGAAATTGAGGCAAGGGTGAGATTAGATGCAAATCTAAGCACCCTCCAGTTCGAGGTGATAAACACCATGAGGAGAAACCATCAGAACAATCATATCTGATGGATCTTGAAGGATGTCCAAGGTGTGGACATTTCCAGGAACGTCTCCAAATTTTGGAGAAAAAAGGGACAAGATACCAGAGTGTTCTAACACACTGGAGGAATATGTTGAATCTCTTGATTCAACATAACCAAGAAAAAGAATTAATTGATTCCTGCCTCCAAGGAATCAAAAGAAAGGAAGATCTTCTCCATAATTGTATCTGCCTTGAATGGGAGATAGAACATGCCATGAGAAGAGACCATTGGATTCATCTGGGAATTAATTGGAATCAGCTCTATGCTGCACAGCCCTGATGGAACCAACGAAAGATAAAGGAGTATCATCTACTCTTTTATATCAAGAGATTACTCCAGATTCATCCAAGATATCGGAGGATTTGAGAGAAATATAGAAAACAGTACAACATTATGGCGATAGCCTGTATAGTGTACCACGCGATCTTTACAAGATCGCTATGAGACAGGATGAAATTTATAATATCCTGAAGGAGATCCAATCACGGAGCGAAAAACTGGAGCAACAACCTCGTTCCAGTCAAAGAAGAAATCCTTTTGGTAATGAACCCACTTATCCATTTCCAGTGGGAGAAACCAAAAAGGATCCTAACATGGAGGCCTTGAAAAGAATGACTCGAGAAAGAAAAAGATGAACAATCTTGAAAGAATCAAGCTTGATGACCTCCAGGAGTTAGCAGAATCTTTTGCTAACATGACGATGGTTGATTTAAAAATGAACCAGAATGTGGTCCAAAATCCACAGCCGGTGAATCAACTTCCACCAGGAGCCATTATTGGAAATCAACAAGATTTTCAAAATGCACCAGGAGCCATTAATGTAGCCCAGGATTTTCAGACTGGAGCAAGGTATGATCAACATACCCCAAATGATGCATACATGGCGGCAAGAAGGACAAGGGCAAGAAGACCGCATCCAAAGGTGCAAGATACACCTTATGGAAAGGCAACCCTAGATCCTATCCATCCCTACGGAGTAATGCTCGACCTTGATGAAGTAAATTTCAGAGATCGAGAATCCGTTATTGACTAGTGGACGTCAGCCCTGAGAATTGCAGCAGCAACTCTCGATTTGAACAAGGAAGGTTTCGTAAGAATTCTCGAAATGAGTCTTGCGGGAATCGTCAAAATTGCATGGGAATTCTTTCCTGTGGATATCAAGAATTCATGTTTTGAGAGTGAAAACTATACAGAACATGTCCAGAATATGGCAGTACTATTTAAAACCATTTTCTGGGAGAAGGATATTTCGAGGGATTTGATCAAGAGAAAAGAAAGAAATACTTGATGGCATTATATAATCTAAGACTTGCAGTCCTAGATCAACAATCGCTTAACAAGTTTCTACACCTCTTTACTCTTTATCAACATCAATCTAAAGTTGATGATAGAGTTGCACTGGAAATTTTCTTTCTGAAATTTCCAAGCCCATGGAAAGAGATGCTGATTTGAGATTATGAACCAGGAGATCCTGAAAACGTTGCAAGAAGGATGTCATATGTACATCGAAAGCTTTCAGAGTGGTGTCAACAAGCAACTGCTCTGAGGAACATGAAGAAATTGAGGAGAATCAACAAATATGCTCCTCTAAACTGTGATGACAATGATCTGCCAACGATCATTGGAGGAGAACCACCGAGGCTGAAGAAAAGCAAGAAAAATAGGTTTCAGCCCTATCATAAAGGTGGAGATCCAAAGAGAAATTCTTGGAAACCAAGAACCAAATGGTCAAGACAGAAGGCCAGATCTTACAAATCAGGCCAAAGAAGTGGACCATCAAGGAATAAGTATCCTTTCCGAGGTGATAATAAATCCTAAGGAAGGGCACCTGCCAAGAAAACTTTCAGGAGAACTCACACTAGAGTTAATGAAAGTTTCAAGGATTGCAACTGCTGGACGTGCGGTTCAAAGGGGCATATTTCCACAAATTGCCCTGACAACGAGAGAAAAGGTATCAACAAATTCAAATCCACTCCGGATATCGAAGATGCCATCTACTACCAAGAACTGATACAAGTATATCAGTTCGAAGATATACCCTCGGATGAGAGTATATATGAACAAGAAGAAGTCTTTAGCGAAGAAGATTCAGAATGGTTTGATGGAACTAGATCGGAGTCAGACTAATCCAGAGATCGTTCATCAAGAGAAAGAGGACAGGACGGAATTCTCCAGTCACACAACTCTCTCTCAAAGTCTGATTGACAAATCATGAAGAAGAGTCTGAATATACAAAAGTATCAAGGCTTTTCAGCAAACAACATAGATCAAATTCTGAGGAACTTTAATCTAAGGAGCAGGAAACAACAAATCGTCTATGAAATTTCTAGACGAGAAATGTTGCTTCCTATAGAGCTTACAGGGAATCAAGTGGAGATGCAGTTGATTCCAGCTAGTGACATCAGGAAAGATCTATCAAAGATGAAGCCCGAAGTCGCTGAAAAGATGAACTGGATCCATATTGGAGCAATCCAGTTGATGTTAAAATCGGCTCTCTTCACCGGAGTTCACACGCCGATCGATATCGCTATATGCAATAAAAGAGTTAGAAATCTGAAAGATTCCGTATTTGGAACAATTGCGGGAGATCTTTGTGCAGGACAAGTAGTGGGAATCATCTATCCAAAGATTGCCTACAATCTTAATGATACCCATTTCAGCAAAGCCCTGACGCTTTATCAGGACTTTAAACGCAAGGATCTACTGGAGGAAGGAAATAGGCCTTACTCCATTACTTATCAGGTATCATATGCTCTTTCCAACTCACATCACACTGAGTTATTTTTGGAAAAGAAGTTCATTGAGATACCAGATATCTTCAACAAGGTGACAACGGCTGTTTGTCCCGATAGAGTGGAAATTGCTCGGTTAATAAATGTTGACATTCAAATCCGAGATGGAGAAGTCATGAGACACGACCAAAGTCTCAGGATAACTTCAGGAAGATTATCCTTCCAAGGAGACAGAATTATGTCTTTGCCTTATGGGAGGAGTCGGAGTCTCATTCGAGAAGCTCAACCTCAAACATCTCAGAGTAACAAGGTTCCAGTGAATCTGAAATGTCCTGAGGGATGGAGAGAAGTGATAGTAAAATTGGACACTACAAGGTGGGAAACCAACTTCCCTTGTAATGTTCTTTACTATCTACAGCAGCCAGAGATCAATCATTACAAAGGAACCCTGGAAATTGGGGGACAAGTGATGGAGATCAAGGGCAGAGCTGGAAGAGAAGCAGTTTTGCTATTGGGTTTGGATTTTCTTGAGGATCACAAACCTTGGGCAAATAAAGAAGATGGAATGGAAATCACGATTAATGGGAGAAAACTATTGATCGAATGACAAGTCCATTCTCCATATACATCTCTATAGGGATGTTATATGAAAAATATAAGGCATAATATTTTGCTGCTTATATTGATTCAGGTGCAGGAATTTGTACTGCAAAACGAGGAGTCTTCCCAGCAGAGGTAGAAGATGATCAACCCCGAATTGAAGGAAGAGATTTTTCAAAGAAAATTTTGCTCTTGGCTAAAGGAGTAAAAGAAATGAAAATTCTAATTGGCGGAGTCAGAGGTACACCTTGGTATAAGGTTAAAACTCCACCAATTTATTTCCATGATACAGGTGCAGATATTCTGTTAGGAAACAATTTCCTACAGATGTTCAAAAGATACATGCAGGATAATGAAAGAAGGCAATTTGTGTTCACAACCATTTGTGATCACAAAATCATTGTCCAGAGGCTCAAGGGGGCTTTTAATCACCAGATACCATTGAGTTTTCGCAGCAAGCGTGGTGATGAAGGAAAACTTCGACTCCCAAAAATGAAGGATCAAAGGAGATTCAGCGAAGCAGTGCTAAGCTGTATCAGGAATGATGATCTCAAAGATGAAGAGGTCCAGATCCTCAAAGCATCTTTAATATCTCATCAAGATATTAAGGAAGAAATGCAGGTGTCCCTAGAAGATGTCAAAAGAAAGATTAAAAGGAATTACAATGAGATCCTTTGGCATGGTGGGATATAAACAAGCTCAAAGCTACCTTGAAGGTGAAGTCAGAAAAAGAGTATGAGTTTGTTAGATATAGACCAATCCTGATGAACCTCAAAGATCAACAGGATATGAAGGAGATAATCAAGGAACACCTTGATTTAAAATTGATCGAACCAGG
Organism: Agastache rugosa; assembly: GCA_031470985.1. NCBI lineage: Eukaryota > Viridiplantae > Streptophyta > Magnoliopsida > Lamiales > Lamiaceae > Agastache > Agastache rugosa. Next base: position 46,737,797 of record CM062601.1, on the reverse strand, counting down.
GAACTCGCCTTACAGCAGTCCCGGATTTCTGGTAAGAAATCATGGTGAGATCAAACGAGGTAAACCCAGATTAGTTATTAATTACAAAAGAATTAATGATATTCTGGAGTTTGATGGATATTTCATCCCTAGTAGGGAACACCTTATTAACTGCATTAGAAATGCTAAGGTATTCTCTAAGTTTGAGTGCAAGTCAGGTTTCTACCAGATTCGCATGGAGGAAGGAAGTAAGAAGTTCACAGCCTTCTCTACTCCACAAGGGCATTATGTTTGGAAAGTAATGCCAATGGGGTTAGCTAATGCGCCTCAAATATTTCAGAGAAAGATGGATAATCTGTTTAAAGATTATTTTTCTTTTATGTTCGTCTATATTGATGATATATTGATTGCATAAAAAAATATGGAAGAACATATCAAACATCTTGAGATCTTTGCAGATGTTTGTTATATAGAAGATTTAGTACTGTCTGAAAAGAAGGCAGTCGTTGCAACTCGGAAAATGGAATTTCTGGGTATCGAGATTGATGAAGCAGGAATTATTCTGCAGGACCATATTGTTCAAAAGGTCCAGAATTTTCCTGAAGATCTGAAGGAAAATAAACAACTTCAGAGTTTCTTGGGAGTTGTTAATTTTGCGGGACCATTCATTAAAGATCTCGCAAAACATAGAAAAGTTTTCAGTACATTACTGAAAAAGAATGTTCCGTTCATCTGGACAGAAGAACATCGACAGGATATGAAAGAGTTAAAAGAGGTTTGCAGAAATCTCCCAAAACTCTCAATACCACAGGACGAAGACGACTTGGTCCTGTACACAAACGCAAGTGATTATTGGTGGGTAGCAGTCTTAACCAAGATCACGCCTAATGGAGAAGAACCCTGCAGATACTGTAGTGGTTTATTCTCATAAGATAAGGCCATACGATGGCACATCAACGAAAAAGAATTATTTGCAGTCAGAAAGGCGTTTAAAAAGTGGCCTTTATTTTTATTAGCAAATAAATTTACTTTGAAAGTCGATAACACACAGGTTAAGGCTTTCTTAAGAAACAAGATGGAATCTAAGCCTGAAAAGGCTAGATTAATTAGATGGCAAGCTGAATGCCAATATTATATTTTTGATATTGTCGTGGTGAAATCTCACGAAAATGTTCTTGCAGATTTCCTAACAAGAGATGGAGCAAACTGATGTGAACTCCATTCTACTGGCCCATAGGCATCTCAGAGAAAATCTGGAGATATTAACGGGAGAGTGGGACGAGTGCGTTCTGAATGCTGAACAAGCAGGAAGATTGCAGACTCTCGATAAGACGAAAGTCACCGAGAGAATACGAGCTTGCATATGGTCTCAGGGGCAACTCTGGGCTGCATGCCAAACACCAATCATTCGGGTGGCCAAAGATCCTTTGGTAAAAGAAGAGTTTCGAGTACAGGGCTCTCAACCTATAGCAGAGGATTCAAATACCTCTTGCCCAAGTTCTAAGGTGGTGGTATCTTCGGAACCATTGCCCCAAGAAAAAGATGATATTCAGGGGTCACACTCTGAACCATCATGTCAACCCAGCACCTCTGGGTAAAAGAGGGAGAGATTAATCTTAGGCCAATGACTGGCACTTCTAAGATTAATACTGATAAGATTGAAGTTTCTTCTTTTTGGCAGATTTATCAAGCTAACTGGAAGAAGCTCCATACAAGGACGGGAATCAACCCAGAAAAAAATAAGGGTTGATGTCTCGGGGAAGTATCTCGGGTGTGGATGATGTCAAATTCAGATCCACACGAAGTTAAGAGATGGCATGAATTTGGGGCACTTGCCTCGGTTTATACAACGTCACCATCATTCACCGAAATCAAGAATCTACCCAAATGGATTCAAGAAGCGGTGTATGATACCTGGACTAATAATCCACAGCTTAGCCGAGGTGACATTTTGGAGCTGTATTTTATTAGTGCAGCACCAGAACCAGCAGGGAAAGGGAACCATGAAGCCTTCCACTATATTAGGCTTCGAATACCAGATGCACGCGCCCTCGAAAAGATCAAGGCGCCTACAGAGAAAGAGACTACTCTAGTCTCTACATTTCCAGAAGACCTCATCTCCACTAGAAGAGCATGGGGATTATGGGTCTGTCTCACAGAGATGGACAAAGTCAAGTTTCCGTTTAAATTCTTTCAGAATTCAGTAAACGGATCATTCCTGTTAAACACTATGACACAAAAATCGACAAGATTTGCAGAGGAAGCTTTCGAAAGAAAGAGAACTTTGCTTTGGGAGAACAAGATTGCGACGAGCAAAGAAACTCATCGCAAATACTGTAACATGGCTCATTTTGGAAACTGGTCTGAGCGCGTTTGTTCGGATTGTCAGAACCAGAAGGAACCAGAGTTCGGGAAGGGGTTCTTACCCAGAAAAGGAAAAGAGAAGGCCCGGTCCAACGAGCATCTCGAGAAGAAGGCGCTGCCAAAAGCAAGGACGCCCAGGACCCTGGGAAAAAAGTAGATTCCCGACACAGGTTGGTGGAGTCATGTGACTCTGAGCTGGAAAACCACCCACTAAAAAGAAAACGACAATAGTGGGTGGACGATTTGAAATTACCCACTAAACAACAGATGGGTAAAGCAACAGAAGAACCACTACCAATAGAGAAGTGGTCCATTAGTCACATGAAAGGGACCTTACAACCGAAAGTTGGTTGTCTTCATTCAATAATGGAAGACAATGGGGGACCCCATTCACGTGGAAGCAAGCTGGCCAAGGATAAGAGCATCCAAGGCAATAATGCAGAGGGGGGGCCTTTCACTGAAGACCTCTATATAAACAAGGATTGAAGAGAGCATTCGACATCAGAAATCCATCAGAAATCCTCCACACCATCTTCTCTGCTCTCTCCAAAATAAAAATTGTTATAGTTCCTATTCTAATATAGTTTAGTTTATGTATTTCAATTCCGCTATCATAGGTAGCTAAACAAGTTTGTCTCCTCCCTAAAGGAGATATACTTATGTTGTAATAAATATTATATAATTCCAAAATAAAAATTTGGGCTTTTGTTCATCCCTTCCAGTATATTATTTTCTTTGTGTACCGACCGAAAACCCTACGCCCCGGGTAGGAAACGAACGAGGGCTGTGCTGTGTGCTGCTGAAGGAGTCTGCGTCTGGAAACCATCGGTTGCGATCGTGTGGTTGGACGAGGTCCCTAAAACTTCTGGCGGAAATACCCAGCAGCATTCCGGTCAAAAAGGTATGAAGTTGGTATACGAATAATTTATTTATACGGAAGTGATGGGCCTGATTGTTTTGCATGATTTATCTCCAAATTGAAAAATTGAATTGATAAATCAGAGTATGTAATGAAGAAATTCAGTAGAAGGGTAAAAGAATTTACGCATATTGTATGATTATAAGGTTGACTAGTATATATTAATATTTTCCCTTATTTTATACAATATTTTATACACAAAAATGGATATAATAATATTTTTCGGTGGGTCAGTGGGTACTGCTTATACACACCATCAAAAGTGGTCGTAGAAGGTACACACTATCTCGATACTGGTTAGAATGAATTTCCTCTCAATTAAAAATTGGTAAAAAATTCATTTTTATAAATTAATGAAGCATTTAAAAGGTAATTTATTTGTGGTCAAATTTAGATTTATTATATGGGTGATTCCCAACTCAGGTGGCATTACTATAGTGGTGCCACGGTGGATAGGAAAATGGGACCGCATGACTATATGTAAATAAACTAATTTGGCAACTCTTTTTTTTTTTGGGGTCGCGACATTGGCCAAATTTGCTCACATTGACGTGGATTGCATGCCATATACAGTCATATAAGTAAATTATGCAGACATCTGAAAACGCAGGACCATACTTTTTTTTTTATAAAAAATATACTCTATTTTAAATTGGCTCAATTCTATTTTAATTATATATTTTATACAGAATATTGTCTAGAATTTATTACCTTCAATTTTATATAATTAACAAAATTGCCATCAAAATGGAATTGCAATTGATTTGCAATTCCACTATTTTGTTTTTATATATATATATAGATTATCTAAAGGGAAGTTCTTGGTCAAATTATATATATTATATATATAATGATGGATTTGTTAAATTTATTGGTCAAGGTCTGGACATCAGTGTAAATATAGTGTGTAATAATTTATGTTTAAGTTGATTCAGTCTTAATCAAACTGATGACAGGTGCTCTTTTTGTTTAACACATTGTGAAATAGTTGAGCATTTATTTTCTTTTCTTGCTCGTTTGCTCATAAAGTCTGGGTTAGCTGCTACAATTGATTTGGAATAAAGTATGTCGGACATGAGAACCCGTTATATCATTTTAAGCAACATATGAAATTTGCAAGGAAGAAAAAATCAACAGAGTGGTGGAAATCTTTATGGATTTATATTGTTTGGAACCTATGGAATAATCAAAATGAGATGGTTTTCAAGAATAAGTCGAGCTGCTGCGAGGATTTGATCGAGATGATTAGAGTTCGGTTTTGGTTTTGGATTTCAAACCTTTCTCCACATTGTGCTTGCTTTAGTGTAGGATATTGGATTTGTAATCCATATCTTTGTCTCAAGATTTTGTGATTTTATTGTTTTTCTTGAATTTTGTATCTCGTTGTTGGGTTGAACCCCTCGTGCGTGATTTATTAAATTTTATTTACCTAAAAAAAATTGTTTTTTTAAAGATGTTCAGTTTTAAATAAATAAGCGTAGAAGGGTCTCTTATTGATTTAAATTATGTTATATATAAGTCTGGATTAGTTCGATTCTTAGTGAGAATTATTAGGAAATCTTTCTTTAAGTTCAAATAGGCCTTTATAAATATATTTTGAATATTTGTTTAGCTAGTTGTGGCGCAATTAGGACCCTCGTGTAGTATTTGATTTTATTTGATTTCTTGAATCTTTGGTGCTCTACTTTTGAGGTGAGTAAAACTTCTTTCAAATACAAAAGTTGTGATTTGTTACGTTGTCTAAGTAAATTCTTCAAACTCAAGAAAGTATTTTATTATGACATATGGATCAAAGTGATTTAATGTGAAAGAATGATGATTGCGATATGTTTTTATGTCCAACATGATATATCGTATGGATTGTGTTATGTGAATGAAAATGATGCATATAATCGCTTTGAATGTCTAGAGTTCTTGTGGGTTATATGTTAATGAATGTCCTATAATAGCGTATACCTTGTGCTCTTAGAGCATGTACAATGTCCCAATATTTTATTAATATTTGAAGCACTTTATGTGGGGTCCCAATGATTGGGAGACCGGGCTAAAAAAATCATCTACAATGACATCGGTCTCTCACCCCGGTCTCTCATTATTTAATTGTATTTTATTTTTATTTTTATTTTTATTTTTATTTTTATTTTTTTATGTTTTATATTTATTTTGAATAATAAGAATAATTATAATTAAAACACCAAATTGTATTGAAACATTGAAAAATTACAATACAATTAATTATTTAGAAAAATATAATTAAAATACTAAATAATTAAACACCAAAACTCCATTTCTTTTTAAGATACTGGCAAACTAGAATGTGATTTTCCAATACACTCGGCGGCATATTGGTTGTGTCCCTTGTGAAGATCTCGTAGTCAGTCTTGAAATCGTTGTTTTGCCTCAACATGCTCATTTCTTCGATGATTGCTCCCAGTTTCTCGATTTGATTTTCAGCCTTTTTCTTGCCTTTGTTTTTCATGGACTTTTGTCCTAGAGGCCGACTCCTCATCGACGTCGCCTCGTTCACGAAATCAGAGCGGATTGCTGGAATGACCGGTGTAGCTCCCGTCTGTTCCAGTCTTCGTTCGTTTTGCCGGTTGCGTCGCGACGTCTGGATTGAGAAAATTTGGTAGATCCTTAACTACCTCCCACGCCTTCTTTTTCTTGAAATGGCTTCCTTGAGTTTCAGAGTAGGCGTCCTCCGCTATTGTAATTACATCGAGGTCGCTTCGTCCGCTACCATTCTCCCTTTGGATTCGAATATAGTGGCCATTGAATTTCATAATGTCCGTTTTAGCTCGTTTCCATGCGCACCGAAGATGTTCAGATTCCCTTACCGGTGTGTCGTCGGGACGAATTTCGTTGTAGCGCCGGGCAATTCGCTTACAAAATTCCCCTAGCTTTTGATTGTTGGCCACTATGGGATCAAGACCGATATCCACGTAGCACTTTGCAATGCACTCCAATTCGGCGGGTGAGTAATTCACGAATTTTTCCCTCGGTTTCGTGGAGGTTGTCGCATTCCCCTTCCCCTTCTCCTTTCCCTTTGTTGGAGGCGGCGACTCCGGAGGAGAATCCTGCTCCAGTTGCACATCTTCGTTATTCTCATCATCGTCGTCGTCGTCGTTGAGGTTGAACTCTCTAATTTGTTGATATGCAACAAGCAGCGTGGAGTAAGATTGATAGTCACCGGGGGCGAAGGAGAATTGGTGAAATGCATTGCCGGGCGATGGCGAGAATTGATATCCCCCGAGGGATGAGTACGGTGGAACTCCGGGGGACGAGTACGGTGGAACATCGGCTTGCGAGCTAAATAGTTATCGTTGCGGGATTGGGGAAGGGAAATGAGAGGATGAACAGCGAGAATTTTGCATAAACAGAAAACCGAGTGGATACCCATACCAATTGTTGAATTGAGTATCTTTGTCACCTATTTTTTGAACAAAAAAACTAGATAGAAAGTAAAAAATGGAGAAGAAAATGAGTAGGAGTAGAGAAAAAGGTGTGAATTGAGAGTTGAAAGTAAAATGTATTTATAGAGTGAAAAATTGAATTCTAGCCGTTGGCTCCCAAATTATAACCGTTGCTGCCAATTTTTTTTTTATTTTTTTAAATCTGCAGAAAAAAACAAAAATACAGAAAAAGACAAGAAAGAGGAGGGCGCTGGGGTGGTCGCCAACGGCGGGAGGGGTGTCGCGCCCACGCGGAGAGAGTAGAGACCGCGGAGGGGGGGGGGGGGAAGAGGGGTGGGTGATCGGGTAGCGCCCCCGCTGTAGATGACCATGTCTTATTTCTATATTCATCTCGTATGCCTTGAGCTCTTGTGGTTTATAGGAAAGCATGATGGTACGGTTTACACATCCTGCATTATGTATGTTGTTGGACAAGAAAGTAAAATGATCCCATGATTAACCCACCACTGAGTACGTTTTATGAGTACTAACACCCATATTTTCTTTAAAATATTTTCAGGTTAGTGAGGTTGGAGCTGCGTGGAGGAAACAGGGTGTCGGTTATTTAATTATTGTTTGAATTTCTTATTGATCTATTTTCCGTTAATTTTGACTTTTATGCGCATTGGTTTTATTTGGGTTGAATTATGATCGTATTTTTGGATTTCTAGAGTTAGTGGCTTAATTTTAAGTTGAACCTAAAATTTTATTTGGACTAATTTTATTGTTTCGAAACTATTGGGGAGCTTCTTTTATATTTGCTTGGGCTGTGAAATGGTTTTTGTATAAAGTGTTGTAGGATTTAAATTGCTTAGAATGAATTATTATTTTGTCAAAAATTTTAAGTTAATTCCGTATTTATGTAAAAGAATATTGACATTTTAATTTAGTAAATTAGGGTGATATAGATAGAATCGATCCTATAATAAGGATATATTAATCAAATTTATAGCTACAAACAAAATTATATTTTGACATTTCAACATTTGTTTTGTTTGATTGGCCAAGCATGTTACTTCCTGCAGTTTCTGACAATGACCTTAAAGTTGAAATTTTCAAACAGTTGTTGTAATTACACGTACCATATATATGTCCTCGACATGGCATTTATTTATTTATTTATTTTAATATAGAGGAAGAGGGAGCTGTGTTGGAGTTCAAATCCAAAACCTCATTATTTACGGACTAAGCCACATTGTTTGGGTATAGCCTTGGGGACCGACATGGCATTTATTAAGTCAGTCTTTCAGTTATATTGTGTAAAAGTAGCAATCCGGCTCATCATATTCATATATATCATGACCTTATTCTGTATATAAATCATTACATTGGTTGAGTTGATCATTATCATAAGATTATAAATTTAAATTCCACTTTAATTTTTAGATCGAGAGATTCCTTTTATATATTCATATAAAATAATAATTGTGAATTGTATCACAATTTTATTTAATATAGTGCACATGCACGAATGTCTGAATAAAAAAATATACTAATTATTTTATCGCATAATTGCTCGATAATAATTAAGTGTATACAAAATTTCATGTATGATCTACTTAATTGGACCGCACAGTAAGCGTTCGTCATTAGGGTGGGGGTCGGGGTGGGGGGGTTGTGGTTGTGGGGTTAGAAGGAGATTAATTGTAAATAGAGGTACTTAAAGTCTATTAATTTCAATTAGAATTTATTATTCCAAATAAGTTTGTTTATCTCAATTAAAATCCATTAGTCTTAATTACAATTTATTAGTTATCCATAAAGATTTATTAATCCTCAATTAAAATTGTTAAATATTAATTAAAAATTAAAAAAATACAAAAAAAAAAAGAAATCTTGCGGCAGCGCACATGGTGTTCCTTTAGTTTAATTTTACTTTTAGGACTTATTTGGTTGACATAAAAGTAATGTTGTTTGGAAATGTAATCCTGGGGAAAATGAATATGCATATTTTTTTTGAGAGGAAATTCATTCTATCCAGTATCGAGATAGTGTGTATTTCCTACGATCACTTTTGATAGCGGGTATAAGTAGTACCCACTGACCCACCAATAAGATTATTATATCCATTTTTGTGTATAAAATATTGTATAAAATAAGGGAAAATATTGATATAAACTAGTCAACCTTATTGTCATACAATATGCGTAAAATCTTTTAGCCTTCTACTAAATTTCTTCATTACATACTCTGATTTATCAATTCACTTTTCAATTTGGAGATAAATCATGCAATACTATCAGGCCCATCACACTTCCGTATAAATAAATTCTACGTATACCAACTTCATACCTTTTTGACCGGAATGCTGCCGGGTATTTCCGCCGGAAGTTTTAGGGACCTCGTCCAACCACACGATCGCAGCCGATGGTTTCCAGACGCAGACTCCTTCAGCAGCACACAGCACAGCCTTCGTTCGTTTCCTACCCGGGGCGTAGGGTTTTCGATCGGTACACAAAGAAAATAATATACTGGAAGGGATGAACAAAAGCCCAAAATTTTTATTTAGGAATTATATAATATTTATTACAACATAAGTATATCTCCTTTAGGGAGGAGACAGACTTGTTTAACTACCTATAGTAGCGGAATTGAAATACATAAACTATCCTATACTAGGAACTATACTATAACAATTTAATTTTGGAGAGAGCAGAGGAGATGGTGTAGAGGATTTCTGATGGATTTTCGATGATCTCTACTCTCCATCCTCTTGGTTTATATAGAGGTTTCAATTCGCAACCTCCTTCCTTCATTATTGTCTCGGATACCTTTGTTCCGCGGCCAGCCTGTATCTGACTCAGCGTAGGACCACTGCTGTCGTCCATTATTGAATAATGACACCAAACTTTCGGTTCTACTTTCTTTATCAGACCGCATTATCTTTGGTTGATAATGCTCCTTCTGTGCTTTTACCCATTTGTTGTTTAGTGGGTAATTACTTTTCCCTCCACCCACTACTGTCGTTTTCTTTTTAGTGGGTACTCCAGCTTAGAGTCACATGACTCCACCAACCTGTGTCGGGAATCTACTTTTTTCCCGGGGCTCTGGGCGTCCTTGCTTTTGGCAGCGTCTTCTGTTCAAGATGCTCGTTGGACCGAGCCTTCTCTTTTCCCTTTCTGGGCATGAACCCCTTCCCGAACTCTGGTTCCTTCTGGTTCTAACAATCCGAACAAACTCGCTCAGACCAGTTTCCAAAATGAGCCATGTTGCAGTATTTGCGATGAGTGTCTTTACTCGTCGCAATCTTGTTCTCCCAGAGCAAGGTCCTCTTTCTTTCGAAAGCTTTCTCTGCGAATCTCGTCGATTTTCCTGTCATAGTGTTTAACAGGAATGATCCGTTCACTGAATTCTGAAAGAATTTGAACGGGAACTTGACTTTGTCCATCTCAGTGAGACAGACCCATAATCCCCATGCTCTTCTGGTAGAGATGAGGTCTTCCGGTAATGTAGAGACTAGAGCAGTCTCTCTTTCTGCAGGCGCTTTGATCTTTTCGAGGGCGCGTGCATCTGGCCTTCGAAGCCTAATATAGTGGAAGGCTTCATGGTTTCCTTTCCCTGCTGGTTCTGGGGCTGCACTGATAAAATACAGTTCCAAAACGTCCCCTCGGCTAAGCTGTGGATTGTTAGCCCAGGTATCATACACCGCTTCTTGAATCCACTTGGGTAGATTCTTGATTTCGGCGAATGATGGAGATGTGGTATAAACTGAAGCGAGTGCTCCGAATTCATACCATCTTTTGACTTCGTGTGGATCTGAATTTGGCATCATCCACACCCGAGGATATTTCCCCGAAACATCAACCCTTATTTTTTCTGGGTTGATTCCAGTCCTTGTATTGAGCTTCTCCCAGCTTGCTTGATATATCTGCCAAGAAGAAGAAGAAGAAACCTCAATCTTATCAGTATTAATCTTAGAAGTGTCAGTCATTGGCCTAAGACTAATCTCTCCCTCTTTTTCCCCAGAGGTGCTGGGTTGACATGATAGTTCAAAGTGTGACCCCTGAGTATCATTTTTTTCTTGGGGAAATGGTTCCGAAGATACCACCACCTTAGAACTCGGGCAAGAGGTATTTGAATCCTCTGCTACAGGTTTAGAGCCATGTACTCGAAACTCTTCTTTTATCAAAGGATCTTTGGCCACCCGAAGGATTGGTGTTTGGCATGCAGCCCAGAGTTGCCCCTGAGACCATATGCAAGCTCGTATTCTCTCGGTGACTTTCGTCTTGTCGAGAGTCTGCAATCTTCCTGCTTGTTCAGCATTCAGAATGCACTCGTCCCACTCTCCCGTTAACATCTCCAGATTCTCTCTGAGATGCCTATGGGCCAGTAGAATGGAGTTCACATCAGTTTGTTTCATCTCTTGTTAGGAAACCTGCAAGAACATTTTCGTGAGATTTCAAAACGACAATATCATAAATATAATATTGGCATTCAGATTGCCATCTAATTAATCTAGCCTTTTCAGGCTTAGATTCAATCTTGTTTCTTAAGAAAGCCTTAACCTGTGTGTTATCGACTTTCAAAGTAAATTTCTTTGCTAATAAAAATAAAGGCCATTTTTTAAAAGCCTTTCGGACTGCAAAGAATTCTTTTTCGTTGATGTGCCATCGCACGGCCTCATCATCTGAGAATAAACCACTACAGTATCAGCAGGGTTCTTCTCCATTAGGAGTGATCTTGGTTAAGACTGCTGCCCACCAATAATCACTTGCGTCTGTGTACAGGACCAAGTCATCTTCGTCCTGTGGTATCGAGAGTTTTGGGAGATTTCTGCAAACCTCTTTTAACCCCTTCATACCCTGTCGATGTTCTTCTGTTCAGATGAACGGAACATTCTTTTTCAGTAATGTACTGAAAACTTTTCTATGTTTTGCGAGATCTTTGATAAATGGTCCCGCGAAATTAACAACTCCCAAGAAACTCTGAAGTTGTTTCTTTTCCTTTAGATCTTCAGGAAAATTCTGGACCTTTTGAACAATATGGTCCTGCAGAATAATTCCTGCTTCATCAATCTCGATACCCAGAAATTCCATTTTCCGAGTTGCCACAACTGCCTTCTTTTCAGACAGTACTAAACCTTCTTTATAACAAACATCTGCAAAGATCTCAAGATGTTTGATATGTTCTTCCATATTTTTTGATGCTATTAAAATATCATCAATATAGACGAACATAAAAGAAAAATATTCTTTAAACAGATTATCCATCTTTCTCTGAAATATTTGAGGTGCATTAGCTAACCCCATTGGCATTACTTTCCAAACATAATGCCCTTGTGGAGTAGAGAAGGCTGTAAACTTCTTACTCCCTTCTTCCATGCGAATCTGGTAGAAACCTGACTTGCAATCAAACTTAGAGAATACCTTAGCATTTCTAATGCAGTTAATAAGGTGTTCCATACTAGGGATAAATTATCCATCAAACTCCAGAATATCATTAATTCCTTTGTAATTAATAACTAGTCTGGGTTTACCTCGTTTGATCTCCCCATGATTCCTTACCAGAAATCCGGGACTGCTGTAAGGCGAGTTCCCTGGTTCGATCAATTTTAAATCAAGGTGTTCCTTGATTATCTCCTTCATATCCTGTTGATCTTTGACGTTCATCAGGATTGGTCTGTATCTAACAAACTCATACTCCTTTTCTGGCTTCACCTTCAAGGTAGCTTTGAGCTTGTTTCTGTCCCACCATGCCAAAAGATTCTCATTGTAATTCCTTTTAATCTTTCTTTTGACATCTTCTAGAGACACCTGCATCTCTTCTTTAATATCTTGATGAGATATTAAAGATGCTTTGAGAATCTGGACCTCTTCATCATTGAGATCCTCATCCCTAATACAGCTTAGCACTGCTTCGCTGAATCTTCTTTGATCCTTCATTTTTAGGTGTCGAAGTTTTCCTTCATCACCACGCTTGCTGCGAAAACTCAATGGTATCTGGCGATTAAAAGCCCCTTTGAGCCTCTGGACAATGATTTTGTGATCGCAAATGGTTGTAAACACCAATTGCCTCTTTTCATTATCCTGCATGTATCTTTTGAACATCTGTAGGAAATTGTTTCCTAACAGAATATCTGCACCTGTATCACGGAAATAAATTGGTGGAGTTTTAACCTTGTACCAAGGTGTACCTCTGGCTCCGCCAATCAGGATTTCCGTCTCTTTTACTCCTTTAGCAAGGAGCAAAATCTTCTTTGAGAAATCTCTTCCTGCAATTCGGGGTAGATCATCTTCTACCTCTGCTGGGAAGACTCCTCGTTTTACAGTACAAATTCCTGCACCTGAATCAATATAAGCAGCAAAATATTCTGCTTTATATTTTTTATATAACATCCCTATAGAGATGTATATGGAGAATGGACTTGTCATTCGATCAATAGTTTTCTCCCACTAATCGTGATTTCCATTCCCTCTTCTTTATTTCCCCAAGGTTTGTGATCCTCGAGAAAATCTAAACCCAAAAGCAAAACTGCTCCTCTTCCAGCTCTACCCTTGATCTCCATCACTTGTCCCCCAATTTCCAGGGTCCCTTTGTAATGATTGATCTCCGGCTGCTGTAGATAGTAAAGAACATTACAAGGGAAGTTGGTTTCCCATCTTGTAGTGTCAAATTTTACTATCACTTCTCTCCATCCCTCGGAACATTTCAGATTCACTAGAACTTTGTTACTCTGAGATGTTTGAGGGTGTGCTTCTCGAATGAGACTCCGACTCCTCCCATATGGCAAAGACATGATTCTGTCTCCTTGGAAAGATAATCTCCCTGAAGTTATCCTGAGACTTTGGTCGTGTCTCATGACTTCTCTATCTCGGATTTGAATATCCACATTCCTTAACCGAGCAATTTCCACTCTATCGGGACAAACCGTCGTTGTCACCTTGTTGAATATATCTGGTATCTCAATGAACTTCTTTCCCAGAAATAACTCAGCGTGATGTGAGTTGGAAAGAACATATGATACCTGATAAGTAATGGAGTAAGGCCTATTTCCTTCCTCCAATAAATCCTTGCGTTTAAAGTCCTGATAAAGCGTCAGGGCTTTGCTGAAATGGGTATCATTAAGATTGTAAGCAATCTTTGGATAGATGATTCCCACTACTTGTCCTGCACAAATATCTCCCGCAATTGTTCCCAATACGGAATCTTTCAGATTTCTAACTCTTTTATCGCATATAGCGATATCGATCGGCGTGTGAACTCTGGTAAAGAGAGCCGATTTTAACATCAACTGGATTGCTCCAATATTGATCCAGTTCATCTTTTCAGCGACTTCAGGCTTCATCTTTGATAGATCTTCCCTGATGTCACTAGCTGGAATCAACTGTATCTCCACTTGATTCCCAGTAAGCTCTATAGGAAGCGACATTTCTCGTCTAGAAATTACATAGACGATTTGTTGTTTCCTGCTCCTTAGATTAAAGTTCCTTAGAACTTGATCTATGTTGTTTGCTGAAAAGCCTTGATACTTTTGTATATTCAGACTCTTCTTCATGATATTGTGAATCAGACTTTGAGAGAGAGTTGTGTGACTGGAGAATCCTGTCCTGTCCTCTTTCTCCTGATGAACAATCTCTGGATCAGTCTGACTCCGATCTAGTTCCATCAGACCATTCTGAATCTTCTTCGCTGAAGACTTCTTCTTGTTCATATATACTCTCATCCGAGGGTATATCTTTGAATTGGTATACTTGTATCAGTTCTTGGTAGTAGATGGCATCTTCGATTTCCGGAGTGGATTCGAATTTATTGATACCTCTTCTCTCGTTGTCTGGGCAATTTGTGGAAATATGCCCCTTCGCACCGCACGTCCAGCAGTTGCAATCCTTGAAACTTTCATTAACTCTAGTGTGAGTTCTTCTGAAAGTTTTCTTGGCGGGTGTCATTCATTGGGATTTATTATCTCCTCGGAAAGGATACCTATTCCTTGATGGTCCACTTCTTTGGCCTGATTTGTAATATCTGGCCTTCTGTCTTGACCATCTGGTTCTTGGTTTCCAAGAATTTCTTTTTAGATCTCCACCTTTATAATATGGCTGAAACCTATTTTTCTTGCTTTTCTTCAGCCTCGGTGATTCTCCTCCAATGATCGTTGGCAGATCATTGTCATCACAGTTTAGAGGAGCGAATTTATTAATTCTCCTCAGTTTCTTCATGTTTCTCAGAGCTGTTGCTTGTTGACACCACTCTGAGAGCTTCCGATGTACATATGACATCCTTCTTGCGACGTTCTCAGGATCTCCTGGTTCATAATCCCGAATCAGCTTATCTTTCCATGGGCTTGGAAATTTCAGAAAGAAAATTTCCAGTGCAACTCTATCATCAACTTTAGATTGATGTTGATAAAGAGTAAAGAGCTGTAGAAACTTGTTAAGCGATTGTTGATCTAGGACTGCAAGTCTTAGATTATACAATGCCATCAAGTATTTCTTCCTCTTTTCTTGATCAAATCCTTCGAAATATCCTTCTCCCAGAAAATGGTTTTTAAAAAGCATTGCCATATTCTGGACATGTTCTGTGCAGTTGTCACTCTCAAAACATGAATTCTTGATGTCCACAGGAAAGAATTCCCATGCTATCTTGACAATTCCTGCAAGACTCATTTCGAGAATTCTTACGAATCCTTCCTTGTTTAAATCGAGAGTTGCTGCTGCAATTCTCAGGGCTGACATCCACTCATCAATAAAGGATTCTCGATCTCTAAAATTTACTTCATCAAGGTCGAGCATTACTCCGTAGGGATGGATAGGATCCAGGGTTGCCTTTCCATAAGGTGTATCTTGCACCTTTGGATGCGGCCTTCTTGCCCTTGTCCTTCTTGCTGCCATGTATGCATCATTTGGGGTATGTTGATCATACCTTGCTCCAGTCTGAAATCCTGGGCTACATTAATGGCTCCGGGTGCATTTTGAAAATCTTGTTGATTTCCAATAATGGCTCCTGGTGGAAGTTGATTCACCGGCTGTGGATTTTGGACCACATTCTGGTTCATTTTTAAATCAACCATCGTCATGTTAGCAAAAGATTCTGCTAACTCCTGGAGGTCGTCAAGCTTGATTCTTTCAAGATTATTCATCTTTTTCTTTCTCGAATCATTCTTTTCAAGGCCTCCATGTTGGGATCCTTTTTGGTTTCTCCCACTAGAAATGGATAAGTGGGTTCATTACCAAAAGGATTTCTTCCTTGGCTGGAACGAGGTTGTTGCTCCAGTTTTTCGATCCGTGATTGGATCTCCTTCAGGATGTTGTAAATTTCATCATGTTTCATAGCAATCTTGTAAAGATCGCGTGGTACACCATACAGGCTATCGCCATAATGTTGTACTGTTTTCTGTATTTTTCTCAGATCCTCCGATATCTTGGATAAGTCTGGAGAAATCTCCTGGTATAAAAGAGTAGATGATACTCCTTTATCTTTCTTTGAATCCATCAGAGCGATTCAGCTTAGAGCTGATTCCAATTTACTCCCAAATGGATCCAATGGTCTCTTCTCATGGCATGTTCTATCTCCCATTCAAGGAGGATACAACTATGGAGAAGATCTTCTTTTCTTTTGATTCCTTGGAGGCAGGAATCAATTAATTCTTTCTCCTGGTTTTGTTGGATTAGGATATCCAACTGCATTCTCCAGTGTGTTAGCACCCTCTGGTATCTTGTCCTTCTTTTCTCCAAGATTTGGAGACGTTCCTGGAAATGTCCACACCTTGGACATCCTTCTAGGTCCATCAGTCAGTATGGTTCTGATGGTTTTCTTTCATCACGTACTCCGTCCTTAGATGGAGATACTTCAACTCCTCGAGGAAGTTTTCTCTTTTTCTCATCTCTTGATGGCAAGAGATAATAGATTCACATTCCACTCTCAGTGCTGCAGAGTGGAATTCTCTTTTCCAGATTGCTAGTACAGTCTGGGTTCTTGTTTTCTGTACCTCCAATCATGGAGATAATTCCAGTAACCTTCGCATCTCGGACAATTGTCCGGATCCATATTTTCTTGATGTCTCATCCGTTAGGATAATACTTAAAGCAATAAATAAAATATAATTTCCAGATAAATTTAAGGCTCTGATACCAATTTGGAAAGCGTAGGATCGATTAGCAAAATATATAATAAAGAAATACGTAACTATCTTTTGGATAGCTAAAATAGGAGGGTAAATACATGATTTTATATGATTTTGATTAACTAGTCAATTTTTCCCCATTTCTACACAAATAAGACACATTTTTAGAAAGTGTCACAATAGATATAATTAGAAAAGTCAAAAGTCAAAGTGGTTATGTGTTATACATGCATTCAAAACTGGTTATGGGGGTACACACTATCACCATACTGGATATACATAAATAATACTCTTTTTTTTTCTCGAGTTTGGAAAATTTCAAGAAAACTAGTATCAAAATTCTTATTTTCAACGTCTATTCGAAATAATGTAATAATAGAGTTATAATTAGAATATCTAAAGTATTTCTTTTATTATCACTTTCATGATAACGACAATTTAGTAGTAGCAATAGTAATAGTAATGATAATAGTAGTAGTAGTAGTAGTGGTAGCGGTGGTGTAGTATAGTAGTAGTAGTTATTATGATTATAATTATAACTATAAATTAATAACAATAATAATAAAGAGAACACGACATAGTAATTGCGTAAAACAAAAAATCAAAATTAGATGTTCTAACACGAACGTTTCTTGAAGCAAATAATCTAAACATCTATCTTGGGCTAGAGAATAAGAATTGATGAAAGTTATACAACTTCCCTTGTCTTGGAAATTTTTTTATTTTTCAAAATAGGTCAAGTCGAACAACATATAAAAATTTTAAAGTAATTAATCAGAATACTTCTTCCGGTCAGATTGTCTACCAACCAAAATAAAAATAAAAATAAAAATAAAAATTCTTTTACTATACCTACTTCTTACATAATAATATTTTATAAATATAATTATATTATTAAAATATTATCACTGTACGAACGTGTAAGACAAAATTTCTTTCATGGTGATGTCTGCACTCGTGATGCATTATCGTCTCAAATAATTGGTGTATATATAAAATAAAATAATTCTACAAACAGATGTAATATGAAAGCTTATCTGCAAGTGATTTTCAGCATGATTTATTTTATATTATAAATGGATAATAATAATAATAAAATAAAAAGCAATATATAAAGCGGCAGCAATTTAGTATTTACTATAATCGGAAACGAGAGAGGGACAATAAGAGAGAGAAAATGAGTGGAGAGAGAGAAGATGGAGTTCTGTTCGAGACTAGAGCGGGAAGAGGTGGAGCAGCGCATCAAGTGTTGTGTGCAACCATATTAGCAGGCATAGTTTCCTTATGTGCTTACAGATTCTATCACATACCAACCGCCGGAGACGGCCGGAGATTCGCATGGATTGCGATGCTCTGTGCGGACGCCATCTTCGGATTCTACTGGATTATCTCTCAGTCCGGCCGTTGGTCCGTCGTCTACCGCTTCCCCTTCAAGGACAGACTCTTCTCCTCCTCCTCCAGGTTATTAATGGAAATTACCTAGATTTAAATTTAATAAAAAAAAAAGTACGTTTTTAGCTAAAAGTGCGGTGTAAGGTATGAAGTAGCCAGAATCAGAATCCACAGCTCAACTCTTTGTGAATTAACTAATTAAAATTTTGCAGATACGATGTGGAGAAGTTGCCGGCGGTGGATGTGTTCGTTTGTACGGCGGATCCGATATTAGAGCCGCCGTCGCTGGTGGTGAGCACTGTTTTATCGGTCATGTCATACAATTATCCGTCGGAGAAGATGAGCGTCTACTTATCCGACGACGGCGCCTCTGAGCTCACGTTCTATGCTCTGTTTGAGGCCTCTAATTTTGCCAAATACTGGTTGCCTTTCTCCGACAAATACAACGTGGAACCGAGATCCCCGGCCATCTACTTTTCTCAGACCATCGTTGTCGATGAATCCAGTTTCGCAGAAGAATGGGCTAGTGTCAAGGTTAAACTGAATTACAGTAATGATTGAGACGATTTGCAGTAGTTATAGTTTGATAAAACAGTTTTTGGTTTTGATATGCTTCAGCAACTCTATGATGAAATGAAAGGCCGAATCGATTCTGTAGCAGCAAAGGGCTGTGTTCCGCAGCACATTAGGGATCAACATAAAGGTTTCTCGGAGTGGGATTCTAAGTTCACAAAGCAGGATCATCCATCCATTGTTCAGGTTAATTATTCTGCATATAATATAGTATATAGTACTCACACCGTCCACGAAAAATTTGTCACATCCTTCTATAGTAATAGACCACACAAATCACTCCCCCATCCACAATAAGTGTGGTCTTATTTTTTTTTCGTCCGTCCATAATAAGTGTGGTTTTTCCTTAAATGAAAATTACTCCACTCACAATAAACATGAGTCCCACCCTATGAGTCCCACCCTCCGCTCACAATACATTTATCTAACCTACTCTCCACTCTTAAAACTCATGCTACTCCCTACGGACCACACTTATTGTGTGCGGAGGGAGTACTTATTAACCTCAAGTATTCTATTATTTACAAAAAAAATGTCATTGTTTGACCCAACATTAAAGATGAGTCTTACTCTACTCATTAACTAACCACCATTTTATTAAAATTCGTATCATCCATAACGTGACAATTTTTTTATGGAGGAAGGGAGTAATATTTTCATTCTACACTTTTTAATAGCATTGGGAGAGAGTTAGAGCACTCCCATCAGAATTTTTAAAATTTTGGTCCTGAATTTTTCCATATACTATTTATATCCCCTATTTTACAAATGTTTACAACAATTCTTTTATTTTTCATTAATTATTTTATAAAAATTGTGACCCAGCTCAATTTGTGAGATAGGAGTAGACTATGAGACATGTAAATATTTATGTGGGTCCATCCAATTTAGGTGATCTGTTCACAAACTTTTTATTATTTTTGCTTAAATCTAAAATTAAAAGTAATTTTGAGTGAACTGCTTGGTGTGCTCTAAAACTTTTGTTTACAGATTTTGATAGATGGATGGAATCCTGAAGCAACTGATATAGAGGGGAAGAGATTGCCAACACTAGTGTATTTGTCCAGAGAAAAGAGGCCTGGATGGCCTCATAACTTCAAGGCTGGATCAATGAATGCACTGGTAATCAATTTATTTTAGGATACATATATACAGAGGTTGCATCTTAGATGAGTTGATGAATGATGATGATCGCCATTTTGATGCAGATAAGAGTGTCATCTGAAATCAGCAACGCGCCAATCATTCTCAACGTGGACTGTGATATGTATGCGAACGATCCGGATGCGATCAAAGATGCACTGTGCTTCTTTCTGGATGAAAAGCATGGCTCGCAGATATGCTACGTCCAATATCCTCAGCAATTTAACAATATCGTCAAGGATGATGTTTATGCAAACCAAAATTTTGCGATTAATCACGTATGTATGCCTTTAAATAGAAACTTTAATACCATCAACACTTAATAAACATCCTCAACTTAACTCATAAATTACAATTTATGCCCAAAAATGTACTCCCCTGCTTGGTTTGACAATTACTTTCTCTTTCCTATTTTATTACAAATAACTTATTTTTTTAATATCGGTGTGGGGTATAAGATTATTGAAATGAGACGGAGGAAATAGTTGAAAGTTACTTTATAACTAATAAATCTTTGATTGTGGTCATCAAGATTGAGCTCTCTGGCTTAGATGGTTTTGGTGTTGCCCTATACGTCGGCACCGGATGTTTCCACAGAAGGGAAAGCCTATCCGGGAAGAAGTTCTCCGCCAATCATAAGATTGAAAGAAGAAAAGTGGAAGACAATGTAAAGGGCAGAACTGTGGAAGAGCTACAGAATTCTTCAAAGGTTTTAGCCGATTGTAGCTACGAGAAGGGCAGTCTGTGGGGAAAGGAGGTTCGCCTCTCTCTCTCTCTCTCTCTCTCTCTCTCTCTCTACTAACGGACAGCATTAGTAGTTAATCAATGACTCTATGTTGATGTATGCATGTTGTAGATGGGATTGGTGTACGGATTTCCCGTGGAAGACATAGTGACAGGCTTGTCGATACAATGCAGGGGATGGAAATCGGTGTATTACAATCCAAGCAAGCATGCTTTCAAAGGCGTTGCTCCGACAACCTTAGACGTGTCTCTCATTCAGTTCACGAGGTGGTCCGAGGGCATGTTTCAGATCTTCCTCTCCAAATACTGCCCCTTCATCTTCGGCCGTGGAAAGATCAAATTCGGCGGCCAAATGGGATACTGTATATACCTTCTTTGGCCTATGCTTTCGTTGCCCACACTTTGTTATGCCGTCGTCCCTGCTCTTTGTTTGCTCCGCAACGTGCCCTTGTTCCCCAAGGTACGTCTAAAGGGCCTCATTTTCCTTCACTACAATCTCTTCATTTTTTTACGTGACATCACTAAATAAGAAGTGTGAATTTAGTGCGGGAAAAAAGGAGGGTATAAATGTCTGAAAAGTGATACTCCCTCCGTCCCAGATTAGTATGGTTCAACTAATATTTTATACCTCACAACAAATCACATATAAACCACACTTTTGGGGGACGGAGGGAATATTATTTATCTTTTTTATATTGAGTGCTAGAATTTATCTTCTGTATCTAAGAAGTGTTATTATATCTTTTCACTCATATACAAACTAGTCAAAAAAATCTTCTTATAAAATTGATTAATGGTCCAGGTTTCTAGCTTGTGGATCATACCTTTTGCGTACGTATTCGCTGTGAAGGCAGGTTACAGCTTAGCAGAAGATGTTGCAGTAGGC
The DNA here is from genome assembly GCA_031470985.1 of Agastache rugosa. Taxonomy (NCBI): domain Eukaryota; kingdom Viridiplantae; phylum Streptophyta; class Magnoliopsida; order Lamiales; family Lamiaceae; genus Agastache; species Agastache rugosa. Next base: position 46,716,285 of record CM062601.1, on the reverse strand, counting down.
AATACGGTGAAGGGGTGGTGGAAGTTGCAACGGATGGTCATGATCAGGCGGACGACGGCCTATTTCTTGGCATTGATAGAGACAGTATTAAAGGTATTAGGGCTCTCGCAGACATCATTTGTGCTGACTGCGAAAGTTGTGGACGAGGAAGCAGAAGAGAGGTACAAGAAGGGAATGATCGAGTTTGGAAGCTCGTCTATCATTATGGTGATCATTGCAACGCTTGCGTTGCTCAACCTTTTCGCCCTGGGTTGGGGGACGGCGGTCGTGCTGTGTTCTGCAGTGGAGGCGTTTGACAAGTTGTGGCCGCAGCTGGCGATCTGCGGAGTGTTGGTGATGTTGAATTTGCCAGTTTATGAGGCCCTCTTCTTTAGGAGCGATAAGGGAAGCATGCCTTCCTCTGTTATGTTGAAATCGTTAATTATAGTATCTGTAGCAGTGCTCATTTCTATTTACTGAGATAGAAAACGTGTCTTGAAGATTTGCACACGCTTTAGTATATTTTTGTAACAATTGGGAATTATAGGAAATCTGTATATTCCCGTGTTGGAATAGCTATTTGCTCCATCGGTTTAGTTGGTCTCGTTCAAAAAATTATAAATTGTTAAGAGTATCTGAGACCTGAATTTGCATTTTACGATATTATTGCAAAAATATTGAAAAATTATGCAAATTTTTATAAATATAATATATTAAATTACATTATTATTCTTAAATTTAATACTAACTGGTAAATCATATTTTGTAAACAAGACACTTTTATAATACGCATAGATAGATGAGAAAATATGGCTACATAACCATTTTTAAAAGACAAAATAAATTCTAATTATAAATCTTTAAAAGATAAAAACTAACCAAAATACCTATTAAAATGACTCTCATACCCTTTCTTTGTCCCTTTTCTCTCACCATCATATAAGATAACATACTTGAATATTTTCCGACGGCGGCGGTCAACGATCAATGCCGGAAGTCAATGGTCAATGCTGGAAGTTAAAGATCAATGCCGGCAAGAATTTTTTGTATGACATTAATGTATGATACTCATGTATGTTATTTGTATATGTGATAAACTCATGATTTTTTTATCCATGTATGGTCATAGAATGTTACTCATGTATGCTACTCATATATGATATGTATAATTTCATGTATGATACTAGTGTATGCTTGGAAAAAATCTCCGGAAAATTCTCGTAAGAAAAGTCGTCGGAGTTGACCACTTGCATTGACCACCGCTGTCGGAATTGACTGTCTCATGTATACTATTATGTATATTAATCATGTATACTATTCATGTATGATGGTGAGAGAAGAATTATAAAATAAAAGTACAATAATCTTTTTTGCTAGGTACTTTGATTAGTGTTTATCTTTTTAAAATTAATAATTAGAATTTACCTTTACTTGATTAAAATCGCTATTTTAACTTTTGCCCTAAATAGATTATTGAAAGTTCACAACAATTGTGAAACAAGATAAATAGTTAGGATTTAATATGACACTTTAATAAACTCAATATTTCAACATATTCTAAACAATCACTTGTACAAATTTACAGGCACCTAATTTCGTGCATAATTTTGTTTTTTTAAATTACAATTTCGTGCATACAATTACAAACCAAACCTCTCACATTTGTTTGATGCTCAAAACTATAAAACGAGCACTTAAATATAGAAATACTATTGAATATTTATTTAGAAATTAGAAGAGAAAAAGTTTGTAAGAGCATATGTAGTGGGGGGCTCGTTCCCCGGCTCGAGCCGGCAGAGAACGAGACTCCCCAATAACGAGGAGACCAAAACGAGTCGCGGCTCGTTCTATCGCGTCGGGTTCGTTCTAGATTTGTGGAAGGCACGTAATTAAAAAAAAATAACAACAGGATTGAAGAAGAAAACGAAGAAGAAGAGAGAAGAAAACGTACCGTGAAGAGAGGCAACGGCGATTGATTGCTTGAGAAGAAGGAAGGAAAAAAAAGAAGTAGAAGAAGAAGACGAAGTGCAGAGTGGCGTGTGTAGGTTAATAATATATATATTTAGGGTTTTATAATTGAGTTATTGTATATTTATATCCCCTTTGAGTATAGTGAATTTTCAATATATCCTTTTGTTATGGATGATGTGCTATAGGTCCACTGGCCCACAAAAAGTGCACTTTTCAAATTTTCTATACCAAATTCAATGTAATCTTGACAAAAATTAACGAGATTCTCTTTCAAAAAAATTGTGTCAGTTTTGACTCATTAAATTTAGGATTTTTGACCCATTAAACCACGTCTCCCACCTACTACCTACCACGTCTGCCAACAATAACTCCAATTTTTTCACCACCTATAGAGCAGTAAATTCACTTTTTTCACCACCAAGAGGATGACAATAAATAGGTACCGATAGGAGTTTTTTTTTTTGAGAGAAGGTACCAATAGGAGTTAATTCTCCATTTTTCTCTCATATCTCAACCTCAATTTGGCAATTTTAAGGGTATCGGTTGGTACCAGACGAAGGTCAGTACCGGACGACGATGAAATCACGTGACGCCGGAGAAGGGATAAATATGGCGTCCTCAGGTTCATCAAGAAGAAACACCAACCAACCACAAGAAGAGGTTAGTAATCTAACACAATTTCGATCAGTACCAGTTTTTTGAGATTTATTTGTAATTTCACGTGTTATTTGTCGTTTTTGATGATGTAGAAATACTTTAGAAATTTAATCTAGGTTATTGGTTTATTTAATTATTTGATTAAATCTCAAAAAGAAAATATGGTCACAATTGCTGGATAAATGGTACCGATCATGTATCTCTAAACCTTGATCGGTACCATTTTTTACATACCGTGACCAATTTGTTTTTTGGTTATGTGTTTCTTTTTTCGACCAATCAGTACGTTATTTTTTTAATGTTAAGTTTTGTATTTCGAGCGTGATTATCTTATGATTTTGTGTTGAATATTATGCTTAAATTATGATACTTACGTGCTATATGTTCTAATATTTGTTTGATTATATAAATCTTGATAATTTAGAAATTTAATCTAGGTTATTGGTTTCTGTAATTATTAAATTGAATATCAAACAAGAATTTTTGGTCACGATTGCTGAATAAATGGTACCGATCTGCATTTTCAAAACATGATCGGTACCATTGTTTTCTTTACCGTGACCAATTTTGTTTTTTTGATTATGTGTTTTTTGTTCGACCAATCGGTACCGTATTTTTTTTAGTGTTAAGTTTTGTATTTCGAGCATGATTATCTTATGATGTTTTGTTGAATATTATGCTTAAATTATGATAATTACGTGCTATATGTTCTAATTTTTAAATTTTAAACATGTCGATTTCTATTGCACAATTACCTGTTTAATTACTTTTATATATTAGATTTGGTTTGTGGGACTATTATATTTTATTTATTATTAATGCATGCTTTAATTAGAATATTTTAATTAGGAATTGTTTGGGATTGATGAACTAATTTTTTACTAATTAAAACATTTGGATTTGTTTGGGATTGAGGAACTCATTTTTTTATTAACTAGACTATACAACAGTTTTGTGTTTTGACTGTTTTGGTTTTTCAATCCTTTTATTTATATATTTGTTTGATTATATAGATCTTGATGATTTAGAAATTTAATCTACGTTATTAGGTTATTTAATTATTATATAGGATATGAAAAAAGAAAATATGGTCACGATAATCAATTAAGGGTACCGTTCGTATTGAATGTAATTATAGCGACCCAACACCCCACCTTATGCGGATTTGCCGGACCGCTACTTGTGTAGCCTTGGGTAAAACCGTGAATACATTGTCGGTGGAACATAAACGAATTGGTTTACAATAAGAGTTTGCATTACAAGTGAGTTAGGCTTGTCAAGACATTGTCATTACCCTAGCTTGAACGTCTTGGGGCAAAGTATGAGACTTTGGCACCGCACTGCGGAAGCGTTCGATTTTGATTAACCATGATTGATTAGTTGGCGTGTGAAAGAAATGAGAGGGGTTTCGTAGTTCGAGTTTGTGAATAGTTAACACATGGAAACGGAAATCCACCATAAAGATATTAATGAAAGAAGGAGGACGATCCAAGCGATCGTCATTCAAATTGCCTCGGATGCCAACACACCTCCATCTCGTCCGCCACTCAACCTGTTTTAAAAAAGAAAACATTCTGGGCTGAGTACTTTGGTACAGTGAGGTTCGTGCCCCTTTTGAAAATATTTTTCATAAACATTTCAAAGATATAGCATGCTCATCTTCATATATAAGGGAATTACTTTGAAAAGAAAACATTTATCCTATATATATGCAAAACATTTACATCATTAACTTTGCCGACATCATAACTCACCTGTCGTGTTACCTTCCCCAGTTCATCCAGTGGGGAGCCATTCCCACTCGAATGAACCGTCATAATTTCTTGTGTACACTACCTTGGGGTGATCAAATCCCAAGGCCGATCGCAATTATTGGCTATGCAATCAATCATGTAGGTACCAAAGTTGTGATCGAAGATCAGACAACTTTGACTTGATATGCAGCGGAATAACAAAATAAAGATTGGACACAATGGATGAAATTTTCACGAGATTATAAATTAATAATCTCATGAAGTGCCTCAGGGCAAAATATTCACTAATGGTACGTGAAAAACAAAAACACTCTGAGTAAACAAGGTCACGAAAACTAGTAACACTTTATCACTTCTTTCACAGAAAGTTGTGACTAAAGTTGTTACAACTATCCTCAGAGAAACTATACGAAAACTGAACTAAAACTCTACGAAAATATATCTTGGATCAGCACACATAATCTACATTTATTTTCTCTCTATTTATACTATATCTTCTAATCTTGAGATCCACTCCAAGAGATCCACAAACACACTTAAGCCCATGATCCTTCATGATCCATGCATTATCTCCATAATAAACTCCAACAACCTTCTCTTTCTTCTCCACCATTTATGACTTGGTCTCCAAACTTTGACTTTCTCCACTCTCTTCCATTATTTTAGCTGCTGCAAAAACTAACTATATAGAAGAAAGACAAAACACAAATATATAATAATTAACTAATTAATTATTAAAACGCGATGAGTCATAAAACATCATCTCCTCCTTTTTGGCACCAACAATCTCATCATTTTTGTCTTTCTTCCAAAAACCTGTACAAAGTGTTATATACAATGTAGATCACTCCCCTGAGACATAAAACACAACTTCACAAAGAACAAGTATCATAACTCCCCCTGCCGAAATACACAACAAGCTATCAACAAAATAGAACCATCAACAAACAAATCTCCCCATGCACATATGATCAATGTCTTCACAACAGTCTGCAGAACTTCAAGGCCAACGGTAGAACTATGAGGAACTTTAGACATAAACCAATAACCAAACGAATCAACTTCCTCTCAAAATCTATCTCCCCTTTTTGGGAAGAAAAAAAAATGATTAATCATGTACCTGGAAGTAACGAGCTAATCAACCTCAAGATCTAAAACAAAGTCCTCATCATAGTCATCAGAACTGTGTTGAGCCTTGGAGGTGTGACATCAACAGAGGGTTAGGTTGTGAGTACGGTACTTGTGAGTAGAATTGGAGATCGAAGGGGATGCGAAAGATCGAAGAAAATGATAGGGTACATGGAACACTTACAAAAATGGAGGTTAAACTGAAAACACAACAAAATCTGGAAGACAAGAAGATTAGAGATAAAGTTGAAAATATAAAGAATCAATTAGAGTAGATATGTATCAGATATTCCTACCAACTGACATCCTTAAAAAAACAACCAAGTTAACATATATTTATTTTGAATTTCGAATTTGGTACACACGTCAGATCTCACAACAGTTGTCATCACTTTTAAGTGATTTAACCAATTCAGTTTAAAATTTCTAAGACATCATATGCAAATAAGAAATATAGTGAAGAAGACAGATGGCGAATAGATGTATAACTAATAGAATCTTGTAATAACCATTTATCTAAGATCTTTGATCTAGTTATATGGTTTTCTAAGAACGGTCTCGGTTTCACTTTAAAAAGAAGGCTTTTACATCCTCAAATCTGTCTATCTTCATATTGAATATCGACATTGCATATGATATATCAGAAATTATGACAACTGTTGTGATAGATTTTGTTCAAACAGTGCACAAACCAAGAGATTTTCTCAAAACTGAGAATCTCTCAAAACTTAGAGCTTTTGCAAAGATGTCAGCCGGTAGATTATCTATGCTAATATACTCTAAATTTAATTTCTCTTTCTCAACTAAATCTCTAATGCAATGATATCTATAGTGAATGTGTTTGGACTTAGAGTGATGAATGGAGTTCTTGGCTAGGTTGATGATATTGGTATTATCACATACAGAAAACATGCAAACTAGATTTACCATTTCATGATGGTCAACATGTTCTTTTCTCCTTATCTAACACCTTCATGTACTTCTCCTATTACTTGAGTGATATGATGATTTCTCATCCATTTAGGAGGATCCCTTCTTACAGCAGGCTGAACTTCTTTGAATATTTGACCACCTGAATTTGAGATTCCAGCTTCATTAGTTTCAGAACAACTTGAACTGGCTGTTGCAGTTGCTGAAACTTCAGAATTTACAGTTCTGGTAATTGTGGGCATAACGGTTGGCACAACTATTGTGCTTTCATTGGCGGTCAAGTCATGACATGTACTTCCCTTTATCTCGACAAAACTGTCAATGTCTTCTTCGAGTGATCTTGTAATATCAGTATAATCATCGAAAACAACATTTACAGATTCTTGGATGCACCTAGTTCTCAAGTTATAAAGTCTATATCCATGATTATTTAGAGCATAACCAACAAATATTCCTTTATCACTTTTTGAAAAATATCTTGCAGGATGATTCTTGTCATGCATAATAGAACACACACATCCAAATATTTGAAAATATTTAAGATCGGGTTTCTTACCATTTAATATTTCATATGAAGTCATAGAAGTATCCGGTCTTAAATAAACACGATTCAAAATATGACATGCGATATTAAATGCTTCAGCCCAATAACACTTATAAAATCTTTTAGAGCTTAACATTAGTTTAGCCATTTCATAAACGATCAAACTTTTTCTCTCGGCTATCCCATTTTCTTGAGGAGTTTTTGGGACAATAATCTCATGAATGATTCTCTTCTCTGCACAAAAATAAGAAAATTGACTATTTTCAAATTCTTCATCAAGATATGTCCTAACTCGACTCACATAAATACCATATGAGGCTCTTAACATACCATAAATTTCCTTAAAATAGTAAGAGTTTGAGATTTTTCACTTAAAAACTTGATCCAAGTATACCTAGAAAAATCATCAACAATTACGAAAGAAAACTTATTGCCTCCTAAACTCTCAATCTCCATGGGACCCATAAGATTCATGTGTAATAATTCAAAGCACTGAGTTGAATCAGAAGATCGTCCTGAAGTTGTCACCACTTGATGTGATACTCTTACATGCTTACCTTTTTGGCAATCACCACATGGTCGTAGATTTGAGATACTCAGCTTTGGCAACACTAGGACTGCATCATATTTCTGAAGTTTCTCCAGATATTCGAAGTTAATATGTCCTAACTTTTGGTGCCATAGTTGTACATCATTGACCTGCACATTTAGACACTTATTTTGCCTTATCTCATAAATATTGTTAGCAGATCTTACCCCAGAGATGACGAGCTCCCCATTTCCATCGACTACCTTACAACTGTGCTTGCTGAAGATGACAGAACAGTTGTCATCACATAGTTGACTGATGCTAATCAGATTAGCTGTGAGTCCTTTCACGTGTGACACATTATTGAGCATTGGGAGATCTGGTACATTAAGAATACCTTGTCAAACCATTTTACCATTTGAACCTCCTCCAAAGATGACTTCACAACCATCAATTTTCTGATAGTTGGACAAATGTGATTTGATTCCTGTCATATGTCTGGAACATCCGCTATTAAAATACCACGAATTGGTTTGGAGAGTTTGAGAGGATGTGAACACAACATTGCAGATGCCTGTGTGCACAACTTTGGGCCTCCAGACCATATCTCTTGTGCGTCCATTTCTGAATGTAAGGTTTGGTCGTGTGGCCTTGTTCCTAAAGTAAACAACCTTTCTATAATCCTGCAAAAACTTGTGACAAAAAGGTCTAATATGACTTGGTAAGGAACAGTAATGACACACATATTTTCTGTACCTTTTTCTTCTAGTAAAGTGAGCAACATGTTGTGACTAGTTTTCACAAAAGATTTGCCATGAGTTGACACAATTTTAGGGAAAACAGTTTTCACAGTTTTATCAAGTCCTAATCCATAGGAGTCTACCTTACCAAAAAATGAAGCATCAACAAGTTTTGACTTACTTGTATTGAGCTTCCTCAAAGTCTCATTTGCAAGATCGAGTTCTATCTTCATGGCTCCATGTTCCATCTCCTTTTTTGTGAGCATCACTTCTAGACTAGCAAGCGATGTCTTGTGATCAGTGTTCTCCTTTGTAAGCAATTGCACAATCTTGCATTGCTTTTTCCATTTGCATAGAAGTTTTTCATACAAATCCTTTAGTTCAATCAAAATCTGGACTGGATCTTCTTCACAAATGTCTTCATCTTCCTTATCATCTTTAATCACAACATTAAAACAAAACAACTTAGAATAACGAGAAGGAATATACCTCTTAGATGTTGTGTCAGGTGGAACAACATCAAACATGCCATCTTCACTTCGAGTACTATGTATGATAACATCCATTGTAAACAACACTTGAGAATAGCAGGATTGATGCCACTTAGTATGTCAAGTGTAGGCTCTTGATGCCAATTGTAGGTACAAGTTGTGATCGAATATCAAACAACTTTGATTTGATATGCAGCGGAATAACAAAATAAAGATTGGACACAATGGATGAAATTTTCACGAGATTATAAATTAATAATCTCGTGAAGTGCCTCAGGGCAAAATATTCACTAATGGTACGTGAAAAACAAAAACACTCTGAGTGAACAAGGTCACGAAAACTAGTAACACTTTATCACTTCTTTCACAGAAAGTTGTGACTAAAGTTGTTACAACTATCCTCAGAGAAACTATACGAAAACTGAACTAAAACTCTATGAAAATATATCTTGTCAGCACACATAATCTACATGGATTTGCTCTCTATTTATACTATATCTTCTAATCTTGAGCTCCACTCCAAGAGATCCACAAATCCACTTAAGCCCATGATCCTCCATGATCCATGCCTTATCTCCATAACAAACTCCAACAACCTTCTCTTTCTTCTCCATCACTTATGACTTGGTCTCCAAACTTTGACTTTCTCCACTCTCTTCCATTATTTTAGCTCTTGCAAAAACAAACTATATAGAAGAAAGACAAAACACAAATATATAATAATTAACTAATTAATTAATAAAACGTGATGAGTCATAAAACATCATCTCCTCCTTTTTGGCACCAACAAATCATAATATATGGTAAACACGGAGATAAAACATTTTAGCATGCATATCATACTTTCATAAAAGCAGTTAGGGTTTAATAACCCGAAATGTTACCTCCGTGGGATTTATAACCCACAGTTTTGAACATAGGAACCCACCTCTTGTCCTTGACGTATGTGAAGAATCCTCGAGCGTCCCTAATACTTGATGTCTTCTACAAGACCATCTAGAAGCTTAGGCTTAATTGCCACATAAGGTTAATTAGTCTTTACTAACCTAAAGGTCAACCTATTACCGGTCTTTATCACTTTAGATGGAAATCTCATCAAGGGTATCGCCTTAAGGTTTTATCTTTTAAAACATCGGATCCATGATCCTTCGTTAGTAACATGCATCTTAAAACGTTATTCAAAACATAGTTTCAAATCATGTTTTGACATAAAATGCATGATCATGTTCATCAATTAACGCATAAAATGTTCATGCAATTACACGTACATACATACTTTGTACATGCATCTCATACTATTAATCATATATAATGATATGCCATGGTACTAGATAAATCAATCAATTAATTAAATAATTAATTGGAACCGTTGACCAAATTAATTTAGTCAACTCATCAATTTAAATTTAATATGGCCAAAGGCCCATTTAAGTACACACGTGCAATTTTACTCACATAGTGAAATCATATTTCATGGTATTCCTATTTAATCACTTACGTAATTAAATAATTACATATCATACACACTCAATTACTTAAGTAATAACTTTAATTAATTCAATTAATTGAATTAATTCAATTAAAGTCAAAGACATTGACTAATTTGATTTAGTCACATAATTCACATATGACATAATTGTGCATATATTAACATAATATAATCATATAACAATCATGTCATTTCATATACAATTAATTATTTAAGTAATTAATTTCACTTAATTCGATTAATTTAATTAATCGGTAACATAAATCATACTTGGTCAAATAGACACATGGATCACATATGGCACTAAGGCCCATATACTAAGGTCCAAACATTTATTCTAGGCCCAACTTAAATTGCTCTAAGGCTCAATCAATCATCCAAGCCCATGCATATTAATTAATTAAATATCTTAATTAATTAATTAAACCAATGCTTAAAAAAAATACATGGGAAAATCATAATATCATATATTATTATGATTTACTGGAAATTAAAATAAAAACACTTATTTTAATAATTAGAAATTAATTTCAAGCCTTTAAAATTAATTTAACTGTTTTTCTCAAAAATAATATTCGAGCAATATTTTCTTAATCTCGATTAAAAATAGCAAACGATCTTCGATCGACTTACCCTATTAATACAATCTTACTTACTGACGTAATTAACATGTCAAAGTGTTTAATCACATTTTCATTACTTTTAAACTCATAAAAAATAAGTTACATGGGCAGATTCAAATCTGCCCAATTTCTGAAAAAGTTCAGCATTTGCTTCATCAAGAAAAATTCACCGAGGATGACTCAATAGACGAAAAATTGAGTTCTTTATGGCTATGGAAAGCTTAGGGTGTCTACTATAATTGTACAGAAGACAACCTTCACAAATTCGGAATATACAGAGAGTTATATGCTAAACTTTGGAACTGCCCATATTAGGGTTCTTAAAAATAGGCCAGGGAAAACTTTAATTTACCTAGGACGATTAGCTTGGTGAAAATTGCTAATTTTTGGATATGTTATAGAATACATATGAGTTTACAACATATCAAAAATTCAAAAAAATCCAAGCTCGTTTGGTATGGTTTTGACCGGTTGCATTGGTTAAAAAATAATGGCTTTTATCTTCCTCACATTTTCGAACTCATTGATCCATAAATCATCCATATCTATATCTACATATATAAAAAGTATAACATGTATATCACATATACAAAGCAAGATTCAATCATGCTTTCACCTTAAAACCTCAAGAACAACTCACAAAATCTCAAGAACACATTTTTAGCCATATACTTACATTTTAATCCTTATGAATCATGGAGTCTCACATATATCATGCTTATAATATATATAGCATCTTCATATATAAATCTTAGAAAAAAATTTAAGGATTAAAGCATAGAAAAGGTAGAAATCATACCAAAGCTTTTTGCTCCTCTCACTCTCAACTTTCGGCTCTCTCTCTCTCTCTCATGTCTCCTCTCTCTTTCTCTCCAATATTCTATCCTCCTTGATGAGCTCTCTTACAAGCCAAAACTATGGTGGAGGTGGCGGCGAAGTGGTGGTGGGAGGTGGTGGTGAAGTGTGTGTGTGTGGTGTTGCTGCTGCTATTGCAGCCAAATGAAAGGGGAGATGAGTGATAATAAGAGGTTACTTGTATGGGGTTGTGTGTGTGTAAGAAATGGGGGATCATGCATTGGGGGTTCTAAAGTAGAGAAGAACATTGGGCAAGAGGTAATTATGAGATGCTTGCATGTGATGTAGGTCTTGAGTGTATCAAAGTAGGTCTAGGCATACACATGCATACATATATCATGTTATTCTCATCTAAACATGAATACATACTTAAGCACAATACACATAAACAAGAGCTACGTCTTGTCTTGTTTTACTTATCGTGGTATTTTATTTAGTCTGGTATGTATGATTTAGCTCGGTACAATTTATCAATTAATTCCTAATAAATCGATATTAATCTAAGTCATAATTATTTAGAATAATCATATATCGTATTTAACATAATTATGATAACTACTTTCACATTGCACGACATTGCATATTTAATTTCACATAATCGAGCCTTCCTTACCGGCTCTATCATCACATAGCTAATTAATATAAATTAATCAGCAACATCGATTTATCATCTCTTAAGATGATAAAATGCAACATATAAAATGTAATGCAACAATTAATAATGCTATGTTCATGCTCGTCTTAGAATATAAAAGAGAAATTTATAATTTAAGTATCTATCGATTTTATTTTCGAATACAATTGCTTTTGGAACCTTTAAAAATAATGTCTTCATCTTTTCTTTAAAAGAAATAAATTTATTCTTTTAAAACGTCCGGGAATAAGGACCTATCTAATTAATCCAAAAAGTTTTAATTTATTCGGATTTTTCTAGCCGGATTTTGTGGGTTGCTACAGTAATTTTGATCGGGATAAGGTTTACATCTACCGTGACCAAATGTTCATTTTTAGTGTTTTACCGTTTATTTTTTGGTTATGATTCGTGTTTTCTGTAAATTATTTTGCAGAATGGTTGGATCTGAAAAAGAAAAATAGCTATGAAATTCACTCCGAAAGTAAACGTATACTACAAGGTTTATGTTTTAAAAGAGATTAGGGCACGACTGATAGAAGTTGTGGGTCAAGCCTTGCTTGAATGATTTATGGCCGGTTGTTTTGGCCATTTTATGAGATGGTCGGAGGGCAAGGGATGCGGGAAATCACTACATATGATTATGGCTAGAGAAATAAAGGTATCTGGTGCTCCCTAGTATGAGACGTGGTTCTGTATTGGTGATAAAAATATCAGATTTGGATGTCATGAGCATTGCTTAGTGTCGGGTTTAAGATTTAGACCCGCAACATTTGATCCACACGCCGAGCACTCACCGGATAATGGTTATGTGTATCAGCAATTTTGTCAATCTACTCCAATATCTAATAGGGATATCTCCTGACCCACTTTAAAGAGCGGAATATTAATGATCCTGACGGCACGCTCCATATTCAGGTGGCCAATGTTCTAGTATTTTATTTTATGGGGTTGGGACAGGATGATAGAAAGTTGGTGGCGCCATGGATTTGGGTATTGGTGGATGATCTCGACGCGTTGAATAGATTTCCGTGGGGCGGTTATACATTTCGTGGTTTGAAGAACTATATTAAGAATCTAAGGACGGACAGGTCGGGATTGGCAAATAAGTGGCATTTTTACGGGGCTGTGTGGGTACTGCAGTTGTGGGCATTCGAGGCTATACCTGGTTTGGGTCGCATGGTTTCGGTACCATTAGAAGATGATGCCCTTCCTCGTTGTCTGAGGTGGATAATGGTAGCTGCTATGCAGGTGGATTTGGATGATCAATTTCTTTCTGGGGTGGTCTGCCATGAGTCACTTGAAGTAGAGGGTGAAGAAGAAGAGGGAACATAGTACTGGAGATCATTTTTATCAGATAATGTTCTCGGTGTGCGTTATGAGAGACTGGTGAATCCGATCAAAGAGGGGATACCAATTGTACGTCACCCCCGGATTGAGAGGCGTATGAGTTCCCGATCAATCAGAGTTGACGGCCGATCCAAAAACGTATGATTTGAGAGACCGAACCCCACCGAAAAATAAGGGAAAGCGTGCTCGAGGGCATACACGATCTCAAGATCGTCAGTTTATGGAGGAAGTATCAAGTATGACGGCAGAAAAGGTTAAAAGAGATGCCATTTCAACGTGGAAAAAATGTTATGTTGTCGGATATCAAACATTTCTTCACGGACTTATTTCGTAGGGGTTCCCGACATTCCACACCCCGTCGACACACACCACCACCACAGTCTTCCCCAGAACAACCTTCGCCACACGACAGTCCAAGAGGGTAAAATGGTATGCAGGACCACATTGCTGGCCATATCCCAGGCCGACATTCCACTCCTGAGTACTCCTCATTTGGTAATGATCAATATGCACACTTTACCCCTCCTCGACATTCCGTTCTAGATTCGGGACAACGTTTTACACCAGATGAAGTACTTTTCAATTAGAATTTGAAATTATGCATGTTCTTATTAATGAATCTCATATACATTAGAATTTAAAATATTGTTTAGAATAATAGTGGACTATAGAAAATTCTGAATTTGTAAAAACAAATTAATTATTAGTCACGATCGTGTGAAATTTGGTACCGCTGTTGTATTGTTTAATCATGATCAGTACCATTTTTTGGAGATCGTGACCAATGGTTCTTTCTGCAGTGTATGACATCATTTTTAATTAGTATTCTTCGTGTTATGTGTTTAGACGCAGGTCATCTTTGTTGAGCCGATTAGTACGATCAGACCTACTTTCGATGTTGGTGAGATTGGAGATCATCCCAACGTCGACTTTACTATGGTCCTGCATAATCCCGCATTATACGTGCAATTTTCGCAGATTTCCCAACAATGGAATGAAGGATTAATGAGAGAAGCTCAAGATAATTGGCGGTAGTCGAAAGGTAAAGCCCCGACTACAGAAAAAGAGGATGAACTTGCTAGGCCTCGTCGAGGGGAAAGGGCGAGGAATCCTGCACCTTCACAGTAAACTCTCTACGTAGTTGTGCGTCCTCCTGCCCGACGTGAAGACGAGGATGACCTCGAGCGTCTCTATCAAGCTTTTCTAAGTAATAGTCGGAATGCTTGCATAAATTATTGGAATGTTTTGATGCACGCACCCTACTTTCGGCGACTTGAGGATTTGGTATCGGATTTGGATGTGACGATATATTTTGACTTTTTTTTTTGCAAAATAATAGTCTCAAATTTTTATTATAATAGTCCCAATTTTTTTGCAGATCTTTGAGATGTATATTGAACTACTGCACAGGTGGTGGAAAGAAACAATGTACTGTCGAGTGTCAATTCTGTCAGCACGATCATCTTGCACACCGATTTCTTTGTGAGTATCTAATTCCATCCGTTAGTTGAATTTATATTTATATATGTATTTTATTAAATTTGATTTATGCTTTAATTTGATTTATTTAATCGGATTACAGATGAAGCTCAATAACGAATGGAATAAATTACAGAGTGATAATACTGGCAGCAAACTCATTGCTTTCATGAGAGGGAAAATTGACATGCGTGAAAACATTCCATCTTGGCGACAAGCTGATCATGTAAGTCTAACTTTGGATTTTTTTTAGAATTTATTTATATTAATTACCGAATTTGATTTATAGTTTTTTTAATACATATCATAATTCCATGCCTCGTCGGTGAACATTTCATTGTGGTCTGTGTTTTTATGCAACTGTGGATGTCTGAAGTGTACGACTCATTATCCCACAAGGATGGCATTCAGTAGGAACGAACGAAACAGTTGGAAGCGCTTACGGAGGGATTTTGGCTTGTTGTCGATACTGGGAACTATTATCGCCCAAAGAGAAATAAAATTCCTCGTATGACAGAACCATTGAAACATGTATTTTTGAACAAGCCTAAAAAGAACCAGCCCAATAGACAACCATAGTTGCGGTCCGTTTGCACTTATGACTATGGAGCGCTTGATCAGTGGATCCCCCACAGTTGCCTGGGGTAATGGAAACGTGGCTACTTAAAGACACAAAATTGCCCGTGAAATTTTTGGCATAGCTACTCAACATCGGGTCGATTTTAATTGATGTTCAACAATGTATGATATTTGCTTCTGTTTTGGGATTTTAAACTTGACACTATTTCTCCTTTAATATTCTAGTATAATAGTTGTCGTCTACTATTATATTTCTCCGTATTTCTATCGTAAGAGTAGTAACTTAAATTGCTACAATTATATTAAAACGTAAGTTATTAATTAAACTTCAATTTTCTCGTAATTTACTCAAATACGCAAGTTAGCTTTCTTAAAAAAAAATAGATGTTACCCAGCGCATTAAATAAATCAAATTTTAACACGCCCAAGAAAATACTGAATCTTAAATGCTCAGTCGTGACAAAACAACTTTGGTCACGATTATGAAAAAATGATACCGATCACGGTTAAATAAACATGACCGGTACCACTTTTCATCGGATCGTGACCAATTAATATTTTTTTAAATGGATCATTTTAAGTTCGCCGTTTTTTTAATGTTGAATTATCAAACACAAAAGTCGAATAATCAAACACATCGAATTTACATTATTAAACATAAAATTCATATTTAGGGAAAAATAACCAAACATAAATATATTAATGCATTACTCATGAGCTGGGTGAGGGCATGATCTAATGGTGTGGTCAAGGGCGCGACATCGACTGCATTTTTTTGGTACCCTTTTACGGCTGCTTGAAGGCTCATCGCCGGTAGATGGACGTGATCTTGCAGGTAAATTTTCAATTGCAGATCGACGACGAGAGTTTCTGGGGCGCCCAGCTTGACTAACAGGAGCAGGTAGCAAAAACAACAGTTGCAGCAATATGTTGAGGAACAGACCACTCAGTATGATGAGGGACAGGATTCACATGTTTGGAGTATTTCTCGAACATGGTAGTTCTCGTGTAGAAACGATCGACGTAGCTATATACATGCTGTCCATTTCACCTGTCAAATGAAAAACATAGAATTATTAAATTAATTGTCGCAGCCCGGCCTAGAAATTAGATGACAAAACTGGTGGGTCCCACGACTTACACAATTTATGATTAACAAAACTATTAAGATAGCGACCCGGCTATCATTCAAGAACAAACAAGGCAACTCATGTTTGACAAAACATTAAACTTAGAATAATTATGACATGCATAACTCGAGATTAATGAAACGAACATTTGATCTTTTTTTTTAAAACATGCATATCATCAAATACAATCTCAAATCAGCTTGGAAATCAATAATCTCATCAACCAAATTAATGGCAACAACCATGAAGGGAATGAGCTGATTTTCAGGATCAAGAAAGCAATATAAAAATCAGTTGCAATAAGACTGGAACTTCCAATATAACGAGCAACTGTTATATAGATAATTAGGTCGGCTAGACTTCAAAATAAGATAACAACATAGTTCGAGACTTCAGATTTCAACACTTCATCAAACTTATACAAATCTCAACATCATAATCTTGCAGCGGAAAAATGAGAGATTATATGTATGAAGACATATAATCTAGGTTCTAATCTCATCAAAATGACCTTTTATCAAACAACAACAACAACAACAAGTTCGTCCAGCACATGATCATCTTCATCCCAGCTAACCTGCACATTTTAAAAATAATAGGCGGGGCTGAGTACTTCGTACTCAGTGGGCACATGCCAAGATAATTTGAAAACTTGCTGAATATAGTTGTAAACTGGACTTGCTGGAAGACATAGCACAAATATAACTTCTGGATATTCAAAAGAATATATATATATATATATATATATATATATATATATCTGAGCGGATCAAATAAGAACACTTTCTTAGGTGAGAAATAAGAACAAATCTGGATCCTTAATTTTTGTTGATCTACTGTCTAGATTTAACCGTGCATTTAGTTTCCTTAATTTATGCATTTAAATGTCAATGCATTAAGTTATTGTAATTTATGCATTTAAATATTTATGCATTTAGTTTCTGCATTTTATGCATTTCCAATGTAATAAAAATGCATTGTTCTTACGTTCTTATATAAGATGTGTTCTTACCAGATCCACTCCCTATATAGATATATATAAGTATGTACCATGTCTACAATAAAATAGTGCTGAGAAGTAGGCCTCCTTCTCAAACACTTGTAATCGTCCACTCCTTTCGGAAGGCTCCCGATTACAAAATAGTGTACACAACTCCTACCTTGCGTAGAACCGAATTTATCTTTCTTTAGTAGACGGTATCATACAAAACTTTAAACATTTGGCAAGCCAATTACTTGAAAGCATCACACATATATAAATCATATATATATATAGCATTAATCATTTTTTGGTTTAGAAAGCCCACCTGATAACTGAAGCTTTGGACTTAACCTTTAACGAACCTGAATCCACAAATTCACACTTCCACTCTGTTGGGAAAATTATAAGGTTTTGATTTGATACCAAAACCCAACTGATTCTCCAACCGAATAGATGATCGCGTCAACCTAAATAGTGTTTTCCAGCTCGCCTGTTTAAGATTTAGATTTTCTAGGTTTACAGGTTAAGGAAGCGGAAGACAACAGTCGACCCAGCTGTGTCTATAGTAGGAGTCAGCTAGCGGAAGACAGCAGGAGTCAACCTTCAGCTGAGTCTCCCAGCAGAGCATGATCAAGCTGAAGAGAATTCGAGCTGAGTTCAAAACACAGCCGGTCCAGCTGTACAGAACAAAGGGAACTAACTTTGAAGACATCACTTCAAGTCAGTTTGCCAAATCCAGCTCTGAATTCAAAAGCCAGCTCCAAAGGCAGAAGATCCCAGCGTCAGAGGAAGTCAACATGCCTCGACCAATGAGGGATTGCCGAATCAGCATCCTAGACTTCAGGACCTAGGATGTGACACAAATGAAGACAGGTGCAGAATCGCTCAACGACAGATCTCGAATTTAAGAAGAGTAGGGAAGATTCAAACGGCTCCTCCAACAGCTAGTCTTGAATCTCTACCTATATAAACCCGTCTTCAACCTCAGGATCAAACACGAAAAACTCTCTACAAGCTTTCATTTTCTGAAATCATCAATCTTTCAAAAGCTCTCAAGCAGTTCTACATAGACCAAAGAACACTTTATCTTAAAGTGTTTCTAGTTCAGAAACTGCTTAGTTTTTCGTCTGATCCCTAGGCCAAAATCTTTGTATATCTTAAAGCCTAGATTTCGAACGAGTTCATCATACTCTAAAGTTTTTAATTGTAAGAACTCGTTCACAGTTGGAACCCCAAACCAAACCCCTCTTTACCCAGAAAGGTTAGGTCAAGGTAACGCTTGCTTGAAGAGGGAAATTCAAGTGTGTAAGGTTTTTTCAGTACCCGTAAACTGAAAGGTTAGGCTTGACAGTGCCCACAAAATGTTGGAACACAGCTCGGGTTAGAGTTGTGAAATTGCTTGGTACTTGGAAACCAAGTGGTAGTAGATTACCAGTAAACCTGGTCGTGGACGTAGGAGGTGTTACTCCGAACCACGTAAAAATCGTGTGCTCTTTACTGTCTCTTTAAATTCAGTTTTGTACTAACTCTTTCATAACATTACATATTTGATCAAAACTGCATACACAGCTGCTCTCCAAAGACAGCTGTGTCTTTCTGAAAGTTGCACAACTTGACTAAGCTGAAAACATAAAGTTAATCTTTTCAAGCTGAGTTTTTCTAAGTAATCGAGCTAAGTTTTCAAACCACCACATTCCGCACCGCCAGCTGAGTTATTTACCCAGCTGACCCTCTTCAGCTGGATCAATAACTGAGCTCACCAACTCTGTTATTTAACTTGAAAAAGTTTTCAGAAATCTATTTGGTGTATTCACCCCCCCTCTACACCAAATACCTAGCTCAGGGACCATCAATTGGTATCAGAGCAGTTGTTCAACAGACCACCGTTTCTGTATCAAGAGATCTCTCTTGACAATCTGTCAGTGGTCATCTGAACAGATCCTCTTTGTGAAAAACTCATAATATTACATACTGCATATTTCCATGGATTCTTATCTTAACAGGAATCTTCCCACCTTCTCAGTAGACGATTATGCAATATGGAAGTTCAGACTGAAGAGCTTTCTCTGTGCGCATCACGATTTGATGTGGGACATCATCACAGAGGGACCCATCATCATCTACAAACAAGAGAACGAGCTTGTTCCAACTCAAGATGATGGACAACCAATATATCAACTCATTCCCAAGCCAAAGGGTGAGCACACCTCAGAAGAAAGAAAGCAGGCTGGACTAGACAGCTTCGCGAGGAACACCATATCCTCAACGGTCTCCAATGCCTACCTCAGCAAAATCAGCAACTGCGAAACAGCAAAGGAGATGTGGGAAACCCTAGCGAAGCTATGCGAAGGGTCGGAGGAGATAAAGGAAAATAAATTCACGATTGCATGCCAGAAGTTTGATAACTTCAAGCAGCTGGTCAACGAGTCCATCGAAGGGATGAAACTCAGATTCTCTAATATAGTGGTGGAAATATAAACCATCAGAACTGGGAAATACACCCAGCGAGAAAAGAATCTAAAAGTTCTTTCAGCGCTCACAGCTGAATGGAACACTTATAAGGTGGTACACCAAAGTCGAAGTGACTTAGATGATCTTTCAACTGAAAGATTATACTCCCTGCTCAAAGCCAACGAATACAACTTGAAGATTACCATGAAAGAGTCTTCAAGCAACCAGAATGATGGAGAGCTGACACCTGCAACAAAGGAGATTGCGTTCAGAGCCAACTTTGAAAAATCCGCATACATACAGTCAGCTAAGTCATCGAAGAAGGATAAGAAGGACATGAGCAAGGAAGAGCTACTTGAAGAAATAGCCATGCTGGTCAAAAACTACAACAGACACAACACCAGCAAGGGCAAATACAAGAAGTTCGCAAGAACTTACAGAGACAAGTACGCAGCAGCTGATGAGAAGTCAGCTGACAAACAAACAGAAGAAGGTTGCTTCAACTGCAAGGAACAAGGACACTACCGGCTAGATTGTCCAAAGCTGTCCAAGAAAGATAAAGACCAACTGAAAGCTAAGGCAGCTGACAGAAGGAGAGCTTACATCGCCGATGAAGAATCAGAGTGCAACAAAATGGATGACAACATGCCATTTTCAGACTCGGAAGAAGAAGCACTGATGGCTCATGATGAACCTGATTGGGATACATGCTTCATGGGACAAACAGACGGCATCGATGAAGATGAGGTAATGTCTCGAACTCAAAATCTATCTAACCTCTCACCATCACACGAACACTCTACACAGGTTTCAGAATCAGGGCTACCTGATTGGAGTCTAGTAGAGAAAGTAATGAACGATTCCAAGGAGCTTCAAGAGATCCTTGACGTCATTATGTGTGAGAATGCCGAGCTGAAAGCGGAACTGGAAAAGACAAAGGTATGAGAAGCAGCTGATACAACACAGCTTCAACAGGAAGTTGTTTCACTAAAAGACAAAATAGTGAAACAAGATCAGCTGATGAAGAAATTCTACTATGAGAAGAAACAACTGATGGAAGATTTGGAAAATGTCACAGCTGAATCGGAAAAGAAGTTAGCTGAGATCATTGAGCTGAAAAGCACCGAAGAGGTACTATCTAAGAAGATAGTAGCTCTCATCAAAGCCACATCAATAATGGACGAGATCATTAGTGCACAACGTCCAGCAGCACTCAAAGCAGGACTGGGATACAATGAATCAAAGGATGCCTCAAACATTGCCTCCACAAGTGGAACAAAGGTAATGTTTGTACGAGCAAAAGAACATCCAATCCCAGCAACTCAGCATCAACAGTTGAGGACACAACAGGCTTCAGGAAGACCAGCTGTGAAACATCCTCAAGCTCCGTCAAGGACACAGCAGGCATCAAAAAGGCCAGCTGTGAGACAACCTCAAGCCTAACTCAGACAGCAACATACTCAACCTCAACAAAGACAACAGGCTGGACTTTACAGATACCAGCAACAGCATCAACACGTTGAACGATATCAACCGAGATATCAGAGATACCCAGCTAGATATCACTCACATGAGTACCAGCTGGATAATCATTTCCAGCCACAGCATCACATGAGACAGCAGAGACAAAGGAACGTCTCAGCTAGGTACACAGCTGGAAACCGAAAGAAATCAGGACATCAAGACGGGAAGATATTGAGATCAAGATCCCACCAGCAGCAACCGAAGAACACAAAGAATGTGTATATCGACTCAGCTGGGAGAATTATCAGATCAAATGACCCAATTTGAGTCATCAAGCAGATCTGGGTCGTCAAAGGATCTCTGTCTAACCCACAAGGACCCAATTAAAACTGGGTACCCAAATCTTGATCTTTTGTATAGGTTGCAAGGAATCGACGCATCACTGAGGAGTCGATGAGAATGCTATGGTACGTGGACAGTGGATGTTTCAAGCACATGACGCACTTAAAGCATCTACTTCAGAAGTATATCGAGAGTCCAGGCCCACAAATAACATTTGGTGACAACTCCAAAGGCCTAACCAAAGGTTATGGTACATTTAAAACTAAAAATGTTATAATCCCAAATGTTTTTTATGTACAAGGATTGCAACACAACTTGCTTTCCATTAGCCAATTCTGCGACAACGGTTTTTCTGTCAAGTTTGATGCACAGGGATGCACAGTGAAGAATAGGGAAACCAAGCAGATACTCCTAAGAGGGAAAAGAGAAGGAAATATGTATTTTGCTGACTGGAACAGCAGCCCTCCGGAGACTTGTCTTGTATCGAAAAGCATCAATGAAGTCAGCTGGCTGTGGCACAGACGGTTGAATCATCTCAACTTCAAGACAATCAACAAACTGGCTAGGAACCAGCTCGCTAATGGAATTCCAGATCAAGTATATGACAAAAGTCATATGTGCAGCGCGTGTCAACAAGGAAAGCAGACAAGAATTTCATTCTCTCTCAAACCAGTTCAGTCAACTGATCGAGTACTTCAACTCCTTCACATGGATCTTTTTGGTCCAGTTACTCCAGCAAGCTTCAATGGAAGAAAATATACTTTGGTCGTAGTGGATGATTTCTCAAGATTCACATGGGTATCATTCATGTACCAGAAGAGCGAAACCAGGACTAAGCTGCCTATCCTGTTGGAAATATTGTCAACACAGAAGGAG
This sequence comes from Agastache rugosa, assembly GCA_031470985.1. Lineage (NCBI taxonomy): Eukaryota > Viridiplantae > Streptophyta > Magnoliopsida > Lamiales > Lamiaceae > Agastache > Agastache rugosa. The sequence continues at coordinate 46,693,311 of CM062601.1, read as the reverse complement.
TGCAAGATAATGTCAATAAGATCAGATCGATGAACGGAGTTTCTGAATGAAACTATTTATGATTACTGTGAGAAGAACAGAGTTCAACATCAAACATCTGCAGCACGCACACCTCAGCAGAATGGTGTAGCAGAGAGAAGAAACAGAACACTCAAAGAAGCAGCTACCTCAATGCTAGCCAGCTCTACCATTCCAAAGAAGTTCTGGGCCGAAGCAATCAACACAGCTTGCTTCACTCAGAATCGCTCCCTACTCACATCAAGGCAAGGAAAGACACCGTATGAGCTATGGAACAACAGAATACCATATATTGGATATTTCAAGGTATTCGGATCCAAATGTCATATCCTAAACAATGAAAAGACATAGCTCAAGACGTTCGATGAGAAGACAGACCGAGGAGTATTCCTTGGTTATTCTGCTGTGAGTAAAGCATACTGAGTCTTCAACAGAAGAACTCAAACAGTCGAAGTAACTCCACATGTTACCTTTGACGAATCATCTTTCGAATATAGAGATTCTATCAAACGAAGAAATGAAGGAGAATCTTCAAGACAGATTCAGACAAGAGCTCAAGAAAATCGAATCAGGAATCTGGCCGAACCATTAATTTGGGATGATGAGCCAGAGAAGGAACTTCAAATCAACCGGGAAGCTCTACCAGCTGGCAATCAAGAAGAACCTTCAACGCCAAATCAAGGGGGAACGCCATCAGCTGGAAATCCAGACACAGCTGAATCCCCAGCTCCATCTCCAGCAGAGCCTCTACAGAAGTCACCTCAAAATGCAAATCAATGAGAATCAATCTCTCAAGACTTAACTCCAGAGTAACTCCAAGACAGACGAAGTTTAGCCACTTCAAGCATCAATCAACTGGAAGAAGAAATTCGTAAAAGGAGAAGATGGATTGAAGATCATCCATCATCAGCAATCATTGGAGAACCATCCGACCAAATCAAAACCAGAAGCTCAGCTGCTCAAGCTTCATCGGATCATCAAGAAGCAGCTGACACAGCTCAACTCTCAGTAGAGCTAGAACTGACGGTCTATGATGAAGATACATCTCTAATGGCGTGTTACGTAGCTCAAGTGCCAGAGCCTCAATCAATTCTCGAAGCTTTGAAGAGCGTGCCAAGAAGAGCTGAACGAATTCCTCAGAAATTGTGTCTGGGAATTGGTCGACAGACCTGAAGGAGTCAAAGTCATATGACTCAAATGGATATTCAAGAACAAATTGGATACCCTGGGAGTCATCATCAGAAACAAAGCTCGACTGGTTGCCAAGGGCTACACTCAGCAGGAAGGAATTGACTTCGAAGAATCATTTGCTCCAGTAGCGCGATTGGAAGCAATCAGACTCTTTCTCGCTTATGCAGCACATCACAAATTCAAGGTCTATCAAATGGATGTGAAGTATGCATTCTTAAATGGAGAAATCAAAGAAGATGTCTACGTCGAACAACCTCCAGGATTTGAAGTAGAAGGAAACAAAGTCTACAAGCTAAAGAAGGCGCTTTATGGATTGAAGCAAGCACCTCGAGCTTGGTATGACACTTTGTCAAATTTTCTTGTATCCAAAGGATTCAAGAAGGGCTCAGTAGACAGAACTCTCTTCACCATCAAGTCAGGAGAAGATATCCTGGTTGTTCAAATTTATGTAGACGACATCATCTTTGGATCAAGATCAAACTTCTTATGCCAAAGATTTGAAGAAATGATGTCAGAGCAGTTCCAAATGTCCATGATGGGAGAAATGAGTTTCTTCCTAGGACTTCAAGTCAAGCAATCAGCAGAAGGGATTTTCATAAATCAATCCAAATACGTGAAAGACTTGATCACCAAGTATGGAGTTCAATCCAGCAGAACTGTAAAGATTCCGATGAACACCAACTGGAAGATTGAACCAGGAACTGAAGGGAAGACAGTTGATTCCAGCAAATACAGAGGGATAATAGGTTCCCTGCTGTATCTAACAGCAAGTCGTCCAGACATCTCATTCGCAGTCGGAGTGTGTGCCAGATTTCAAGTTGATCCAAAGGAAGCACACATGCAAGCAGCCAAGAATATTCTCAAATATCTCAAAGGAACTTAAAATGTTGGGCTGTGATACCCAGCTGAAGACAATCTACAGCTGACTGGATATTCAGACTCAGATTTCGCTGGAGATCGGTTGGACAGAAAATCAACTTCAGGAACTTGTCAGTTCTTAGGAAGTAAGTTGATTTCATGGTTTTCAAAGAAGCAAACGTGCGTCGCAACTTCCACAACAGAAGCAGAATATATGGCCGCTGGAAGCTGCTGCTCACAAATTCTCTGGCTGAAACATCAGCTGGATGACTATGAAGTGAAAAATGGACAAGTTCCAATTTTCTGTGATAGCTCAAGTGCGATTGCTATTTCAGAGAATCCAGTACTTCACACAAGATGCAAGCATGTGGACGTACGCCATCATTTCATCAGAGATCACGTGGAAAAGAAGGATGTGATTGTTGAGAAAATTTACACAGACATACAGCGGGCTGATATACTCACAAAGCCGCTGATAGAAGCAAGATTCAAAATGCTGTACGGATTACTTGGATTACTCAACCCAGACGATGCTTCACCCAGCTGAATGGAAGCAGACCCAGCTGAATGGAAGCAGACCCAGCTGAATGAAAGCAGACCCAGCTGAATGGAAGCAGACAGCTGGAATTAGGAATCGACGTCACTGGTATCAGCTGAGAAAGAATCCAGCTAAACCAGATGCTGAAATTGAAGGATTATTCACCTGAGGGGGAACCAGCTGGAACAATGATCACCCAGCAAACCCACTCAACCGAGGTATCAGCTGACTACAATGATCAGCTAAGAGGTTTGCAACAACATTAACTACACCTACTCAATCTATTTTCAGTCAAATCATATCTTATCATATCTAATCAAATTAAATTAAAAGTCTGCAAAGAACTGAATCATGGGAGTTTCGAGGCAAAAGTCAAAATGCCCCAACCATCCTCTCTCATGCATTAACTCGCAATGTCTGAACAAGAAATTGACATGAGGCGAGAATCACTCCCAGTCGTAGATCTTCTTATCAATCGATAAATCTTGATCGACCATTCATCAAATCAGCTATATAAATATGCTAGAAGAGATACGTAAAACATTGCATCAACCCTAAAAAGTGTTTCGGCATTCTTTCTTATTTACATCAATTGGTATTATTTGTTTCTACTAACCAAAGTTGCAGAAGTAGAACATGGAATCTAGAAAGATATCTCCCGAAGCCTCAAAATTGAAGAATCTGTTAAAGCTTCAAGATAAGAGTTGCTTAACTCTTAGGAACCTCAAGAAGACAGAGTTCCAGGAGAAGGTGAAGCCCATCGACAGATCCGGTCCAACGCAGTGGAAGACTACAAAGCTCAAGAACGTCATTCACCAGGAAGGTGCAGAAATCTTTCTGGGAATGTCAAAGGAAAAAGAGAGAACGGGACATACAACTCCCTGGGATGCAAAAATCAACGACAACAGAACTGGACCAGATGTTGATAAAGCCGGAGTCTTCAAGAGCAGTCATGTCAAAGCTCTTGCTCCGTCACAGGAGGCACATAAAAAGATGAAGGAGACAAAACAGCATGCATCTATTTCCGTCCCAGCTGGGAATCGGAAACAACTTGAGGAGACAAAACATGTTGAAGCATCGTCTTCAAACAGAAGACTCAAGTCAAAGGTGCTCAGTCAGTCAGCCGAGAAGTCAGCTGACATTATGAGAGAATTCGTAATTACTCTTCGAGGAGCAGAAGGCCCACAAGCGGTGGTTCCTCACGATGGAGAAGAAGTTCATGCGCCTGCGTGAACATCATCATCATCAACGCCGCAACGAAGTATTCCAGCTGGTCAACTAAGCTTAAACCCCACGACATGGAATACTTCAACCGGCCTCTCCCCAATTTCCTTTAGCTCAACAGGGACACCTGCTTCGAGATCTTCCGATGAAAGTTGCTCAAGCCCCTGCACCATGCTCAAGTGGAAAACATCACCCAACCGATGATCACTTGCAGCTGAATGATGAAAACATGAGCTGAACCCAATACCCACCACTTCGAAGTGGAAGGGGAATACTCAAGTCCCTCAAGTACTGAATCAGACTTTCTCATTCAATCTAATGAAGTATGAAGAAGCAAAATTGCAAGAAATGAAGTTGTGCCCGACTCAGAAGATGTTATCTCCAGTGCCAACTCATCCCTCCAAGCACTCAGCTGGACCGCCCCAGCTGAATCAGGCCAAGGACGCTGTGTCTGCAATCACAGCTGAGGCTAATGCTACTGAAGAAGAGCCAGCTAATACAACAGCTGAGCCACCTAGACTCCAGACCTCGCTGCACAGAGCTGAAAACCACAGTTTCGCCAAACTAAAACATCGCAACAGCTGATGGTGTATCTCTCCCACCTTGTTTGATCATGCCAAAAAGGAGGAAGTAAGGGGGAAGAGAATGAGACAAAGAAGAGGCAAACTGTTGAGCAAGAGGAACCAGCTGAATCAGAATCTGCTGGAGAAGAGACGAGTCAAAAGAAAGAAGACTGGATGCAGAAGAGAAGACCCAGCCAACTGGGATTGAAGAACTGAAGAATTGAAGATGTTTTTTCTTTCTTTTTACTGTGTTATAATGTATTTGTTTACATTAATAAAACACAAGTTTTTCTGCGTCATAAGTTGTCTCAGTTAGGTTTTGGCATCATCAAAAAGGGGAAAATTGTTGGGAAAATTATAAGGTTTTGATTTGATACCAAAACCCAACTGATTCTCCAACCGAATAGATGATCGCGTCAACCTAAATAGTGTTTTCCAGCTCGCCTGTTTGAGCTTTAGATTTTCTAGGTTTACAGGTTAAGGAAGCGGAAGACAGAGTCGACCCAGCTGTGTCTACAGCAGGAGTCAGCTAGCGGAAGACAGCAGGAGTCAACCTTCAGCTGAGTCCTCCAGCAGAGCATGATCAAGCTGAAGAGAATTCGAGCTGAGTTCAAAACACAGCCGGTCCAGCTGTACAGAACAAAGGGAACTAACTCTGAAGACATCACTTCAAGTCAGTTTGCCAAATCCAGCTCTGAATTCAAAAGCCAGCTCCAAAGGCAGAAGATCCCGGCGTCAGAGGAAGTCAACATGCCTCGACCAATGAGGGATTGCCGAATCAGCATCCTAGACTTCAGGACCTAGGATGTGACACAAATGAAGACAGGTGCAGAATCGCCCAACGGCAGATCTCGAATTTAAGAAGAGTAGGTAAGATTCAAACGGCTCCTCCAACGGCTAGTCTTGAATCTCTACCTATATAAACCCGTCTTCAACCTCAGGATCAAACACGAAAAACTCTCTACAAGCTTTCATTCTCTGAAATCATCAATCTTTCAAAAGCTCTCAAGCAGTTCTACATAGATCAAAGAACACTTTATCTTAAAGTGTTTCTAGTTCAGAAACTGCTTAGTTTTTCGTCTGATCCCTAGGCCAAAATCTTTGTATATCTTAAAGCTTAGATTTCGAACGAGTTCATCATACTCTAAAGTTCTTAATTGTAAGAACTCGTTCACAGTTGGAACCCCAAACCAAACCCCTCTTTACCTAGAAAGGTTAGGTCAAGGTAACGCTTGCTTGAAGCGGCAAATTCAAGTGTGTAAGGTTTTTTCAGTACCCGTAAACTGAAAGGTTAGGCTTGACAGTGCCCGCAAACTGTTGGAACACAGCTCGGGTTAGAGTTGTGAAGTTGCTTGGTACTTGGAAACCAAGTGGTAGTGGATTACCAGTAAACCTGGTCGTGGACGTAGGAGGTGTTACTCCGAACCACGTAAAAATCGTGTGCTCTTTACTGTCTCTTTAAATTCAATTTTGTACTAACTCTTTCATAACATTACATATTTGATCAAAACTGCATACGCAGCTGCTCTCTAAAGACAGCTATGTCTTTCTGAAAGTTGCACAACTTGACTAAGCTGAAAACATAAAGTTAATCTTTTCAAACTTAGTTTTTCTAAGTAACCGAGCTAAGTTTTCAAACCACCACATTCCGCACCGCGAGCTGAGTTATTTACCCAGCTGACCCTCCTCAGCTGGATCAATAACTGAGCTCACCAACTCTGTTATTTAACTTGAAAAAGTTTTCAGAAATCTATTTGGTTTATTTACCCCCCCTCTACACCAAATACCTAGCTCAGGGACCATCACACTCGATCCTTCATTTGATGTAGAATTTACGAATTCAGAACGAGAATTAACTACTATCGAATAAACGAATTCGATATTCTTAACTTCTAATTTACTTCGAAATTCTACGTCGAAACTCGACGAAACTCGAGAATTTCTAACTTAACTTCTTAAACGCTCTTAATCTATCTTAACTCATCATTAATCATCAACCATCAATCAAAATCACACTTAACACAATATTCATCAATCACTATTCATGACAATAAACTAAATCGATTTTAATCCATTTAACGGATTCAGAAAATTCTCAAATTAATTCCACACACATTTTACAACATTATATACATAATCACACATTTAATTCTCACATTCGACTCGATTAAACATACAACTCCAAATTCGGGAAAATCAACCAAAAATAGAAAAACTTTAATACTTTGAATTAAAATTCTAGAAATTCATACAACATTTAATTTTTATCAAGAAGTTCATAGATGCAATTAGTTTATTAATTAAAAATCAAATAATAATTTATTTTTCTTTATTTAATTTCGGCCATTTTTAATTTTGGGTTTCTAGAATTCTTTTCTCTTCATTTTAATTTCTAACATGCTTATATAATTAACTTAAGCTCAATTCCTCAATCAATTTCATTCAATTAATCGTCAAATTAAAAATCCTAATTTATGAACCCTAATTTTCAAATTAGGCTAGGGTTTAGGTAATCATGCTCTCATTTGATCAATTCATGATTAATCATACACATTAACATCATATAAACATATTTACATCATCATTTGGATTTTAAAACATCCACATTTCAAAATCCTAATTTTAAACCTTAATTTTCCAAAATAATAAAATAAATTGAAGGGTTGGGAATTCATGCTTTGTTCCAACATCAAGCATGACTAGAATAATTATCTAAGCTCAAATATAACATCAAATTGATCATACAATGCATGGATCCAAACTTCACTATTTTCTCAACATTTTCGAAAATGATACTTTGAAACTATGGTTTCTCATGCTTAATTTAAGCTCATAAATGATCATATAATCATGATATAAACATCATACTACAAGATCAAAATCATCCAATCACTTTTCTCATTTCTTTTAAAATTTTCAAAAAAATGAAAAATAATAAAAGAGATATGATACAAGCTTGAATCTTTGAGCTAAAAGCTTGGATAATCAAAGATATAACCTTATTTAATCACTTGGATTTGATTTGATCAACTTGGATCTTGATCTTGGAGCTTGGATTGATGCATCAATGGAAGAAAAATGTATGCTTGTGTGTATGTATGTGTGCGTGAATGAGAGGGTGAGGAAATGAAGGTGAATTTGATCCTCACAACCTATTTATAGCATAGGTTAGCGAATTAAAATATTAGAAAACTTAGGGGTTAAGTTAGTTATTATTTAATTAATTAACTACTTAATCAATTCAATTAATTGCTAACTTATTACTTTTCATCTTAACCTTTAATTTCTCAACACAGTAAATTCAATTAGGGTTTCACGAACTCTGGATAAAAATCTCTTAGAAAAATTCAGAGATTCGAAATATTTTCAAATCGACCGAAACTAAAAATTTAAGTGATAAATTACGCAATAAATCAATTAAGTAAATTAAATTCTTCTTTTAGTCAATTAATGACTAATCATTTATCACTCATTGGCAAATGTAAAAATTTCTTCGTTTCGGATTAACCGAGACGATAAAAATTAATTAAGACTCATTTTTACGGCAAAATATATCTGCCGGATAAAATTTTCTGAAACGAAAATTCTTCTTTCACTGAAATTTTATCTTTCTCATAAAATTAATTATTTTTAATATGCAAGAAAGACGGGATATTACATTCTCTCCCCCTAAAAATAAAATTCGTCCCGAAATTTACTTACATCTTCGTATAACTCGGGATACTTTTCTTTCATCTTACTTTCTAACGCCCAAGTGGCTTCTTCTAAACCATTATGATTCTACTTGATCTTTACTGACACGATTGATTTATTTCTAAGCTGTTGGACCTTTCGAACCAAAATCGCTTTTGGCTTATCTTCATAACTAAGATCTGGATTAAAGATTACTTCTTCTTTATGGATAACATACTTAGGGTCAAACATGTATCGTCGCAACTGAGATACATGGAACACGTTATGCGAACTTCTAAAACTCAGTGGTAAGGCTAATTTATACGCTACTTGACTTATTCTTTCCAGAATTTCATATGTCCTATGTAACGAGACTTAAATTTTCTTTTAGCACTAAATTGATGAACTCCTCTTGAAGGTTTTCCTTTCAAACTCTAACGCTGATCTTCGCATATCTGCATAAAATTTCTGACGATCTTGTGCTTCCTTAATTCTTTGCTTAACTTAATGCACATTCTCTATCATTTCTTTGATTGCTTCGTAACTAATATTTTCTTCTTACCCACATCATTCCAATGGATCGGAGATCGACATTTTCATCCATGAAGGGCTTCATATGGTGTCATGCTTATCGACATTTGATAACTGTTGTTATAAGCAAATTCAATAAGAGGAAAAATTTGCTCCCAATGATCTCTTCAATCAAGAACAACAATTCTTAATATATCCTCTAGGATTCAAATGGTTATTTCTGATTAACCATCCTTTTTGAGAATGACAAGGTTATATTAAAGTTTGAAATTTTTCTAACTTTTCATCTTTTCTCCGAGCATTATAAATCATTTCTCTTAAGTCTGGAATTACTTCCAGAGTTGCAATTATCTTTTCTGTAGATTGCGGCGGTAAAATATTTCTAATCACAACTCTCCAAAAATTCTTAATGAATTCTTTCTCTTGAGTCAGAAGAAATTCTAGCTCAGATTTACTCTTTCTAAACAATGCGTCAACTTCTACGTTTACTTTTCCTGGATGATAGGAAATTTTACAATCATATTCTTTGACCAACTAGAGTCATCTTCGCTGTCTCATATTTAACTTTTTCTGCTTAAAGAAGTATTTGAGACTCTTATAATATGTGAATATCTCACATTTTATTTTGTAAAGATGGTGTCTATATATCTTTAGAGCATGCACCACTGTTGCTAGTTCCAAGTCATGAGTTGGATAGCTTATCTCGTGAGGTCTAAACTGTCTAGAAACATAAGCAATGACTTTTTCTTTTTGCATCAGGACACAACTTAGTCTATTCTTTGATGTATTCATGAAAACGGTAAAATTCATAACTGATTCTAGAACTGCTAGCACTAAGGCAGTGGTTAGCCTTTTCTTGAGCTCTTGAAAACTTTCTTCACACTTGCTAGACCATTCAAATTTCTATTCTTTCTTTTAGGAGTTAGATCTTTGTCTTCGCTATCTTGAAAAATCCTTCGATTGTAGACTGCTAGACTTAAGAAACTCCTAATCTCATGTGGCGTAGTTGGAACCTTCCATTCCTGAACTGTTTGTACTTTTGTCGGATCGACTTTGATTCCTTTAAGAGGAAACAACATGTCCAAGAAAATGTACTTCTTTTAGCCAAAATTTACATTTGCTGAACTTGACATAAAATCTCTCGGTTCTCAATTTTTCCAAAACAATTTGGAGATGTTTCTCGTAATCAAAATTACTCTTGAATAAACGGGAATATCATCAATAAAAATTACGACAAATTTGTCCAAAATTCATGGAATACTCAATTCATGAGATCCATAAATACTACTGAAATATTTGTCAGTCCAAACGGCATTACTACAAACTTGTAGTGTCCGTATCTTGTTCCGAAAGTTGTCTTCTAAATATCTTCTTGCTTAATCTTTAACTAATGATAACTAGATTTCAGATTAATCTTTCGAGAATATTCTAGCTCCTTTGAGCTGATCAAAACGATCATTTATTCTCGGCAAAGGATACTTGTTCTTCCAAGTTAACTTATTTAACTCTCGGTAGTCGATACACATTCTCAACTACCGTTCTTTTTCTTGACAAACAAGATTGGTGCTACCCTAGGGAAAAATACTAGGTCGAATAAAACCTAGATCAAGCAACTCTTGCAACTGGATCTTTAACTCTTGCAACTCTTTCGGAGTCATCCTATATGGCATCTTTAAAACTGGAGCTAATCCTGATTCAAGATCTATGGTGAACTCCACTTGCCTATCTGTCGGAAATCCTGGCAAAATCTCAGGAAATACATCCTGGAAATCTCTGACTACAACTCTATCTTCAATACTCTCTTCTCGATTTTCATCTTAGTCGAAATAGATAAGATATGCTTTCACATCTTTTCTTTTCAACAATTTCTCTACTCAAACTGTCGAGATAATTGGTGATCTTCTATGACTTCTTTGTATCTTGAAGAATAGAGATTACTCTTGACTAGATGGCTGAAAAGAGATTTGTCTCTACTTGTACTGAATGGTTACAAAATTCTTGGTTAACCAATCCATTCCCAGAATGATATCAACATTTTATATTTTAATTTAAGTTAGGGTTTTGACTAACATTTTGAGAAATCCTAATTCAACTATAATTTAGGACAAACAAGAGTAACTGAGGTAGGTTTACCTACTGGAATAATTATTATTAGGTTTTTGCCTAGCACGTTTTACGTTTTAGATCAAGATTGTTAACTCATGCATTCTATATAAATGAATGAGATATACCCATAAGATTATAACAGGTACGCCTTTTGATTGACCTAAACCTTGTTAAATTTTCTTGATCTTTAATGCACGGCTTTTGCTCAAGGCAAAAATCCTTTGATACTGCTGCTGAGGCTCTATCTGTTGTTGCTGATGCTACTTTTACTTATGCTGATAATGTTGCCTAGGACAGAGTCCTTGACGATTGCGTTGTTGCTACGGCGTTTGAGGAACTCCTTCTATCGTCTTCAAATGCTGGGACTGATTTTGATTAGGTCTACTTCCTCCTGGTCCTTGCTGCTTATGGAGCTTGAATTTTCTGAGAAGATGGTGCTGACATCTGCAACGATTTTTTCTGGATACATAGCTAACTCCATATCCAAGGTTCGATTTAAAGTCTCTACATAGGTCAATGCACTCTGACTGAGTAGCACGACTCTTATTTCTTAACGTAGTCCGGCTCGAAAGAGCTCAGATGATGGAGCTGCATCCAAGCTGTCCAAAGACCACAAGGTGGATCCTTTGATCGTTCAAAGTGGGCCAATTACAAGGGCTAGAGCTGAGAGAATAAAGGAGTCCATGATGTTTTTAATTGCTGAAATAAAAGCCCAAGTCCAAGACCCTTCTACATTGGGCCAAATGGTGAATATTATTCAAGTTGATAGTCTTTGATCCTACTTGAAGTATGACTCATCACACATCAGATTTTTGGAGGCCCAAATTGAAGAATTTAAGTAGTGATTTTCATTCATGAAGAATGGTCTAAAATAAAGAGTCATTTTAAGTTACTTTATTGTATTTAATAAGTGGCTTTTGGAGTCCAAGAGTCACGCTTAGTGCTTAGGAGTTACAATTGTGTTATTATGAGTCAATTTAAGAGTCTTAAGTAGTGGTAAGTGTGTGAGGCTCTCAAAAGTCCTTTGGAGCCTATAAATAGACTTCTAATCATATGTATTTGGAACACCTATGATTATAAACGAAAATTGCATTTGCTTTTGTGAGTTGAATTCTCTTTGTTGAGTATTTCACTTGTTTTAGAACTTATCAAGACTATTGAGCAAGGTCTTGTGGCGTTCAACCATACCGAGGTTCTTGGCTGATTATTAGTCATCGGGTCGAGGTTTCTACGCTCGTGGGGTGATCAAACTGGATTCTCGATCTAGGGTGACCGCTGCCTAACTCTTATACGTGGGGTTCTTAAATCTTTTATCCAACGGGTCATTCGTCCGTATCATCACACATCTTCTCATCAGTGTCTACTTTATCTTGGGTGAAACGAGCGAGATAATAAAATTCTCGATCATACTTGGATATTAATTTCTTACCTTGCTTAAGATTGGAAAACTCACTCTCCTTTTATTTGCGATAACTTCTTGGGACGTACTTCTCGAAAAGAGCATTCTTGAACTGCTCTCATGTTAAATTCTTTAGCTGCTCGGGGTATACGTCTTCTGACAAGCTTCCCACCAATAATCTGTAGATCCTTTGAGCTGGTAGGTTATGCACGTAAGACGCTCTTGATTGATAAATGAAGAAATCTAAAAATTCTTTCTAATGATCGAACCCATTCTTTAGATTCCGACGGATTTCTTCTTCTGTCTAGAGTTGGAAAAAAATATTTGGCAAAGGAAAAGTTCTTCTATCCTCATCTAGAGCTGAGGAGACGAAAATAGGTTCTTGCTACTGCTCTTTTCTACCTTATTTTTTTCTCTAGAAGGTATTCTAATTAACCAATTCAGGGTTTTCCGAAAAATTTTATTTTCTTTAAACGAAATAAAACTTTCTTGATTTTAAAACTTAATAAAATTCTTATTCACATCTTTAGCACATAACATGCTCATCATAAATAATGAATCAACCGATTCACTCTTATCATCATACAATCGAATCATCAAGAATTTAACTTGAATGTTTAAGCACTTTCACATATTAAGCTTTAATATAAAAGCCGTTACTTCTCAAATAATGGTTCCAAACATGGAACTTAACATTCAACTAAATCAAATCTTATCATAGCATAATCACTATCATAACTTGACTCAATACTTAAGCAATAGCACAACAGCTTAGCTTCATAAACTTTACTCATATTGGCAATCAACATCAAAGCACTCAGCTTCATAATTTTTCTTAATCATTCAAACAATTCACAACTAACTTAAATTACTTATACTTTTGGACAAAGCAACTTACTTCTTTCATACTTAGCTTATATTCATAAAATTCTTATTCTTCTAACTCTAACTTCATCTTGACAATTTACTGTCAATCTTACTTTATGCTTAACAAAGCATCATAACTTCTTATTTTTCTTAAGCATACAAGAACTCATCAACTGAACTAAATGACTGCTTTAGTCATTTCTTCATGTACTGGAAAATTTTTCTCTTTGAGATCTTTTCAAGATAAGGAACCTTTCAACCGAAAAATTATTCTTATCTCAACTGTGATGTTCTAGCATCACAAAAACATAATAGCGATGGTACAGAGTACTAATCTATTATCGAAAAATCTAAGGTAAAACAATGCATCATATATTTTATTTAAAACTCACAATTCCGCATTTATACTTCTTCTTCTTTCACGTTCTCAAAATTGGCAATAATTAAAAAGGTCGACTCTCTACTGGTCATCCTTGGAAAACTTTTCTTCTTTATTAAACGCATTATCCAAAATTTACACTATCGATTTCTGCATCATCTTCTTCTGCCACTTCCTCTTTGACGATCACATCTCAACCCAAGGTAAGCTTGACTTCATCTTCAACGTCCACAACTGGTGTCGACGAGAAACTAGCCTCGAACTTGACTTCTGGGGAGGAACACGTCAAAGTTTGGCCAAACAATCCATCCTTTTAATAGCTGAATTGTTGTCGAGGTCGTCATATTATTATTATTATCCTTGTGATATAGTGAGAATAATCCCGCTTCAAGCTCCTTTGCTAAATCGGAGAAATGGAGGTGAATGAAAAACTTAAGATTCGAAGGGTTGAGAAAATGAAGGACCCTTGGAGAAGAAAAAAAATCACCTCTAAACGAAGGATTAAATCAAATCCATAAAAAAAAATTCTGAGATCAAAACTGACGCGTTTAACTGGATAAGAAAATGGCAGAACTAACAATCTGAGAAATAGGTTGGGTAATGAAAGAATCTCAAACCTTAATTAAATCGGATAACTGGGGCTAAATAACATTAGCTCAGGCATTCCTAACAAAACAGAAAGGAATAACATTATCCTGAGACATTAACTTCATCAATTAATTCTTTTGAGATATTACTTCATCTCAATCTTGTTCTAAAACATAACAAAAATGTGGCTAACTGAAGAAAAGAATAACGAACGACGAACGAAAAAAAACAAAGAACGAAACGGATGACGAACGAAACGAACGACGAACGAACAACAGAATTTTTTTTTATTCTGCCCAGGTCAGAGATCTCTGGGGTTCAGAGACCTCTCAAGCGCAGCCGTCACTGGAGCTTTCTGGTCAGCGACCGCTCGACCTCAGCAGACGTTGAGTTCCGACGTCCTATTTTCTTCAGCGAGCGCTGAGTCTAGGAGATGGGTGACTTCTCGCCCTGTATTATTTTCAGCCGTCTCTGACTTTGCAGCGGTCTCTCACTTTCATCCCTGTATTATTTCTTCTGCCATCTCTGAGGTGCAGCCATCTCTCACTTTCATGGCTGAATTTTTTTTTTCCTTCAATTCTTTATGCGCTCAACGAACTTTCTACCTTTCAATTCTTGTTTTAATGCTTTTATTTACTAAAAATAAACTTCATTTTACTTCAAAAATTCTCGTTTCATTAATTCACTTATGCCGAAATTAATTCCGACATAATTAACGAAACTCGAAAATTTTACTAAAATGACCGCTTTGGCCATGCTTCATTATTTAAGAAAATTTGCCTCTTCGAGGGCTTTACAAAAATGAGAGATTTTTATCTACGAAAATTCCCCATGTTAACCTTGATATTTAGAGGTGTGCATCGGTCGGTCGGTCCAACCGACCGACCAAAATCTCATGAACCGAAAATCGAACCGATCAAAAAATTCAAAACCGAAACCGATCGATTAGACCCTTTGGACCGAACCGAAACCGAATTGAAAAATTCAGTCGGTTCGGTCGGTTTTTGAAAAAAACCGACAGTTTTTTAAAAAAAACAAATTCCAATTTCCAAAACATAAATATTCAATAAAAACATCACAAACTTCATCCTAATTTTAAAACATAGTCATTACAATTTACAAATAACTAATAAAACACACAATTAATAAAATATTCCAACAACAACATATCAATATCCCATAAATATCAAATAAATAAATCTTGAGTACAATATCCTTTGTTGGGAAAATTATAAGGTTTTGATTAGATACCATAACCCAACTGATTCTCCAACCGAATAGATGATCGCTTCAACCTAAGTAGTGTTTTCCAGCTCGCCTGTTTGAGCTTTAAATTTTCTAGGTTTACAGGTTAAGGAAGCGGAAGACAGCAGTCGATTCAGCTGTGTCAGTCGACCCAGCTGTGTCTACAGCAGGAGTCAGCTAGCGGAAGACAGCAGGTGTCAACCTTCAGCTGAGTCCTCCAGCAGAGCATGATCAAGCTGAAGAGAATTCGAGCTGAGTTCAAAACACAGCCGGTCTAGCTGTACAGAACAAAGGGAACTAACTCTGAAAACATCACTTCAAGTCAGTTTGCCCAATCCAGCTCTAAATTCAAAAGCCAGCTCCAAAGGCAGAAGATCCCGGCGTCAGAGGAAGTCAACATGCCTCGACCAATGAGGGATTGCAGAATCAGCATCCTAGACTTCAGGACCTAGGATGTGACACGAATGAAGACAGGTGCAGATCCGCCCAACGACAGATCTCGAATTTAAGAAGAGTAGGTAAGATTCAAACGGCTCCTCCAACGGCTAGTCTTGAATCTCTACCTATATAAACCCGTCTTCAACCTTAGGATCAAATACGAAAAACTCTCTGCAAGCTTTCATTCTCTGAAATCATCAATCTTTCAAAAGCTCTCTCAAGCAGTTCTACATAGTTCAAAGAACACTTTATCTTAAAGTATTTCTAGTTCAGAAACTGCTTAGTTTTTTGTCTGATCCCTAGGCCAAAATCTTTTATATATCTTAAGCCTAGATTTCGAACGAGTTCATCATACTCTAAAGTTCTTAATTGTAAGAACTCGTTCACAGTTGGAACCCCAAACCAAACCCCTATTTACCCAGAAAGGTTAGGTCAAGGTTACGCTTGCTTGAAGCGGGAAATTCAAGACTGTAAGGTTTTTTCAGTACCCGTAAACTGAAAGGTTAGGCTTGACAGTGCCCGCAAACTGTTGGAACACAGCTCGGGTTAGAGTTGTGAAGTTGCTTGGTACTTGGAAACCAAGTGGTAGTGAATTACCAGTGAACCTGGTCGTGGACGTAGGAGGTGTTACTCCGAACCACGTAAAAACTCGTGTGCTCTTTACTTTAATTTTAAATTCAGTTTTGTACTAACTCTTTCATTACATTGCATATTTGATCAAAACTGCATACGCAGCTGCTCTCCAAAGACAGCTGTGCCTCTCAGAAAATTGCACAACTTGACTAAGCTGAAAACATAAAGTTAATCTTTTCAAGCTGAGTTTTTCTAAGTAACCGAGCTAAGTTTTGAAACCACCACATTCCGCACCGCCAGCTGAGTTATTTACCCAGCTGACCCTCCTCAGCTGGATCAATAACTGAGCTCACCAACTCTGTTATTTAACTTGAAAAAGTTTTCAGAAATCTATTTGGTGTATTCACACCCCCTCTACACCAAATACCTAGCTCAGGGACCATCAATTGGTATCAGAGCAGTGGTTCAACAGACCACCGTTTCTGTATCAAGAGATCTCTCTTGACAATCTGTCAGTGGTCATCTGAACAGATCCTCTTTGTGAAAAACTCATAATATTACATACTGCATATTTCTATGGATTCTTATCTTAACAGGAATCTTCCCACCTTCTCGGTAGACGATTATGCAATATGAAAGTTTAGACTGAAGAGCTTTCTCTGGGTGCATCACGATATGATGTGGGACGTCATAACAGACGGACCCATCATTATCTACAAACCAGGGAACGAGCTTGTCCCAACTCAAGATGGCGAACAACCAAGATATCAGCTCATTCCCAAGCCAAAGGGTGAGCACACATCAGAAGAAAGGAAGCAGGCTGGACTAGACAGCTTCGTGAGGAACACCATATCCTCAACGGTCTCCAACGCCTACCTCAGCAAAATCATCAACTGCGAAACATCAAAGGAGATGTGGGAAACCCTAGCAAAGCTATGCGAAGGGTCGGAGGAGATTAAGGAAAATAAATTCACGATTGCATGCCAGAAGTTTGATAACTTCAAGCAGCTGGTCAACGAGTCCATCGAAGGAATGGAACTCAGATTCTCCAATATAGTGGTGGAAATAAAAACCATCAGAACTGGGAAATACACCCAGCGAGAAAAGAATCTAAAAGTTCTTTCAGCGCTCACAGCTGAATGGAACACCTATAAGGTGGTACACCAAAGTCGAAGTGACTTAGGTGATATTTCAACAGAAAGATTATACTCCCTGCTCAAAGCCAACGAATACAACTTGAAGATTACTATGAAAGAATCTTCAAGCAATCAGAATGATGGAGAGCTGACACCTGCAACAAAGGAGATTGCGTTCAGAGCCAACTCTGAAAAATTCGCATACATACAGTCAGCAGAGTCATCGAAGAAGGATAAGAAGGACATGAGCAAGGAAGAGCTACTTGAAGAAATAGCTATGCTGGTCAAAAACTATAACAGACTCAACACCAGCAAGGGCAAATACAAGAAGTTCGCAAGAAGTTACAGAGACAAGTACGCAGCAGCTGATGAGAAGTCAGCTGACAAACGAACAGAAGAAGGTTGCTTCAACTGCAAGGAACCAGGACACTATCGGCTAGATTGTCCAAAGCTGTCCAAGAAAGACAAAGACCAACTGAAAGCTAAGGCAGCTGACAGAAGGAGAGCTTACATCACCGATGAGGAATCAGAGTGCAACAAAATGGATGACAACATGCCATTTTCAGACTCGGAAGAAGAAGCACTGATGGCCCATGATGAACCTGATTGGGATATATGCTTCATGGGACAAACTGACGGCATCGATGAAGATGGGGTAATGTCTCGAACTCAAAATCTATCTAACCTCTCACCATCACACGAACACTCTACACAGGTTTCAGAATTAGGGCTACCTGATTGGAGTCTAGTAGAGAAAGTAATGAACGATTCCAAGGAACTTCAAGAGATCCTTGACGTCATTATGTGTGAGAATGCCGAGCTGAAAGTGATACAACACAGCTCCAACAGGAAGTTGTTTCACTAAAAGACAAAATAGTGAAACAAGATCAGCTGATGAAGGAATTCTACTATGAGAAGAAACAGCTGATGGAAGATTTGGAAAAGGTCACAGCTGAATCGGAAAAGAAGTCAGCTGAGATCATTGAGCTGAAGAGCACCAAAGAGGTACTATCTAAGAAGATAATAGCTCTCATCAAAGCCACTTCAACAATGGACGAGATCATTAGTGCTCAACGTCCAGCAGCACTCAAAGCGGGACTGGGATACAATGAACCAAATGACGCCTCAAACATTGCCTCCACAAGTAGAACAAAGGTAATGTTTGTACGAGCAAAAGAACATCCAACCCCAGCAACTCAGCATCAACCATTGAGAACACAACAGGCGTCAGGAAGACCAGCTGTGAAATATTCTCAAGCTCCGTCAAGGACACAGCAGGCATCAAGAAGGCCAGCTGTGCGACAACCTCAAGCCCAACTCAGACAGCAACGTGCTCAACCTCAACAAAGACAACAAAATGGGATTTTATAGATACCAAGAATAAAGAATAAACACGTTGAACGATATCAATCGAGATATCAGAGATACCCAGCTGGATATCACTCATATGAGTACCAGCTGGATAATCATTTCCAGCCACAGCATCACATGAGACAGCAGAGACAAAGGAAAATCTCAGCTAGGCACACAGCTGGAAACCGAAAGAAATCAAGACATCAAGACAAGAAGACACTGAGATCAAGACCCCACCAGCAACAACCGAATAACACAAAAAATGTGTATATCGACTCAGCTGGAAGAATTATCAGATCATATGACCCAATTCGAGTCATCAAGCAGATCTGGGTCGTCAAAGGATCTCTGTCTAACCCTCAAGGACCCAATTAAAACTGGGTACCTAAATTTTGATCTTTTTCTAGGTTGCAAGGAATCGACGCATCACTGAGGAGTCGATAAGAACGCTATGGTACTTAGACAGTGAATGTTCCAAGCACATGACGCACTTAAAGCATCTACTCCAGGAGTATATCGAGCGACCAGGCCCATAAGTAACATTTGGTGACAACTCAAAAGGCCTAACCAAAGGTTATGGTACATTTAAAACTAAAAATGTTATAATCCCAAATGTTTCTTATGTACAAGGATTGCAACACAACTTGCTTTCCATTAGCCAATTCTGCGACAACGGTTTTTCTGTCAAGTTTGATGCACAGGGATGCACAGTGAAGAACAGGGAAACCAAGCAGATACTCCTAAGAGGGAAAAGAGAAGGAAATATGTATTTTGCTGACTGGAACAGCAGCCCTCCGGAGACTTGTCTTGTATCGAAAAGCAGCACTGAAGTCAGCTGGCTGTGGCACAGACGGCTGAATCATCTCAACTTCAAGACAATTAACAAATTGTCTAGGAACCAGCTCGCTAATGGAATTCCAGATCAAGTATATGACAAAAGTCATATGTGCAGTGCGTGTCAACAAGGAAAGCAGACAAGAATTTCATTATCTCTCAAGCCAGTTCAGTCAAATAATCGAATACTTCAACTCCTTCACATGGATCTTTTTGGTCCAGTTACTCCAGCAAGCTTCAATGGCAGAAAATATACTCTGGTCGTAGTGGATGATTTCTCAAGATTCACATGGGTATCATTCATGTACCAGAAGAGCGAAACCAGGACTAAGCTGCCTATCCTGCTGGAAAGACTATCAACACAGAAGGAGTGCAAGATAATGTCAATAAGATCATATCGAGGAACGGAGTTTCTGAATAAAACTATTTATGATTATTGTGAGAAGAACGGAGTTCAACATCAAACATCTGCAGCACGCACACCTCAGCAGAATGGTGTAGCAGAGAGAAGGAACAGAACACTCAAAGAAGCAGCTACCTCAATGCTAGCCAGCTCTGTCATTCCAAAGAAGTTCTGGACTGAAGCAATCAACACAGCATGCTTCACTCAGAATCACTCCCTACTCACATCAAGGCAAGGAAAGACACCGTATGAGCTATGGAACAACAGAATACCATACATTGGATATTTCAAGGTATTCGGATCCAAATGTCATATCCTAAATCATGGAAAGACACAGCTCAAGTCGTTCGACGAGAAGAATGACCGAGGAGTATTCCTTGGTTATTCTGCTGTGAGTAAAGCATACAGAGTCTTCAACAGAACAACTTAAACAGTCGAAGTAACTCCACATTTTACCTTTGACAAAACATCTTTCGAATATAGAGACTCTATCAAACGAAGAAACGAAGGAGAATCTTCAAGACAGATTCAGACAAGAGCTCAAGAAAATCGAATCAGGAATCTGGCCGAACCACTAATTTGGGATGATGAGCCAGAGGAGAAACTTCAAATCAACCGGGAAGCTCCACCAGCTGGAAATCAAGAAGAACCTTCAACGCCAAATCAAGGGGGAACGCCATCAGCTGGAAATCCAGACACAGCTGAATCCCCAGCTCCATCTCCAGTAGAGCCTCTACAGAAGTCACCTCAAAATCCAAATCAAGGAGAATTAATCTCTCAAGACTTAACTCCTGAGCAACTCCAAGACAGACGAAATTTAGCCACATCTTGCATCAATCAGTTGGAAGAAGAAATTCGTAAAAGGAGAAGATGGATTGAAGATCATCCATCATCAGCAATCATTGGAGAACCATCTGACCAAGTCAAAACCAGAAGCTCAGCTGCTCAAGCTTCATCGGATCATCAAGAAGCAGCTGACACAGCTCAACTCTCAGTAGAGCTAGAACTGACGGTCTATGATGAAGATACAGCTCTAATGGCATGTTACGTAGCTCAAGTGCCAGAGCCTCAATCAATTCTCGAAGCTTTGAAGAGCGTGCCTTGGACTTACGCCATGCAAGAAGAGCTGAACGAATTCCTCAGAAATTGTGTCTAGGAATTGGTCGACAGACCTGAAGAAGTCAAAGTCATAGGACTCAAATGGATATTCAAGAATAAATTGGATACCCTGGGAGTCATCATCAGAAACAAAGCTCGACTGGTTGCCAAGGGCTACACTCAGCATGAAGGAATTGACTTCGAAGAATCATTTGCTCCAGTAGCGCGATTGGAAGCAATCAGACTCTTTCTCGCCTATGCAGCACATCACAAATTCAAGGTCTATCAAATGGATGTGAAGTGTGCATTCTTAAATGGAGAAATCAAAGAAGATGTCTACGTTGAACAACCTCCAGGATTTGAAGTAGAAGGAAATAAAGTCTACAAGCTAAAGAAGGCGCTTTATGGATTGAAGCAAGCACCTGGAGCTTGGTATGACACTCTGTCAAATTTCCTTGTATCCAAAGGATTCAAGAAAGGCTCAGTAGACAGAACCCTCTTCACCATCAAGTCAGGAGAAGACATCCTGGTTGTTCAAATTTATGTAGACGATATCATCTTTGGATCAAGATCGAACTTCTTATGCCAAAGATTTGGAGAGATGATGTCAGAGCAGTTCCAAATGTCCATGATGGGAGAAATGAGTTTCTTCCTAGGACTTCAAGTCAAGCAATCAGCAGAAGGGATTTTCATAAATCAATCCAAATACGTGAAAGACTTGATCGCCAAGTATGGAGTTCAATCCAGCAAAACTGTAAAGATTCCGATGAACACCAACTGGAAAATTGAACCAGGAACTGAAGAAAAGTCAGTTGTTTCCAGCAAATACAGAGGGATAATCGGTTCCCTGCTGTATCTAACAGCAAGTCGTCCAGATATCTCATTCGCAGTCGGAGTTTGTGCCAGATTTCAAGTTGATCCAAAGAAAGCACACATGCAAGCAGCCAAGAACATTCTCAAATATCTCAAAGGAACTCAGAATGTTGGGCTGTGGTACCCAGCTGAAGACAATCTACAGCTGACTGGATATTCAGACTCAGACTTCGCTGGAGATCGGTTGGACAGAAAATCAACTTTAGGAACTTGTCAATTCTTAGGAAGTAAGTTGATTTCATAGTTTTCAAAGAAGCAAACGTGCGTCGCAACCTCCACAACAGAAGCAGAATATATGGCCGCTGGAAGCTGCTGCTCATAAATTCTCTGGCTGAAACATCAGCTGGATGACTATGAAGTGAAAACTGGACAAGTTCCAATTTTCTGTGATAGCTCAAGTGCGATTGCTATTTCAGAGAATCCAGTACTTCACACAAGATGCAAGCATGTGGACGTACGCCATCATTTCATCAGAGATCACGTGGAAAAGAATGATGTGATTGTTGAGAAAATTCACACAGACATACAGCGGGCTGATATACTCACAAAGCCGCTGATAGAAGCAAGATTCAAAATGTTGTGCGGATTACTTGGATTACTCAACCCAGACGATGCTTCACTCAGCTGAATGGAAGCAGACCCAACTGAATGGAAGCAGACCCAGCTGAATAGAAGCAGCATCTAACCGAGTGGCAAAGCAGACCCTCCGAATGGAAGACGAATTCAGAATCAACGTAACCGGTATCAGCTGAGAAAGAATCCAGCTAAACCAGATGCTGAAATTGAAGGACTATTCAACTGAGGGGGAACCAGCTGGAACAACGATCACCCAGCACACCCACTCAACCGAGGTATCAGCTGACTACAATGATCAGCTGAGAGGTTTGCAACAACATTAACTACACCTACTCAATCTGTTTTCAGTCAAATCATATCTTGTCATGTCTAATCAAATTTATTTAAAAGTCTGAAAAGAACTGAATCATGGGAGTTTCGAGGCAAAAGTCAAAGTGCCCCAACCGTCCTCTCTCACGTATTAACTCGTAATTTCTAAACAAGAAATTGACATAACGCGAGAATCTCTTCCAATCGTAGATCGTCGTATCAATCGACAAATCTTGATCGTCCATTCATCAAGAAAGTTATATAAATATGCTAGAAGATATACGTAAAACATTACATCAAACCTAAAAAGTCTTTCGGCATTCTTTCTCATTTCCATCAATTGGTATTATTTGTTTCTACTAACAAAAGTTGCAGAAGAAGAACATGGAATCTAGAAAGATATCTCCGGAAGCCGATGAAACTTGAAGAATCTGTCAAAGCTTCAAGATAAGAGTTGCTTAATTCTCAGGAACCCCAAGAAGACGGAGTTCCAGGAGAAGGTGAAGCCCATCGACAGATCCAGTCCAACGCAGTGAGAGACTGTAAAGCTCAAGAACGTCACTCACCAGGAAGGTGCAGAAAACTTCCTGGGAATGTCGAAGGAAAAAGACCTCCTCCGCCCCACTGTTTCTCTCAAAATAAAAGAGAGAACGGGACATACAACTCCCTGGGATGCAAAAATCAACGTCAACACACCTGGACCAGATGTTGATAAAGCTGGAGTCTTCAAGAGCAGTCGTGTCAAAGCTCTTGCTCCACCACATGAGGCATAGAAAAAGATGCAGGAGACAAAGCAACATGCATCTATTTCCGTCCAAGCTAGGAATCGGAAACAACTTGAGGAGACAAAACATGCTGAAGCACCGTCTTCAAACATAAGACTCAAGTCAAAGGTGCTCAGTCAGTCAGCCGAGAAGTCAGCTGACATTATGAGAGAATTCGTAACGACTCTCCGAGGAGCAGAAGGCCCACAAGTGGTGGTTTCTCACGATGGAGAAGAAGTTCATGGGCCAGCGTGAACATCGTCATCACCAACGCCACAACGACGTTTTCATGCTGATCAACCAAGCTTAAACCCCAAGACAGATGGAATACTTCAACCGTCTTCTCCTCAATTTCCTTCAGCTCAACAGGGACACCAGCTTCAAGATCTTCCGATGAAAGATGCTCAAGCCCCTGCACCAAGATCAAATGAAAGACATCACCCAGCCAATGATCACCTGCAGCTGGATGATGATGATATGAGCTGAACCCAATACCCACCACTTCGAAGTGGAAGGGGAATACTCAAGTCCCTCAAGTGCTGAATCAGACTTTCTCATTCAATCTAAGAAGTCTGAAGAAGCAAAATTGCAAGGAATGAAGTTGTGCCCGACTCAGAATATGTTATCTCCAGTGCCAACTCATCCCTCCAAGCACTCAGCTGGACCGCCCCAGCTGAATCAGGCCAAGGACGCTGTGTCTGCAATCACAGCTGAGGCTAATGCTACTGAAGAAGAGCCAGCTAATACAACAGCTGAGCCACCTAGACTCCAAACCTCGCTGCTCAGAGCTGAAGACCACAGTTTCGCCAAACTAAAACATCGTTACAGTCGATGGTGTATCTCTCCCACCCTGTTTGATCATGCTAAAAATGAAGAAGTAAGGGGGAAGAGAATGAGACAAAGGAGGCAAACTGTTGAGCTAGAGGAACCAGCTGAATCAGAATCAACTGGAGAAGAGACGAGTCAAAAGAAAGAAGCAACGGATGCAGAAGAGAAGACCCAGCCAACTGGGATTGAAGATTGAAGACTGAAGATTTTTTTTCTCTCTTTCTTTTTCCTGTGTTATAATGTATTTTCTTACATTAATAAAACACAAGTTTTTCTGCGTCATAAGTTGTCTCAGTTAGGTTTTGGCATCATCAAAAAGGGGAAAATTGTTGGGAAAATTATAAGGTTTTGATTTGATACCATAACCCAACTGATTCTCCAACCGAATAGATGATCGCTTCAACCTAAGTAGTGTTTTCCAGCTCGCCTGTTTGAGCTTTAGATTTTCTAGGTTTACAAGTTAAAGAAGCGGAAGACAACAGTCGATCCAGCTGTGTCTACAGCAGGAGTCAGCTAGCGGAAGACAGCAGGCGTCAACCTTCAGCTGAGTCCTCCAGCAGAGCATGATCAAGCTGAAGAGAATTCGAGCTGAGTTCAAAACACAGCCGGTCCAGCTGTACAGATCAAAGGGAACTAACTCTAAAGACATCACTTCAAGTCAGTTTGCCCAATCCAGCTCTGAATTCAAAAGCCAGCTCCAAAGGCAGAAGATCCCGGCGTCAGAGGAAGTTAACATGCCTCGACCAATGAGGGATTGCTGAATCAGCATCCTAGACTTCAGGACCTAGGATGTGACACGAATGAAGACAGGCGCAGATTCGTCCAACGGCAGATCTCGAATTTAAGAAGAGTAGGTAAGATTCAAATGGCTCCTCCAACAGCTAGTCTTGAATCTCTACCTATATAAACTCGTCTTCAACCTCAGGATAAAATACGAAAAACTCTCTACAAGCTTTCATTCTCTGAAATCATCAATCTTTCAAAAGCTCTCTCAAGCAGTTCTACATAGTTCAAAGAACACTTTATCTTAAAGTGTTTCTAGTTCAGAAACTGCTTAGTTTTTCGTCTGATCCCTAGGCCAAAATCTTTTGTATATCTTAAGCCTAGATTTCGAACGAGTTCATCATACTCTAAAGTTCTTAATTGTAAGAACTCGTTCACAGTTGGAACCCCAAACCAAACCCCTCTTTACCCAGAAAGGTTAGGTCAAGGTTACGCTTGCTTGAAGCGGGAAATTCAAGACTGTAAGGTTTTTTCAGTACCCGTAAACTGAAAGGTTAGGCTTGACAGTGCCCGCAAACTGTTGGAACACAGCTCAGGTTAGAGTTGTGAAGTTGCTTGGTACTTGGAAACCAAGTGGTAGTGAATTACCAGTGAACCTGGTCGTGGACGTAGGAGGTGTTACTCCGAACCACGTAAAAACTCGTGTGCTCTTTACTTTCATTTTAAATTCAGTTTTGTACTAACTCTTTCATTACATTGCATATTTGATCAAAACTGCATACGCAGCTACTCTCCAAAGACAGTTGTGTCTCTCAGAAAGTTGCACAACTTGACTAAGCTGAAAACATAAAGTTAATCTTTTCAAGCTGAGTTTTTCTAAGTAACCGAGCTAAGTTTTGAAACCACCACATTCCGCACCGCCAGCTGAGTTATTTACCCAGCTGACCCTCCTCAACTGGATCAATAACTGAGCTCACCAACTCTGTTATTTAACTTGAAAAAGTTTTCAGAAATCTATTTGGTGTATTCACCCCCCCTCTACACCAAATACCTAGCTTAGGGACCATCATCCTTCAAATCAAATAACATAAAATATGTAGCTTGAATCCTTTAACTTCAAAACTCCGTCAATCCTTTAGCTTCAAGTCTCCATGACATCATCACTTGCATTCACATCTTCACCAATGCCAAGACTTTTCAAAGCTACAAAATAGAAAAGATCAAATGATAAAATAATTACAAATTAAACAAAGAGATAAAAAGAAATAAAGAAATAAATCACAAGTTAAAAAGACCTTCTTCGTGCTTTTGAATGCCCTCCAAATCCTCTTCGATTGTAATAGATTGCTTTGATTTCCTTAGCCAATCTTGAGTACAAACGAGACTCTCAATAATTCTAGGAGTTAACGAACTCCTAAAAGCATCAAGCACCCTTCCCCCGGTGCTAAAAGCCGACTTGGATGCTACCGTAGAAATAGGTACCGAAAGTAAGTCTCGAGCTAGGAGGGCTAGAATAGGCAACCTAGGTTCATTAACCTTCCATCAATTTAATATGTCGAAGTTCTTTGCACCATCAATCCCCATTTCCTTCTCGTTTAGGTAGATATCCAAATCATTGGACACTTCCTCTCCTCCGACTAGCTTTTGTTTTTTGTACTTGGCAAGCAAAACATAAGGAGATGATGAACTCAAATCTTGTGAAGCATTTTCAACTTGTGTTGTTTCATTACTTGAAGAAGGTTGATGCAACAATTTGTAACCCTCATACATTTGGTAGAGCTCGGTTTTCACACTCTTTGCGATCTCTTCACCAACTTCTTTTCCATACACTTCAACAAGTATGAATTCTACGACTTCAAACTTGTATCTAGGATCAATAACAACACAAAAAAAAAATGATCTTGTTCATCTTTTTTGGATCACCCCAATACTTATCAAATTTCTCCTTCATCATCTCCCCCATTTTCCTCACTTCCATGTTCGAACCTTTCACCCATTCTTTCAACAAACAACACATATTGCTAATCTCATGCAAGAAAACATTTGAAGTGACATACGAAGACCCGGAGATCCTATTAGTCAAATCAAAAAATGTTTTCAACACCGTACTCAATTTTCTTGCATTCTCCCAATCAAAAGAATAAGGAATGACATTTGGAAGATCAACCTTATAAAAGGGATCTTTTGATTCATATAGATCAAAAGCTTTTTCAAACTTACAAGCAACATTCAACATCAAATAAGTTGAATTCCATCTAGTAGGCACATCCAAACATAATAGACTCTTGCTTTCAATATTCTTCTCTTCACAACATTCTTTAAATCTAACAAGTCTAGCAGGAGATTGCCTAATAAATCTAACCGCATCCCTTATCTTTTTAATTGAGAAATCTAACTCTTTCATCCCATCTTGCACAACCAAATTAACAACATGAGCAACACACCTCATATGCAAATATTTACCTCCCGCCACACAACAACCACGAGTAACCAATCTATTTCTCAAAGCAACAACACATGTATCATTTGAAGAAGCATTATCTACTGTCACTGAAACCACTCTCTTAATTCCCCACTCACGTAAAACACCATCAATTTGCCTACCCATATCCTCACCCTTATGACTCTCAATAGTACAAAAACTTGTGATTTTTTTTGTTAATTTCCACTCCTCGTCAACCCAATGGGCAGTTATACACATATAATTAATTCTTTGCAAAGATGTCCAAGTGTCTGTAGTAATAGAGATACTTTGGCCAGATTTTTTGAAAAAATCCATCAACTGCTGCCTTTCATTCTCAAACAACTTAAAAATATCCCGTGAAATAGTCCATCGTGAGGGAATATTGAACTTAGCTTGTAATGCAGCAACAAATTCCCTAATCCCTTCACCCTCTACAATTTTAAAAGGTAGTTCATCCTTGATTATCATTTCAACCAATTTGATCCTACAAAGTTGTTGATCAAATCTCCAACTAGTTAAACTACCTACTACGACAGACTCATCACCCCCTTCCTCAACTTGTATCGGTTGTAAAGACAATTGTGATTGTCTTACATCCGAACTTTTAGATCTATCGGGATGATTTTTGCATTTAAGCATATGAGTATTAAGCGAAGTCGTACCGTTTGTACCGGAGTCGGCATAGTAGGTACTAGGGCAGTAGTTACATTTTGCCTCCCATCTTCTCCAGTAAACTTTGTGAAATGAGCCCACGCATTAGATTTTGACCTTCCACCCTTATTTTTCTTCGAGGTTGCTGTGGTCCGAGTGGACTCTTTTGCAGGAGGCGGTGGCATTTCATTTTGAGTGGAGGGAATGGACTCGTTTCCTTCCTTTTGATTTTCAGCCATGATAATCTGCAACAAATTAACAATAAACACTGAGCTACTGACTGTCGAGCCTATTAACAATAAGTCAATAATCAACAAATTAAAAATAAAAATCAACAAATTAACAATAATAATCTGCAAGACTTGCAATAAATCAACAATTAAAATCAACAGACAACAATAAACACCGACCGAAAGACTATAAATTAACAATAAAAATCAACAAATCAACACACGAACGATAATGTGTAGATTGCAACAAATCAATAAAAATAAGAGTCAGATTTTAATGTGCAGATTATTGAAGTGTGTGTTTACTTGATTAAGAGGCTCACAATGCATCAATCAAAAAATAATGTGCAGATTGCAACAAATCAACAATAATCACAAATGAGATTGCCTAATAAATCGAGACAGTGAGAGGGAGAGAGTGCATACCGGAATCACCCGGAAGACGGCGGAGAGGGGCAGAAAGGCGGTGGCGCAGCGGCAGAAAGTCGGCGAGAGAGAGAGGTGCGGCGGGGCGGGGCGGGGCGGCGGCAAGACGGAGAGGGGTGGGTAGGACGGCGGCCGAGAAGGAGAGTAAGAGAGAGTCAGCGAGAAAGAGAGAGGTGCAGCGGGGTGGAGGCGGGGAGGGGCAGAGGCGAGGTGCGGCGGCGGCGAGGCAGAGGGGGACGGGTAGGATGGTGGAGGAGAAAGAGAGTGAGAGAGAGTCAGCGAGAGAGAGAGAGAGGAGATGAGATGCAGCACAGCAGCAGCCAGCAGATGCTCGATGGTGCCCGGTGGGAGAGCCGAGTGGGAGGCCGCCGGCGGTGGGAGAAGGGCGTTGACGGTGGGATGTCGGACGGTGGGATGTCGCCGGCTCGC
Organism: Agastache rugosa; assembly: GCA_031470985.1. Taxonomy (NCBI): domain Eukaryota; kingdom Viridiplantae; phylum Streptophyta; class Magnoliopsida; order Lamiales; family Lamiaceae; genus Agastache; species Agastache rugosa. The sequence continues at coordinate 46,664,024 of CM062601.1, read as the reverse complement.
CGCTGAAGTGAGTGGTCAGTGGTGAGAGTGAGAGGAGACTGAGAGAGACGCAAAGAGTGAAGCGGCAGAGGCGCAGAGCACTAGCAGTAGCAGAATAGTAGAAGTTAGGGTTTTTTCATATATATATTTATATTATTATATAATTATATTATATATATTAGATATATATATTCGGTCGGTTCGGTGCCCGACCAATGAAATTTCGGGAAATCGGGACCGAAACCGAAAACCGAATTTTGCCAAAATTTTGGACCGAACCGAAAACCGATTAAAGTGAAAACCGAACCGAACCGACCAAAACCCTTCGATTCGGTCGGTTTTGTCGGTTCGGTTCGGCCCGTGCACACCCCTAGTGATATTCTAACATCACGAAAAACTACTATCTCGCAGCGGAATTCTACATCGCTACCGATCTTTAAAAACTAATATTAAGCATCTTTTTATGAAAACTTATTATACAAGCGTAAAACTTAAAAACGACAAATCGTAAAATTTGTTCGATTAATAATCTATTAAATTAACGCCACTCTCGAACTTTCTCTCTCTCTCTCTCTCCACTTCATCTAACGTCAAACAGACAACTCTCACGTCGACCACACCCGAAAAAGGCATAAAACTAGGCTGAAACCCTAGATGACTAAACGGCATACGACGAAGATGAGAACATCCATCGATTGCTCCAACCTCGGTGTCAACGATCTCCTCATCACTGACATGACGACGCAGTCCAGACGTACTCCTCTCGTAGAAACGAAAGAAACAAGCTGAGTTCCAAAGAAATAATCAAGCTCTGAAGAATTCAAAACTTGAAGAGTATCCAAAGAAGGATTTAATAGAACTACATCAATAGAGGGAGCTGAAACCAAACTGTTCACCGAAGCTGAAGGTTCGGGAACAAGAGCAAAACATTTGATAAGGGTGGAGATGAAACATAGCCATTTGACAACGACTAAGAAAGAAATGATTAACATCAAAAACCATAATTATTAGAATAAGGAGAAACAACGTGCTCAGGGTTCTCCTGAGTAATCAGGAGGAATTAGATTGTCTTGAGACATCGAATCTTGAAGTCCTGCTCCATCCACTCGGATCGGTGGCTGCTACAGTCCAGACGGTGGTGCAGAGTAGCACATATAGCGAGAGCTGATCTCGGCAATAAATCCATGGCAATCGTCCTAAAGCATACGATCCCAATATTGTTTCATTAAGAACCTCGATGCATGCGACGCATCCTATTTCTGCTACTTGTCGGAAAAAATCAACCTTACTATTCCGAAAATTATCAAAATATTACTCTTATTAATATCCATCCAAACACGATGTAAACGGCTAAAACTCTGCTAACATCTCTGTATAGCTCATATGCATTTACTGAAACTTTTTCATGGCCTCGTCATTCAAGAAGCTAATTTCGCTTCCAAGCTCACTATACTTTCCAAAACAAACAATCGCCTCACTTGCAATTATTCATCAACTTGCTTAGAATAACTCAACATAAAACAACCTCATTAAGATCTCAAATCCACAACACAATTTCATATATTTCAAACTTTCTAACTTCATCTCATTAATTAAGTTCATTATGAAAGGGGAAGAACCATATTCCTGAGTTTCTAGCTATGTGGGTTGATCAGGTCCACATAACAGTCCGTCAGTCACATGGAACTTCAAATTTTAAACTTTTAAACATAGGAAACTTTTAAATGCATACCTGGTTTGCCGGATGAGATGAGGTGCTGGACTTTTGTTGTTGTTAAAACTTGACTAGTATAGAATTTAAACCAGACTAGACTTTAAGAAATATGAACTTAGAGCAACAGACTTTGCTCTCGACTAGTCTAGGAATTTAAACTAGACTAGACTTAAGAAATAATGACTCAGAGTAGACAGACCGGCTCTGATACCACTCTGTCGCAGCCCAGCCTAGAAATTAGATGACAAAGCCGGTGGGTGCCATGACTTACACAATTTATTATTAACAAAAGGATTAAGATAGCGACCCGACTATCATTCAAGAACAAACAAGGCAACTCATGTTTGACAAAACATCAAACTTAGAATAATTATGACATGTATAACTCGAGATTAATGAAACGAACATTTGATCTCTTTTTTTTAAAAACATGCATATCATCAAATACGATCTCAAATCAGCTCGGAAATCAATAATCTCATCAACCAAATTAATGGCAACAACCATGAAGGGAATGAGCTGATTTTCAGGATCAAGAAAGCACGATAAAAATCAGTTGCAATAAGACTGGAACTTCCAATATAACGAGCAACTGTTATATAGATAATTAGGTCGGCTAGACTTCAAAATAAGATAACAACATAGTTCGAGACTTCAGACTTCAACACTTCATCAAACTTATACAAATCTCAACATCATAATCTTGCAGCGGAAAAACGAGAGATTATATGTATGAAGACATATATTCTAGGTTCTAATCTCATCAAAATGACCTTTTATCAAACAACAACAACAACAACAAGTTCGTCCAGCACACGATCATCTTCATCCCAGCTAACCTGCACATTTTAGAAATAATAGGCGGGGCTGAGTACTTCGTACTCAGTGGGCACATGCCAAGATAATTTGAAAACTTGCTGAATATAGCTGTAAATTGGACTTGCCGGAACACATAGCACAAATATAACTTGTGCATATTGAAAAGAATATATATATATATATATATATATATATATATGAGTATGTACCATGTCTACAATAAAATAGTGCTGAGAAGTAGGCCTCCTTCTCAAACACTTGTAATCGTCCACTCCTTTCGGAAGGCTCCCGATTATAAAATAGTGTACACAACTCCTACCTTGCGTAGGACCGAATTCGTCTTTCTTTCGTAGACGGTATTATACAAAACTTTAAACATTTGGCAAGCCAATTACTTGAAAGCATCACACATATATAAATCATATATATATAGCATTCATCATTTCTTGGTTTAGAAAGCCCACCTGATAACTGAAGCTTTGGACTTAACCTTTAACGAACCTGAATCCTCGGATTCACACTTCCACTCGATCCTTCATTCGAAATAGAATTTACGAATTCAGAACGAGAATTAACTACTATCGAAAAAACGAATTCGATATTCTTAACTTCTAATTTACTTCGAAATTCTACGTCGAAACTCGACGAAACTCGAGAATTTCTAACTTAACTTCTTAAACGCTCTTAATATATCTTAACTCATCATTAATCATCAACCATCAATCAAAATCACACTTAACACAATATTCATCAATCACTATTCATGACAATCAACTAAATCGATTTTAATTCGTTTAACGGATTCAGAAAATTCTCAAATTAATTCCACACACATTTTACAACATTATATACATAATAACACATTTAATTCTCACATTCGACTCGATTAAATATATAACTCCAAATTCGGGAAAATCAACCAAAAATAGAAAAACTTTAATACTTTGAATTAAAATTCTATAAATTCACACAACATTTAATTTTTATCAAGAAGTTCATAGATGCAATTAGTTTATTAATTAAAAATCAAATAATAATTTATTTTTCTTTATTTAATTTTGGCCATTTTTAATTTAGGGTTTATAGAATTCTTTTCTCTTCATTTTAATTTCTAACATGCTTATATAATTAACTTAAGCTCAATTCCTCAATCAATTTTATTCAATTAATCATCAAATTAAAAATCCTAATTTATGAACCCTAATTTTCAAATTAGGCTAGGGTTTAGGTAATCATGCTCTCATTTGATCAATTCATGATTAATCATACACATTAACATCATATAAACATATTTATATCATCATTTGGATTTTAAAACATCCACATTTCAAAATCCTAATTTTAACCCTTAATTTTCAAAAATAATAAAATAAATTGAAGGGTTGGGAAATCATGCTTTGTTCCAACATCAAACATGCTTAGAATAATTATCTAAGCTCAAATATAATATCAAATTGATCATACAATGCATGGATCAAAACTTTACTATTTTCTCAACATTTTCGAAAATGATACTTTGAAACTATGGTTTCTCATGCTTAATTTAAGCTCATAAATGATCATATAATCATGATATAAACATCATACTACAAGATCAAAATCATCCAAACACTTTTCTCATTTCTTTTAAAATTTTCGAAAAAATGAAAAATAATAAAAGAGATATGATACAAGCTTGAATCTTTGAGCTAAAAGCTTGGATAATCAAAGATATAACCTTACTTAATCACTTGGATTTGATTTGATCAACTTTGATCTTGATCTTGGAGCTTGGATTGATGCATCAATGGAAGAAAAGTGTATGCTTGTGTGTATGTATGTGTGCGTGAATGAGAGGGTGAGGAAATGAAGGTGAATTTGATCCTCACACCCTATTTATAGCATAGGTTAGGGAATTAAAATATTAGAAAACTTAGGGGTTAAGTTAGTTATTATTTAATTAATTAACTACTTAATCAATTCAATTAATTGCTAACTTATTACTTCTCTCATCTTAACCTTGAATTTCTCAACACAGTAAATTAAATTAGGGTTTCACGAACTCTGGATAAAAATGTCACAGAAAAATTCAGAGATTTGAAACATTGTCAAATCGACCGAAACTAAAAATTTAAGTGATAAATTACGCAATAAATTACTTAAGTAAATTAAATTCTTCTTTTAGTCAATTAATGACTAATCATTTATCCATCATTGATAAATGTAAAAATTTCTTCGTTTCGGATTAACCGAGACGATAAAAATTAATTAAGAGTCATTTTTACGACAAAATATATCTGCCGGATAAAATTTTCTGAAACGAAAAGTTTTCTTTCACTGAAATCTTATCTTTCTCAAAAAATTAATTATTTTTAATATGCAAGAAAGACGGGATATTACATTATTATAGACATTAATAAAAAAAACTAAAAAAACATTGACTTAGGGCTCGTTTGGTAGGTATGTTAGGATAAGTCAAGATAGATAATGTCAAGATAAATATAATGAATAAGGGGTGATTTGTTAGTGTATTTTTTGTGTTTGGTAGATAAGATAATGTCAAGATAAATATAGTGAATAATAGGTTGGTTGTTTGGTACCCTAGTTTAAATTCAAGATTAAGTGGGAAATGACAATTCTATCCCTAATTATATAATTATTTCTCCTCTCTAACCCTCATCTCTCTCTCTCTCCTCTCGTCTTCCACAAGTTCCACCACCACCTGTGAGTGGAATTTGGCTCAGATTTTCCAAGAGTCTAAAATAAGTAGAGGAACATTGATTTAAAAATTATTTTGAAAATGGCGAAGCAATCATATGCAATTTTCCAGAACGGAGGAATTGACAATCACGGCCGCCGTGATGAATCGGTAAACATGGCAATTGTCGAAGTGCTGCCCTCATCTCTCTCTCTCTCTCTCATCTCGTCTCCTTTCTGGCTTTCTCATCTCTCCCTCTCCTCTTTTCTTATCAGATCCGACAGCTCACGGTCTCTCCTTATCGGGTCATACCCGCCTCCAGATTTCGGCCTTCCTTCGATCGCGTAATTCCCTGGATACTGAAGCTAACCCGGTCTATACCCTCGATCGGAAATCCGGCTTAGCCTTAAAGCTGCCCTTGACGAGTTTCGGCCCCGGCCTCGGCCTCTCCTCTTTCCCCAAATGAGATCTTCAAATTTGCAAGCACAAGAATTTTCCTCAAATTCGGTCATCAAATTTGAAGCCAAAAAATTTCCCCAAATGAGGTGTTGATAACGAAGAGGGTACTTTTGTCTTCTGAAATCGTTATCTGTGCTACTGTTCTGGAATGGATATCATATCTGAGGGTAGAGGAGCGATACGTAACATGAAGAAGAATAGTATTTTAACAACGGGCTGATGAATAATACAGTGCTTGGGATATATGCTATCTAACCTACCAAACACTTGATAAGGGTAGATAAGTAAGCAATCTCACCCTTATCTTGGCTACCAAACATTGCCTTATTGTATTACAGCAGCGGCATGGGAACATGGTATCAAGTCCATATCAAACATCCTACACGGACAAGTCCTTGTATTCAGATCGACCGTGAGAGTGTGTTTGTCATCGTTGACTTTGAACATTGCATTTTTGATGGGCGCGATAATGTACGATCTTCCTGGCTCAACCTCTTCAGAGAGCTTTCGATTGGCTTTCTCAGTCAAAAATTCATTAGTACATAATGCTTCATGTCGTCTTTCATCGAACCATTTTTCGACGATGATTCTAACTGCCTCCAAGCATGAGCATATTGGTAGGCGTCTAGCCCACACCAGTTGTTTATTGAATGATTCAGCAACATTGGATGTCATTGAACAATATCGCCGGACATGGCACAATGATTGAGCCCACTTCTCAGGACCAATTGTCATTAGCTTAGTGTACGCTTCAGGTTTGGCAGCTTTTATACTCTTCATTGCTTTTTCATACACCGATCTCCGGTATGCATATGCTGCTTTATGAAATAACTTCATGATAGGTTTTCCAAAACTAACCATTCACTTGAGGATGTGATAATAGCATAAGCCGTGTGTTATGCCAGGATAGACTGTCCTAACTGAATTCGCAATGCTTAAGTGCGCATTTGAGACAATCACCAAATCCTCACGAGAACCATATGCATCTTTCACGTGATTGAGAAACCAGATCTATGGTATATCATTTTCAATTGGACCAATCCCCCATACCAACGGAAGTACGCCCTCGTTCCCGTCCTTTACAACGGCAACAAATAAAATACCATTATTTTTTCCCTTTAAGTGCGTTCCATCCACAATAATCACAGGTCGAACAGACCACCGAAATGCCTCAATACAAGATGCCAATGCTACAAAAACATGTTCGAAACGACCATCACAAGGGCAAACATTGTAGTCAATAATCGATCCTGGATTTGCTCTCTTCAATATGTGGAGATAGTTAGGAAGCATCTTAAATGAGTCTCTATATCCACCAAATATTATCTCGAGTGCTTTATTTCGTGCTCGCAGACAGACACTGTAACTTGTAGTGATTCCAAAATTTCGGTGCAGTGTTGCCATAATTGACAGAGGTTTAATGACTTTACCTTCATTTCGCATTCTACGTGTGAAATGAGCTACATTCACCGTAGAACTGACCTTCCTATCAACAACACCACGATCCAGATTAAGATTGTAGGTATGTGTCGGAGTGAACTTACTTATATACCAGTAGTTGCCCTGGAACCTAGTACGCAAAAGAAAAGGACAGTTGCTATGCCTGCTTTGGTAGTGAATCCATTCCAAATCTGATCGGGAAGTACAAAACTCAGCTCGTTGTTCCATGTGCCACAATCCAACAGCAAGATTCACATCATCCTTGCTGTAAAAAATGTCGTTGATGTTCAGTGGACCTTCTGGCATCTTGTCGAGATCACTAGCAACAAGCGAAGCAGTATCATCAAATGGAATAATTGGAACTAACCAATTCTGTAGGTCCTACGCTCCAATGGTGCATTCTGTGTCGTCAACAAGGGGTGTACGGCTAATCTGCATTAGCATTGACAAGAGCTTGTTCATGCCGCCTGAGTGTGCATCCATGTAACAAAGTCTGCAAAAGTACCAAGACTTAAATTCACGGACTCTGATTGTTCATCCTCCTCATCGGACTCGGATTCTTCGATCCAATCTTTCTCATCTTTGTCGGACTCGACGATAAATTCACACTGCTTGCGTAATTGCGACGTCGGTTCTTGTTGTATATAGGAATGTTTGCGCCACCACCACTATCAAATTAAGTCTCACCAAGCCAATTGAGTGAAGCGAAATGTGACAGCGACTCGTCATACTGATTATACTGAGAGTATTCATTGTAGTCACCATATGATGACGACAAATTCTAATCCAACGAAGGTCTGTACACATCATCACTATGCACTACATACAATGTAGGCTCAAACTCAGCAGCACACAAATGATAAAGCTGTTCATCATTACTCACAGAATATTTAACAATTCGGCCACTTCGAGAAGTCGATAAATTCCATAATTCATAATTCAAACTTAACTATTTCCACATCATTATAAAATTGATATTTTCCTTAATAATGGAGAAACTTATCGTATTCACAGAAATGTAGAAACTTCGTTCTTCTCCACCATTATACATCGACTCCTCCAATATGCCGCCGTATTTAACGATAAATATCTTACACTCCATCTGTACAATATAATAATACGACTGTTATAAAACACACACACACACACACACACATACATATATATATATATATATATATATATATATATATTGAGGTTCATCACAATAATGTGAATAGAGAAAGAAAAAATAGTCACGATCAGTGTAAATATGGTCACGATAGATGATTTGTTGGTACCGGTTGTATCCTTTAGTACTGATCGTGACCATGTTTTCTTGGGCCAGTAATCAATTTAAATTTAAATTTAATTTAAATTCACCTGTGCAAAATTTGTATTAAAATGCCTTCTTATGTAATACTTCTCGTAAAAATGTGAATGGTTTTGAATTGGTACGTGTAGCGTTATTCTTTTTCTACAAAAAAGATAATATTGTTAAAACTACATAATAAACACTGAATGTTAAATATAATAATGCGGATAAACAAAAAAAAATTGGTCACGATCATGCAAAAGACAGTCATGATCGTGTATTTGTTGGTACCGGTCGTTTCGTTTTGAACCGTTCGGTACCATGATTTCTTGTGTCGGTGCCAATTAATAAAATTTAATTTGAACTAACCTGTGAAAACAATAAAAAAGCCTTCTTCGACGTTATTTCTGTCAATTACGTCGTCACTTTTTTTGTTGAATTCACAATCTTTTTCTTTCGAAACTGCATTCTTCTATTTGCATTATGTAAATTTCACATGTATATGTGTGAATGTGATGTATAGCGTCCGAGATGAATTAATTGACAAAACAAAAATAATAAAAGCAGAAAAAGGTACCGTGATTCAATGGCTAATTGACAAAACAAGTACACAATCACTTTGTACTTGTTTTTTCACTTTTCAGAAATTGAGGCATATGAATTGATGTGTGAATGAGTTACAATTGAATAATGCAGAAAAGTTGAAAAAGTAAGACTTTTGGTGGGCCAGAGGACCTATAGCACACCCCTTATAACAAAATGATATATTGCAAATCCACTATCCTCAAGGGGATATAAAAAATTTTTACCCTTTATGATTTATGATTGATTAATTAATTTTGTGGGCTTATATTATGAGTATTAATTGTGGGCTTATATTATTGTCAATTGTGGGCTTGGACTATGTTAATTGTTTTTGATTAATAATTAAAATTAAAGTTAATTGTTTTTAATTAATGTAATGAGCGTATTTTAAATTAAATAAAAATTCAATTTCTTAAAACTAATTTTATCGAGTGTATTTTTTGTATTTAAATTAAATAAAAATTCAATAACTCAAAACTAATTAGAACGAGTCAGCGAATAAACTAACCCATTAAAACTCCTCGAGAACAAACTATATCAAATCAGCTTGAGGCTCAACCAGATACTCTATTGTAACTCAATAGCGACAATTCCACAAACTCTCATCTCTCAATGAAAATAGTAGCCGGTTGGTTCCAATTTCCAAATTCCAATTCCAAAAACAAAAAAACAAAAAAAACAAAAAGAGCAACACTCCTGTGAGGCGGGCGTATAGTATGCGACCGGATCGGGGTTGACCTGATCCGATCAAAACGGGTCAACCCGTTGACTTTTTTTTTTAAATTCAATTTTTTTAATTTGTTTTTTTTTCTCCGCCTCGGCTCCAATTTTAATTTATAGATAATGATTGTGGCAACATTAATATCTTTTAGCTCGCTACGAGGCCTTCGGTTCCGCTCGCTCAACTCTTTAAAAAAAATAAAAAATAAAAAAACTGAAAAAAAAATCGAAAAAAAAAATTATAAAGTTAGGAGCGTGTAACACACGCGCCGAATATAGAAAAAAAAACTTGTCAGGCGCGTGGCCGCGCCTTGAGGGTGCGTGTGATGCAAGCGCTTGACTTAACAGTTGATAGCGGGCGTGTGGGCTCCGTCGCATACTATACGACCGCCTCACAGGAGTTTTTGTGGAAAAAAATAGTAGCAATACGGGTGTCGACTTTTTACTGGTGATAGCTGGCAAAACCATGTCATAGGCAATTTACCCCTCTTCCGCATGATACATACAAATACAATATACATACACGTATAGATTCAGTCATTCAACGTCGCCCCAATTTATAATTCCGACATAGTCTTTGCTCGAAAACCTCGCGTCAAATTACGATCAAGCAGTTTTACAAGGTGCGTTTCCATTTCGCGGACAACCAATTTCGATCCTGTGGAATTTTGTTCTCTTTTTTCATTTTCTAATAAATCCGTGCGGACAATCATCAATTTTTGATCGATGTTTCTGATGGAGATTGGTGCTTATAATTTATGGTTTTCAAATTTATGCGATGATTATTTTTTCCGAGAAAGTTATATCTCCATGAGATTTTGTTGATTTTTGCTGGAAATGGAATCGACTAATCTTGTTAATTTGGGAGAGGAGCGATTTTGATTTGACCTGCTTTACTTCTTCTTTTTTTGTAATATTCTGCACTACTTATCCGTAATTAGTCGAGTTTTTCACGGATTGAATTATTGGGCCCCGAAATTTTGTTTTGGATTTAGGGATTCTGGCACTAAACCGTGTATGTATATTGTTTTTAGCTGGTGATGTTGCTATGGATAGTGTCAATTTAATTTTATACATTAATTTTTATGTTGAGGTCTAAAAAAACTACCTTTCAATACAAAAATTGCTGCTTGCTAGAGTGTGCATAGTAAGTATTACATTAAATTGCTGCTTGCTATAGTGTGCATTTACATTGTCCAATATTTTGGGTAAGGGGAGTACAAAGCCAGCCGGGTAGAAATAGATCCTTTTGGATGTTATTATGCATAAATCGGAGATAGTAACTTTATTGATATTGAAAATTAGAACATCCCGCTTATATAATTTAGCTAGGTTATGCAATGGAACCTTGCATTGCTGAATTCGTTGGAGAGCTTTTTAAACTAGTTACCCTCTGATTGTTTTAGGTTTATGTTTCCTTAGTTTGTCCACCGATTGATTTTAGAATATAAATCAAGTATGTTGAAGCAGTTTATTTCTTCTTCTTTATTTAATAAATAAAACCTTAGTTGTGCAGATAGATGAAGGTGACGTTTTGGATTATAAACAAACATGTCAAGTTTTGTACATAATCATAAAGTCGAGTTATTTTTTTATGCATATAAATTCATATGATATAGTTCTGACATCAAGACCCACAGAAAGAGGGTATTTTCGTCTATAATTTTTTTACATGCCTTTAGAGTCATGAGGGAATTTATTGATCATCACACGTTTTGATAGTTAACTGCAGTCCTCTGGTTTGCAATGACAACTGACAAGATTAAATGAATAAACTGGATTTCAAACACCATGATCAAATACAGAACCCGTATTTTTTAAACAATTATAGGATACAAGTTGACTTATTACGTGTAAAAGATATGAAAAAAAATGAAAGATGTATCGACTGTGCAACCTTTTTTTTGCTCTTTTATCTTGTTCATTGATATTTAAAAAGAATGTGCTCTCTCTATCTCTCTATACACACACACACACACACATATATGTACCATTAGAGGCCAAAAGTTTCGTAACCTTTAGAGCTCTGATCTGCTTCCCTTGTTTCACCAAACAAAATTGATAAAGTTGTGGAATTGGGTTGCAGATGAGGTTTCCAGTTGCAGCAGTAGCTCTGATGGTAATTTTAGGCAGTTTTGGAGGGGCCTTCGGTATTAGATTTGTGATAGATAGAGAGGAGTGCTTCTCTCACAAGGTGGAGTATGGGAATACCGTTCATTTCTCATTTGTGGTGATAAAATCCGAGGGGTCATGGCATTACAGTGAAGATGGTGTAGACCTTGTGGTAAATCTCTTGTTTAACCTTTGATTCTATTAATCATTGGAAATTCTGGTATTAGAAACAAAACTACCGGAAACTTTCTTTTCCTCATTAGTTGAAATGCATATTTATGATGAGAATTACTTATGTGCTTCCATTTGTTTACTTTTCATGCCAAGAAAAGGGTGTAACTTGAAGAAGTTTGACTAGTAGGAGATGCTAATCAAGCCCTTTCTTGAGTAAACTTTTTGTAATTTCTTTGGAGAAGAAACTTTCAACTGCGAATTCATGTGTGCAAGACAAATTTCTGATAACACTTCAGGCAATGTTGTTTTCTTTTCCTACTTTATTTTGATTCTTTCAAAATAAAATCAACGGATACGTCACACTCTTAATACATTTTCCTGCCATTATACAATATTCTCCTATAAATATTTTTTTTTTAAAAACTCATTTTTGTGAACACCAAAAACTCTAGCAACTGTTTTTTAGTGCATAGGCAATATCTTCTAATGATTTTGGGCAACACCATATAAGTTTGCATTCTGTGACATCTATTATTATACTTGATAAGTTTAAATCCTGGAATTGGCTGCAAAAGATCTGTTAGAACATGTATATTTGTGTGCTGATGAAAAAGTGAATATGGATTGTGCATGGCAAGGTATATTTGAAGATCCTGAGTACCTCCAACTATGAGTACCTCCAACTACTTCTGTGTTAATGATTAATAAGACCGACAATTTCACTGTTGAAGTGTAGCAGTATTTGCAGTGAGAAGAAATTTTTTTGGAGCTGTATACTAACTTTTGCTTGAAACTGGGTGGTTCTAAATTTTCCTTTTAATTCTTACTTGATAATGTGCTACATGATGAGATGGACCTGATGAATATCACAAAAAATACCAGGTTAAGGGACCAAATGATGAACAGCTCCATGACATTCGCGACAAGACAAGCGACAAGCACGAGTTTGTGGCTTATCATCAAGGAGTCTACCGGTTTTGTTTCACCAATAAGTCCCCCTATCATGAAACTATAGACTTTGATGTGCATGCTGGCCATTTCTTGTACCATGACGAGCATGCTAAAGACGGTGATTACATTTCTGTTTTTTTCTTTTTCCTGTTGTTTCATTTGGGAGGGACTATTTAAAATATTTATATTGGGTGTGACATGTGCAGAGCATTTCAAACCTCTTTTTGAGCATATTGGGAAGCTAGAGGAAGCTTTGTACAATATTCAGTTCGAGCAGCATTGGCTAGAGGCTCAAACTGATCGTCAGGCTATAGGTAATTAATTGGTCACATTGAGGCTATTTCTGGCAAGTGCTTATGATTTATTCTGTTTTGCTTGTTCGAATTCATGACTCATCAATCTTTAGTACGTCCAAAGTCGAGAGATGTGAATAGCTCTGTTGATATCGATCTCATTTGTCCGTTCATATAGGCACAATGCAATGAATCACAAATGCGCAGAAAGTATGAGTATCCAAAAAATACATGTTAATTTGTATGGTTGTTTGTTTCAGTGAATGATAAAATGAGCAGAGGAGCGATACATAAAGCGGTACTTGAATCAGCTGCTCTAGTTTTCGCCAGCGGTTTGCAAGTATTCATTTTGCGCCGTTTATTTGAGAGAAAGCTTGGAGCATCAAGAGTTTGATCTTGTACTTTTATTTATGATACCAGAATTGTGGAATTTTGAGTTCCAGTTCTTGTTAACTTAATCTCACATTATCTCATCTGGTATGTTTGGCACACACTTCTCAAAGCCTGTCTCGGAATTAGTTATACCGATGTATTTTTTGGTGCAAAATATTGGTGAAAAGTACAAACATAGCTGTTTTTGCTTATGCCAAACATTCTCCCAAATTTCAATTAATGTTAATATTATAAATGAAAGAAAACATAGAGAAATATTAATTGGAAATATGCCCGGATCTAAAGATGTCGGGTTATGGAGGAAGGTCGGTGCTGGATTGGCATTAACCATTGGCGGACCTAGAGAGGAGCAATGAATCCTCCTAAAAGATAGACTACATACTTCCTCCGTTCCTGAAACATTTGCCATATTTTGACTATCACAGGTTTTAATAAAAGTTGTTGACTAAGTTGTTAGAATATATTGTGAAAGGAATAAAGGTTCCACTTGTGAGGTAGTTGTGATTGGAATAAAGTGGTATGTGTTGATCTTATTACCTAAAATGAAAGTGGCCAATGTTTGGGGGACATTCGAAAAAAGAAATTGTGGCAAATGTTTCGTGGATGGAATGAGTATTAAGGGCCCTATGGTTTTGTTTGTTTTACTTTCGAGATGTGCTATTGAGACCAAATTCAAGTGACAAAGTTGAGGCATCACAAGGCTTTTACTTAATGAGAGGTATTTTCCACGCTTGGGTTCAAATCTCACCATTGTGTAGTGTAGTGTGTTTTCCAAACTTGTGTTTGAAGCCACCAGTGTGTAGTGTGGTGTTACCGGTGTATGTGTATGTTGTAGTGTATTTCTCACCTTGTGGGGATATATATAGTAATATAGTGAATAATATGATATTATATCTTGTATAATTTTAAAAAATAATTTAGTTTCAAGAAGTCTTGAACTATTTGTTTGTTATACCATAATAAAAAATCACAATTTTTTAGTATACTAATGTAGAAGTGAAAACATTTAACATATTTTAATTACATTTAACATATTTCAAAACAACGCCAACTGCCAACAGCTTTGTCCATCCATTTTCATTACTCAGCAACCCATGTGTCTGATTTCCTCAAATTTTTATTTATTTATTTTTTTTTGAAAGAACTGATTTCCTCAAATTGATGTGAAGTTTTCTTATTGAAAATTTTCTTTCATAAGGATTTCATTCTGAGAAGAACGGAAGCCAACGTCTGGATCTTGCTCCACAATCTTACTAGAGATTTAATGAAGAAATCTTATATTCTAAGGTGTGTTTATTTAGTGTTTTTTTTAAGGGAACGAAATTTTGTATTAAAATCAAGAAACATCCAAAATAATAATGTTCCACAGCCAAATTGAAAAATAATTCCTCCCCAAATAGAAGGAC
The DNA here is from genome assembly GCA_031470985.1 of Agastache rugosa. Taxonomy (NCBI): domain Eukaryota; kingdom Viridiplantae; phylum Streptophyta; class Magnoliopsida; order Lamiales; family Lamiaceae; genus Agastache; species Agastache rugosa. Next base: position 46,649,008 of record CM062601.1, on the reverse strand, counting down.
TTAAAATTTACGATAAAAAATGAAATGCTAATAGTACTGCTCTATTAGCAGAAGGATATGCATAATAAACTTTGATTAACTAGAGGGAATAGAATTTAGAGTGGATTAACTAGGATTATAAATCCTTGTACGAGTCATAGGTGGTGATGATATTCTTGTACGGGATTGAATTTAATATATTTGACAAAATGGTGTTGCCTAAATATATAATTCATGTATTTTTTTTTTCTTAATTTATAAGTTTGTAGTATATGATATCTGTCATCCAAATATATTCAATATTCTCGTGCGGGTTTGTTTAAAAATATATTATATTTTGTATATGCACCGCTGAAAAAAATATTAATTTTTCCTCAACAAATATATGACTTAACATTATGTAAGATAATACCACTATTATGCTCGAAAACTTGATTGTGTTTATATATAAAATGTTAGCTAAAACAAAATTTGAACAGTTCATTATAGAGAGTTTACTACGTAAACATTTATTAGAGCACTAATACCCTCAGTAGTCAGTCCCTCTTGTTAATATTGAAATTCTGCGAGCTGAATAATCAAAACGATATCATCTTGATTATTGAAAAATTATGAAAAACATAATTTCCACCGCGCGCACAGACACACTCTCTCGCCGCTGCAAAATCTAAAGAAGGACGAGATTGAAAATATGGTGATCCGATACGAATCTAATGGGGACGAGATGTTTGAGACAACACAAAAATAATACTCCCTTTGTCCGGTTCATCTTTATACATATTCTTTTTTGGGTCGTCCCACTCATCTTGACATGTTTCATTTTATGGAAATAATTAGGGTTCACTTATAAAATCACTTTATTCTCTTAAAAAACACTTTATATTATTTTATTCACTTCAAAAGCACTTAGATATCACTTTATTAACTACACTAAACACCACCTTCACACTTAGTACCATTCTATTAATAACCGTGCCGAAAAGAAACGTGTCAAGATGAACGGGATGGAGGGAGTATGAGTTTTGCTTCATGAGAGAGCACTATGAATTTGGATGCATGGAGTTGATTTTTCAGAATCTGGGATTTTAGCCCTGTTGATTTTTAATTGGTTTGAATGCTTTTTTTCTGGTTTGAAAGGATTTTCTTACTATTCTGTGCTGAAGATTGGAAGTGTAACACATATGCCATAATTTTGATTTGATTTTAGGAGAGAATGGCTTGATTGATTAAGTTTGCATAGTATCTGCATAATGGTGTCATACATTTACATAAATTATTCCAAGTTATACAAGTTGGAGGAATTCAAATCAATTTTGATTAACAACCGATTAAGATGCTATTGAAAGTGATGATATGATGAAATTAATGACATTGCAAGAAATCGTATTACAGAACAATTGTCACTGAAAATTTTGGTTGTGTTGTTAAGAAATAATGAATTAATTAAGAAACAGCTGATTAATTGCTTCATTTCATCAGCTATATATCTTGAGAGAATGAATTTAAACTGGGAAAATTGAAGGTCAAGAGATGAAACACAAGAGCTTAACTAAGCAGCAGAATATAAACTTGACATTGCAAAAAACACTACAAAAAAATTTCAATTTAACGACGGAAAAATCCGTCGCTAAATCATCATTTTCCATCGTTAAACGCTTCTAGCGACGGAATAACAATGGATTTCGGGCGACGCGAAACAACTCGTCGTTAAAACACGCAACGACGGAATTTAGATTCCGTCGCGAAAAGTTACGTCGTCGTGTCCGCTGCGGAATTAGCGACGAAATATTCCATCACTAGTAGCGACGGAAAGAGAATCCGCCGCTAGTCCTAAATCGTTCGCGACGGACTAGCAACGGAATTTAATTAATTTTTTATTTTTTTATTATTTTTTTCCTGCTCATTTTTAAATTTTATTTAGGCTAAACTAAAAAAAAACAAAATATCAAAACATGAAACAGTAAAGAGAAATTATATATATTCACAAGAATTATAGTATACATTTAGTAACTTAAAAAGTCATTCAACTTCTTAAGTTCCACTAGCACACAAATGTACTAACTAGTATTCTAATAGTCTTGGCACTGTCAGGACTCTCCTTCCTTCCCTCTATCCGGAACTTCCTGTAGAATAAGAATACGAGTATTGTGAGTAAAATACGAGGCGCTACAAACTAGTATAGCTTGTGCATTTTGAGGACGAAATCATACCATTTGAAGTCCTGAAGAACAACCAAATATTGCTGTGACTTCTTTCCTCTAATTTTACTTTATAGTATTGCATGTCGTCGGGTTCCGCTCCGGTCTCGGCAAAAGAAAAAGGCTCATCTGAAAACTAACAAGCAGAGCTCGAGTGGGCTTCTATTGTGGAAAATCTGACATATGGCAACTGCCTTGTGCTGTTGCCATTCATCATCACTCAACCGTTGGAGACGAGGCTTCTAGTTGAGAAGGGTTTGGCAATAGAGGTTGAAAGAGCTGAAGATGGCTCTTTCATTGCAAATGCACTGCAAGTCGCTAAGGAAGGGGAAGCACTAAAGAAGCTGCCCATGGAATTTTTGCAAATACAGAACTGAACCATAGTTATATCAACAAGTTTATGGAGTATCTGAAAAATTGGTTGATATGTATGGGTTGTTATTTTGTTTTTGTTTTTTTTTGCTAGTATTAAGTTGCTGAAGGTAATGTTGTGGTCCAAGGACCTTAGCTTTGTATTTGATTATACCAGCTGCTTTATCCATGTAGATCTTCTCTGTGTCAACTAAGTATTTTATGGACTTTTAATGTAAAAGACTGCAACTGAAAAATGTATTATAATTGAATAACACTAAAAGTTGTTTCTGTCAAGTTCATCATCTTCCACCAAAATCTATCATAACTAAAACTAGCAAAAAAAACAAGAAAACAAAGTAATCTAGTGCAGTTCAGTAAGGGCCGGTGTTTCTGTCAAGTTCATCATCTTCCACCAAAATCTATCACTACTATCTACTAAAAAATATGTATAATAATTGAGTAACATCAAGGGGTGTTTATGTCCAGTTCATCATCTTCCACCAAAATCTATCACTACTATCTACTAAAAAACTAGCAAAAATAAAAAAGAAAAACAAGAAAACTTAGTGCAATATATATAATTTAGGAAGGGCAACCAAGTTGAGTGAAGATGGTACGGATCAACCATCGTGCCATGACCTTATAGCCTTGTTGAGTCATATGCACCCCGTCCCAACTGAGATGTCGAGCAGCATCCGTGCATACGCTAACACCATCTCCTCCACACATTCTTGTTAAGTTGAAGTTATATTTCCCTCCTGTTCCGCAGCAAGCCTTCTCCATCTCATATCCTGCATCCCAACCATCTATTACTATCACACTCCAAACAAATATTCATTTTTACTTAATTAATTAACAACTATATATATATAGATATTTATATACATACCACTGCGTTTGCCAAATCGGAGGAGATACTGATAAGCATTGTAGTAGTCACCATACAATATCACAACATTCGGATTTTGTTTCCTGAGCTTCATCATGGCTTCTTGCAGTTGTACGTTGTGGTACAATGCAAAATCATTCAGCTGCCTTAGGCAGTGATGCTCGTCGTATGCTTCGGTGGCGTTGCTTTGGAACGCCGTTTTGTAGAGCGGAAGACATCCGATTGGGAAGTTTCCAGGAATCACTAGTCTTGTTGCACCCATGTCTATTACTTTCTGCAATATTAATTCAAATTGTTATTTATATATATACGTATGTATCAAGAATATTCAAGTATTATTTTTATTACATGAATAATTTTTTAATAGGAAAAGTAGCAAATATACCCCTAACATATACTTCCCAATCAATTTACCTCTATATTTTTTAATTTGGAGATGTCAGCACATATCATAAATAGTGCAAAAACCCCCTCGCCTCTAACGGATGACTAACACCGTTAACAATTTTCAATTTTTTTATTTTCTATAATTTGACTAGCAACACCGTTAATTTTTAATTTTCTATTTTCTTATTGTATTCTTATTTTTAAATTTTCTATTTTCTTATTATGTCCCCAGCAGATTACTGTTTACAATTTTTTATTTTTTATTTTTAATTTTCTACTTTTCTTTTTGGTCTTTTCTCAAGAGATCTATATAGTTTGAGTGAAGTTGAGTGGGACCCACTATGAAAATGAAAAATTGTAAACAATAATCCGTTAGAGGCGAGAGACCCAATAAGAAAATAGAAAATTAAAGAGATGGAAAATTAAGAAAATAGAAAATTAAAAAATACGAATACAATAAGAAAATAGAAAATAGAAAAATAACGGTGTTGACAAATTATAGAAAATAAAAAAATAAAAAATCGTTAACAGTGTTAGTCATTTGTTAGAGGCGAGAGGGTTTTCGCACTCTTTATAGCACGTTGGGGTGTTGACAGCTTCAAATCAAAAAATAAGGAGATAAATATGTTAGGGGGTATATGATAGAAGGATATTTGCTACTTCTCCCTTTTCAATATGATTAATAATTAATGAACTCACCCTAGCAGCATCAATAATGGCAGCAACAACATCAGCAACCATGATTCTGAGTTCATCCATTTGGCGAAGGCGGTGGCTGCGCCAATTGGGACTTCTCCGATCAAATTGCCGGCATCGTTGATTGAGTCTCCGAGTTGATAAATTTGGTTAAAGTTGCATTTGTTCGTCATATAACCACCAACACGGCCACACCTAGCAATGGAGAACAAACACAAAAGGGAGAGGAATAAAAACATGAATTTAGGATTGTGAGAAGCCTCCATATCCATATATAATTCTCTCTCTCTCCCTCTCTCCCCCGACCTAAATATACATGCATAACTCCCGTCCCTTGCCATAATATATATCATCATATGGTCATCCTCTTTCCTCAATTTTTATAAATCTGTATTAGGTCCACCTATAAATTTAATTAAAACTTACATGCATTTATAATATCTCCATATTAAGCTTGTAGTACGTGGTTGTAATCTATTGCTCCTTGCACTTCTTTAATTTTCTTCGATTCTGTCCGAGACCGAGAGTATTATATAGTATTCATTAAGGGCTCGTTTGGTAGGGGTGATTAGGGTGTATAATATGTCTATGACACCCTAATATCTTGTTTGGTATGAAGTATACGGCCCTTTATAAAGTTCGGGCCCGTATGAATAATACTTATTTTTGTTGTTATGTATACTACCTATGAGGTGGTATAAATAATACTGCAACTAATTATAGCAATAAATTACAATAATTACTATGTGTTGCAGAGAATTTAATACATCATACCAAACGGAATATTAATTCTTAATTTTTATAAGACATCTCAGTCAAACATATCAGGCCTTATCTCATACTTTGTACCAAACGAGCCCTAAGAGTTTATCCACAATTAAGTATTAACTAGTGTGTAACCCGTCGAAAATCGACGGGGAACCATATTATGCTGTAATTTATAAGTATGTAACCGTAAAAGTAATAGTACAATATTTTGTATATGAGAGTAAGTTATTAATTCAACAATTCACTATAAGAAAATCTTACAAAAGTGATGTAGTTATAATAAAAAAATACATCAATAAGATTGTTTCTTCGATTTTATTTCGCTTCCTTTATCTCCAAGAAAAATCAATAGAAAGTAAATTTTAGTAAGCTCAATTTTAAACACAACACCAATTTCAAGGAACTACTATTTTGTGTAAATTTTTCATAAATTCCAAAATCTCATTGTTAGTTTCTCCTCTCACAGCAATTGTATCTACTGTAACTTTTACAAAAGTGATGAAAAAAAATAAAATACACCAATAAGATTGCTTTTTTCGATTTTATTGTACTTCCTTTGACACTATTTTATTTTTATTATATCATTTTCCAATATATAAGCATGAACATTAAAAATAATTTAATATTATTTTAGAGTGATAATATTTCGATAATTGATCAGAAATAGTATTTCTTTGATTTTATTCCACTTTCTTTAGTTGCATGAAATCAATACAAATCAAATTAATATTTTTTTTGTACAAACTAAACATAATTTAAAATATGAAAAATTAAATTTGTAGTTATCTCACAATCTATCAAAGATTTCATCGTATACGATATTAATTGTTGTGTACGTCTGATCATCACGTCATAAATTAAAATTTTGAGAATTGTAACTTATAAAAATAGCTTGATAACTTAATAGTAATATAATTAAAATTTAACAATCTATAATTAGACAATAATTAAATTTAAATTATTTTTCAAGTTACATCGTATTTTTTGGTTTGTTAATAACTTATAAAATTAAATAAATTAATATTGACAACTTAATAATTCGCCAAATTAAAATTTTCAACATAAAAATAAAATTATTTATTTGGCCAACTACTTAATTGGATAAATTAAATTGTTTATGCAAAATAATTGCAGGATGAAAAAAATACACATTGATCTTGAGTATTTATAATAGTTCTTCAAGAGTGGAGTCTTATTGAAAATCGATATAGGATAAAAAGTTTCATATTAAATATAGAATATATGAAATTAAAAAATATATAAAATTGCAATTTAAGATAATAACATACATGCAAATGTGTTTATGATACTAATATCAATGATTATTTGCGAGAAAATAATGGTTACTTTTGAAATATTTATGTATATATTGGGTATTGTATTTGCTTTGACTGTAGAAAAGTTTTATTGATAGATTATAATTTAATGGTAGGTAGAAAAGTTAAACAAAATAATTTATAGATATGTAATCTTATTATTTAGTAACAAAATATAATGTTGCTATATAAATTTATAAAATAAAATAAAATGATAATATATACTCCGTATTTATTTGATCAAAATCAATTATTATTTGGCTAAAATAAATAATAAACTATTTTGATCCAGAAAGTACATCCCACGTCTAATCCTTTTATATAAAGCAAAAAAATAATAATAACGTTTAGGTTGAATTAAGTTCAATAAAGGAAAAGATTAATGAAGAAAATATGGAAATATTAATTTTGTACTCCAAGAGTGGCCAAATTAAATTTTCCAACATAAAAATAAAACTATTTATTTGACCCTAATTAATTGGCCAAATTAAATTGTTTATGCAAAATAATTTCATGATGAAAAAAATACACATTGATCTTGAGTATTTATAATGGTTCTCCAAGAGTGAAGTGTTATTGAAAATCGATGTGGGATAAAAAGTTTCATATTAAATATAGAATATAGGATTAAAAATACATAAAATGGAGATTTAAGATAAATAAGAATAATAAAAAGAGAGCGCACCACATAGGACCTAAAATTAAGTGGAGGATATAGAGGTAGAGATAATAGAATAAATATAATTTGTATAGAATTTGATTTGATATATACATGTGGCATGAAGTTGAGATGATGATGATGATAATAATAATAATAATAATAATAATAATAATAATAATAATAATAATAATAATAATAATAATAATAATAATAATAATAATAATAATAATAATAATAATAATAATAATAATAATAATAATTATGTATAGTATATGAATTAATATTGACTACTTAATAATTGGCCAAAATACATTGACCAACATAAAAATAAAATTATTTATTTGACCAACTAATTAATTGGCCAAATTAAATTGTTTATGCAAAATATTTGCAGGATGAAAAAAATACACATAGATCTTGAATATTTATAATGATTCTCCAAGAGTAGAGTCTTATTGAAAATCGATGTGGGATAGAAAATTTCATAGTTAATTTATAGAATATATGGATTAAAAATACATTAAAAGAAGATTTAAGATAAATAAGAATAATGAATGGAGAGCGCGCCACGTAGGACCTAAAATTAAGGGGAGCGCTCGAATGTGTAATCGTTTTAATAATACTAGTGTGTATCCCGTCGAAAATTGAAGGTAAACTATATTACGCTGTAATTTATATGTAATCATAAAATTAATACAATATTATACAGAAGAGAGTAATATTACTTCAACAATTAACTATAAGAAATCTTACAAAAGTGATGAAATTATAATAAATTAAATCAATAAGGTTGTTTCTTTGATTTTATTGTACTTCCTTTAACAAATATTTTTATTTTTATTATTATTTTACAATATATTAGCATGAACATTAAAAATAATTTAATATTATTTCGAAGTAATAATATTTCGATAATTGATCAAAACGAGTGTTTCTTTGATTTTATTTCACTTTCTTTAGTTGTAAGAAATCAATAGAATTCAAACTATTTTTTTATTTTTATTTTTACCTTGCAATTTGTCAAAGATTTCATTATATACGATGTTAATTATTGTGTACGTCTGATCATCTCGTCACAAAGTCAAATTTCAAGAATTATCCCTACGTGTATATATATACAAATCCGAGAATTATAATTGAGAATACGTATTGTTGTGAATTTTTTTTATTTACGTCAATTTAAAAATTTGTTAAATTAAAAAAATTTATATTGACGACTTAATAATTGATCAAATTAAAATTGTCAATAAAATAAAACTATTTATTCGGCCAACAAATTAATTTGCCAAATTATATTGGTTGTACAAAATAATTGCTGAATGGGAAAATACATATTGATTGTGAGTATTTATATAGGTTCTCTAAGAGTGGAGTTTTATTAAGAATCAATGTGGGATGGAAAAAATTATATTAAATATACATAGAATAAGTGAATAAAAATGCTAAAAATAAGGATTAAAGATAAATAAGAATACTAAAAGGAGAGAGCGTCACGTAGGACATCGAATTAAGGAGAGAGATCGAATTCGCAATCGTTTTAATAATATATATATATAGATTATCAAACTAATACATATTATATTATTGGATCATATTTAATTTATGAGAGAGATGCCAAATTAATAATGAAGAGATGGTTCAGATTTTTCTTTTTAAATTTTCTAACAAATTAATTAATATTATATTATTTGGCCATATTTTGTGAGAGATACCAAATTACTAACGGTGAAAAGGCTCGGATCCTCTTTTCTTTATTAAATTTTGAAACTTACTAATCATCAATATCTATTATCATAATTGGATCTTATACATCATAACTATGTATATAGATAGATGTTTTCACAATTTTCAGTTGTCATATCTTTAATTTGTTGCTATGTTTAAATTTTTTTTTCTTACACAATTAATGTATATATATCGGAATTTTGTTCCGATATATTGGAGAAAGTGAAAGTTTAAAATAAAATAAATTAAGCAATGTTCAATGATTCAATTGTAACTTATAAACATATTTCGAAAACTTAATAGTAATAAGTTAAAATTTAACAGTCTTTAATTAGACAATAATTAAATTTAAATTATTTTTCAAGTTGAATCGTATTTTTTGATTTGTTAATATTATCAAATTAAATAAATTAATATTGAGAAATTAATAATTGGTCAAATTAAAATTTTCAACATAAAAATAAAATTATTTATTTGGCCAACTAATTAATTGGCCAAATTAAATTTTCCAACATAAAAATAATTAATTCCAGCTAGAGTTTATTAATCTAAAGAAAATTAATTTTCAATTATGAAATAATTAAATATTAATAAAAATACTAAAAAAATTAATTAGGTTGGACCGCACCAAAAAGTACGGTTCACCACACTGGAGACTCGCCCATTAATAATTAGAGTTATAATGAGTTGGAAAACAATATTTTTTTTTAAAAGTGAAAAAACAAACAATTAAGCACAAGAGTTGTAAGTGGAGTCTAAAGTTGTCTTTGGTCAACAACAATTAAACAATCTAAAAATTTGTGTGAGACACTCATATGTGAGACGGGTCAAAGATTCAAATCTAAACAAATATGTCAATAAATACAAATTTGAATTTAAATCTTTAATTAATTTCACTGTGAGACGTCTTATACAGAATTCCCCTCAAACAATATTCTAAGCATCAAATTAATTTGTAACTACATAATTATGAGTGATTGAAAGATGAGTCATGGATTCCTATCGCGTTTGTTTGTTATTTATACAACTTTTATTCTTTTCGTTTCTTTCTATTTTTATAAGCAAAGCATGGGCAATGTAGTCTATATAGGCTATAGGTATCGGATGCTTTATTCCTGCTGGGGATTTAAGATGTAAAATAGTGGGGACTAGAAGACAAAAAAAATATATATTCCTAATCAGATTTTAAATTTTTTTATTTAATCATGCTTATAATTTTTTATTTTTTTTATAAGTATATTGTATTATGTTGTCGACTGATGATGATTTTAAATTAGTGGCATGGGAAAAAGAAAGACTGAAGAGAAAAAAGAAAGCAAGAAATTGTTAGGTTGGGCCTAATATTTCTTTAAGATCCCTTGGTTTGACATTTATAGTACTGCATATGAAAACTTGGTTGCAAAATCTTGTGAAATATTAAAAAGCATTCTGCTTACATTATTTTCTATCTAATTACATTTTTGCCCACTTTTAATATTTGTAAGATGAACAATATAGCATGGGACAAGCTAGTCATGGCCTCATGGGTGCACTCTAGATATATGATGGTCCTGTGCAAATAGTTCGGAAAATCGCATATGAAAAATAAATCATACTAAATCAAGTTTTGTGTAATCACAAGCATTGGTATCTTATTTGTTGCCTAAGGGTGAAAGATGAGTGTACGAATTCTAATCCTCTCATTCTTCAACTATAAAATAAATATAAATAAATAAAACTTTGGCCGGGTGACGATTTCAATTTTAAAAATAGTTGTTCAATTCGAACTCATGACTTCTCGTTAGCCCAAAAAGGCAATCCATAGTATTGAAAATACGAGTTTTGAGTTTAAAATTATGGAACGAACGAACAATTCTAGTGAAAAAGTTGTATCAAAACCCACTTCGTAATTTTAGCGACAAGTTTGGCCTCAGTGTTCATCAGATAAATTTATTTATTTACCGAAATTTCAGTTCTTTTGCAAAACATGTGATGACAATCACAATCTTCGAATTCCGACAATCACAAACCTCTCTCTCTCTCTCTCTCTCTCTCTCTCTGTAATATCATTGCTATTGTTTTTTTCAAGGGGAAAGAGGCCCACAAGCACCATGCGGAACACTTTAAAAATGCAAGCGAGCAGCACCAACCAACATACTTAGCACTTGTTCAAGACTCCATGGCAACTAGAGCATAATATAAAATGGTCTACCAGCTATAGAGAGAGAGAGAGAGAAAGGCGAATGAATGGTCGAAATGGTAATTACCAGACTCGCAAATAATTTACACGTCAATAATAGCAAAAACAACAAAGCATAACTGGCTTAATCATATGATCCACAACAAAACACACGGCAGCAGTATGTTTATCAAAGTTTTTCCGAATACCTTGGCCACAACACGAACGCAGTTTTACAACACACAGAATGGAGTAGCAACTAGCAGTAGTGCCTAATGCCACCTGCATTGCACCTCCAATTTAAGGACTTCTTCTGCGTTCTTTATAAAATATGCACTCTACATTTTATCTTCTACACATACAACATGGTCAAGATTCTGCATTCGGGCTCTGCATGCAGCAAAACCATTTTTTCTGCAAACAAGCAAGTTTTTAGTATCAGTTTTTTGACTAGTACCACCACACAATAAATAAACAAATAAATCACATGGCATGGAGTATGTCCATGAAACTTGTTCAATCACACATAAACAAGTTCATAATCACATCTAAACCGTAACATGATTATTAGTAAAGTTGCACTTGATCAATACTGCTACAGCCACAAAAACACGTGTAATCATGAAAAGAATAACTTTAGTTATATATCAATGCTGATATGAGCAATACTAAATTGAAGAACAACTTACACCCTGAGGTTTTATAGGTTCCACTCCTCCATAATTTGTATTGTGAGTATCCACTTTTGAAGGAGAATCTGGTTTCCCACCAGTCTTTTTCTCATCACGGGCCTTGTTAAATATTACAGTAAATCCCTCTGCTGAAGCAGGATCATTAACATCCCATTCACCAAACTTTGGCAATGGCCGACCCTTCTCCTGCAGAAATAGAAGGTAAAAGAAAACGAAACTAGTTAGAAAATGTCAAACTATACTTCTAGCTCAGATATCAAGAACTGAAGTATGTGATTCTAACTAGATGTCGAACTTGAGATTTTTGAGGCAGACCACTTTACTGACAGGCATGCAATGGCCAGAATAAGATGCAGATCACCATGCACAGAAAGTACACAACAAAGTTATAAGTACAATTAAGACCAGTATGATGACAATAACTTGGCTAAGGTGAAGGCAACGAGGATACCATGAAATTGCAATACAAGATCACTTAGATAAGGAAGCCATATTGTGGAAAATGTATAAGCACTTTTAAGTGTAAAATGGTAAGCTATATTAGACAGTTTATAATACACAATCAGTGTCATTTCAACTTGACAAAGTATGCTAGAATGATAAGGTAAACTTTACAAGCAACAAAAGCTTCCCTTCTTGTCATGATCCAACCATTCAGAAACTAACTTTGGAAAAAAGTTACTCTGAGATATAAATTAATACAGAGCTCCACAAAAAATTTGAACACATATCGCAAACTGAACAGAGAACCCCATCAAATAATTGTAAGTCAATGATTCGCTCACAAGCACTTCCATTGCCCAAAAGTGGGGAATGGACCCCCCCCCCCCCACCCCACAACACACACACACATGCATATCAGGGGGTGGAGGGGTACAAAGTTATGAAATCCATTCCCTTCCCACTCCAATTTCAAACCCATACCCCTTCTCATTCTCTTGTAATGCAATCATCTCCTAAATCTAATTTTAAACCTGAAATAACTAGTCGTCACAAAATAATCCATAATCACCCAACCATCATCAACATCTTCCTATTCCAACTCACATAAAAAGACTTATGAGAAGACAGATTTTTGAGGGCATACGTATGGCAAAGGATAATACTGTGATTGGTAAAGAAAATATATCCAAATAGAAAAACAAAATACACTCATACAGAAATAGCGAAACTACATAGCTGACACAAACAACATCAACAAATGATGTTAGAAATCCAATGTAGGACATGTCATTTACATGAGAAAGCATATGTCATAGTAGATCCATTTTTAACTGGAGACGGCACCAGTTGTCTCGCATAGTCGCATAGACTACTAAAAGAATACACGACTCAAATAAGCAGACAGACTGGCTAATTATATAGAAAAGAATGCAAATCCGAAAGTTGGGAGGAAACTAACCTGGTGCAAAAGAAATATTCATTTGATATCTGATAATAAAGAAATTTTGGTTCTTTTATTGCATATGTCATATTATGATTAAAAAAAAAATACAATTTAGGCAACTGGAAGAGAATAAGATGCCAAAAATACATTGATCAAAGTGAAAACTATTTAAATTTCCATTTCAAAACTAATCAGCTAAACATAGCAATATTGTCAAGAAATTAGTTCAAGTTTAATTCCAAAAAATTTAACTCTCATAATCCCATTAACTCGTGTTTCCATTTGAGATAGGGCGCAATGAATAGAGAAGTGTTCCTTCGATTTACTGGAAGATCGCCATAAGAAAAGAATTTACGGGCACATCAAAGTTCAATAACAGAAAAGCTAGGCATCTAACCAAAAATCAAAGAAGTAAACAGTCGAATTCATACAATCCTCAAAAAGCATAGCCCAAAACAAGCAAAGCGACCGATCAAAATGATTAAAATACGATAAATTGGAAATTAAAAATGAAAAGTTTTGCGGATGCAAATTACAGGGGAAAGGAATATAATCTACTCAAATCCAATCAAAGATGAACAAGAACCCATAAAACAATTTCGATTGCATACCGACATGAATCCTAGCGAATAGATATTCCAAGCAGAAAAATGAGTTGAGCAGTGAATTGTAGAGAGAGAAAGCTAGACAGAGATGGGTTTAGGCGTCAGTGTAGACTGATATATATCTATATATATGTGTGTGTGTGTGTCTGTGTACATATAAGTATAATGTATACGTATACGTATATCAATGCGTGTATTGGAATTAGTATTAAAATACATTTTCTTTAAAGAAAAACTGTAAATTAAATCATAAATTTTAGCTTATTTTGCAATTATAATATGAAATTTTTAAACTTCGCAATTGAATAAGCAATTTTTCAATTTTTTTAATTAAAGCTCACTCTCAGTTTTGGGCACCGAAAAAGCTGATGTGGTTAAGTTGATAGTATGGCACAAATTAAAGTCTAGTTATTCAGGGAATACATGGTGGCCTTTTATATGTCTATAAAAACTAAATTTATCCCGGAAAGCAAGAGCTATAAATACAAAAATAAAAATTTATTTAATATTTTAATTTCTAATTTTTAAAGTTCGTGTTGTAATAGAAAATTCGTGATTTAATTTGAAATTTTCCTTTCATTTCACACGATTAGTATATAACAATAGAAAAAAACTACTCCATGAAATATAGTCTTTGTTCCTCAGATAACATAACATTTAACCGGTATGATATTACTCCCTCTGTCTCACTCATTTTGTCATGTTACTGTTCGCCATGGTTATTAAGGAGAAGGATAAAAGAGAGGAAATGGATAGGTCTCTTTTGAAGGGTTAATTATTTCATTTTTAGAATAAACACAATTTAAATGGGACAGTCCGAAAAGGAAAGGAAGACAATTTCAGTGGGAGATGGAATATTATTGTTATAGCAAATTTTAGGATCGAACTCGACTAAAAATATTAAAAAAATAGAATAAAATTATTAATATGATGGTTAAAACAAAGAAAAAATGGGAAGTGAAATACCAATGGTTTTAGGAATGCATAAATAATTCTCTCAAGAAAAAAAAAGGAATGCATAAATAATACTATTAAGTTTGGAAAAATAGTGATGGTTAAACAACTTGTAATTGTGGCAGCTCAAAATTAGCATACCTATGAATTTAAAGGATTTTTTTTTTTGTGGAAATAATTCTGAAGTCATTCTTGACAAATTCATGAACTGAAATATTATACTCACCGTCTCGTGTGTGTATATATATATATATAGAGAGAGGGGGGGGGGGGGAGGCGGGGAGGGGGGGTGGGCAAAATACAACAAAAAAAATTAAACTATACCTATTTATACAAAAATAAAGAGTTTCTTAGAATGTATTTTGATGGTTATTGCCACAAACACATATACATAGTTACTTTAAGATTTTCGTGTACACAAATAAAGAGTTTTATATATTATAATGGCATATTATACTTTTTATTAGATTGAATAGCATATTATTTGGTTCAGCCCTAAGTAAAAAAGTTATATTTTCCATATTGAGTAGAACAATAAATTACAATATGATACATATTAAACAAAAATATATATTATTAAAATAAAAAACAATACTATTAAATATAAAATAAGACCATAATATTTTATTTTATTTAAGATCAAAGATATTCTTTATTAAGAACACGACCATGGAATATGAAAAAGACTCTCCACAAAGAGCGGGGTTCATTCTAAACATGAATAATATTATAAATATATATTACTAATATTTAAAATAATACAATTCAATTAATATGGAATGGATTTTTTTTTTGAAGTAAAATATGGAATGGTTTTTTTTTTTTTTTAAGAATTACACAAGATATATTATCACATAAACCACTACACCATCACAAAGAGTTGGGACTACTGTACCACACAAAGGAGGAAACACTACACCGCACAAGATATATAGAAAATACACTATACCACACGCAGGTGAGATTCATATCCAAAACCTCTCGTTAAGAAGAGACTTGTGTTTGAAAACTTTAGATGCAATTTGTTCGCGTTTACATCATTACATGCATGAATAAAAGTTTAGGTTCTAAGTACATTTTTAGCAAAGTTTAGTTTACAAGTTGTAACAACAAGAAATATAATTTGATCTTTAATTATATTCATTAAAATGTAAAACGAGGAATATAGAATTTTAATTTTGGCACCTCTAATATTTTTAACACAAGAATTTGGGAAAACAATTGTTCACGTCAGAACAACAATGAAAAGGTGGAAAAACCACCTCTACCGTATAATGAGCTATATAAAATCGAATGCAACTCGAACTGTGGTGAAGCTCTAACTTCGCCATACCAATGCCCGATTTAGTTTTTCAGATGTCAGGCGTCTGAATATGAAATTGACAATGTTGGAGAACTATCCAAATGACCTTCAAAAGTCCTCAATTAATTTTGAGAGTCGACGTTTAAATTCCATCTCCAAGCTCATGTAGAAGATTGGGAGAAATTAATTTACTACAAATTAAAATACGTACTAGATAAATTCCACTATATACCATGTGCAATTATTTTTATTTTATTCATGAGATGAAGTTTTATGTAAAGCAAATTACTATGATTTTAATTTTCTTAGGGCATCTCCAGCGGATGCACTAAACCCACTTTTCCACAAAATTAGAGCATGAATTTTTGTCTAGTGATGCTCTATTGCAAAACTGTAATTTTCAGATTTGAAAACAGTACTGTTTATACATGTTCACGGTCTAAGAACTGGTGGTCCTGGTTCATGAATTATCGATCACGGTTACCCTTGAGATTGAACTGTAATTGGCTCGTCAAGTTCCTAAACGGTTATGGTTTTGAATCTGGAACCGCTGGGCCCAGTTTAGGTGAATATTGGTTCATTTTTTTTATTTATATTTTTTAGTCTAATAAATTTAATAAAGATGTGAACAAAAAATGGAATATAAAATGAAATACAAAATTCACAATGTAAGAAATTATCATTCTCATTAAGCTTTCATCACTCCATGTACACTTAGCTAAGTTCCATTAGATGCACCTTTTGGGCATGTTTCATAATAAGTGTCCCGTAGCCTCCTTCGTGCATCCATATTTATACATTTTTGCAGTAGTTATAGTGGACATTATATTTCGGAGGATCTTTACTAGGGGTGGGAAGGTATGGCAAAAAATCGGTATACCGTTCTTACCGTTCTGGAAAAATATCGAAAATGCCAAATTTATGGTTTTAAACGGATACCCTATAATGAATTGTTGTGTGATTTAAAATAAGGGTAATGGGTGGGGTCATTTTCCAAAATAGAAAATGCTACACTTAATGTGAACGTACGCAAAAGCAAAATTGTGTTACACTTATCATTGACAGAGAGATTATTTAAAACAAAAATTCTTGTTTTTCTAATTACAAATTATTATTGGAGTATAATAATATGTGATAAAAACGAACTTTATTAAAACAAATACAACTTCATAAAAGAAGGATTCATTACAACAAATACAATTTAATGAGGCTCATTGCCCAAGTTCATGTTTTTATGAGAACTCTTAGGTTTGTAATTTTATTTATTTATAATATAATCTTTTATTTTTACATTAATGCAATGAACTTAGTTGTTTTTTTATCCTTCATGAGATAAGTTATTTATTTCACGGTTAATAAATCAAATATAATATTTTGAAATATCCCTTTATTTATAAAAAATAGAGCATACTATTTCAGATGAATTACTATTTTTGTTGTATTTTTGTGGTGAAACTGTTGTATTTTTATGCAAACCACTGAAGATGCCCTCACAAGAAAATGGGTTGTTCCAATGTGGCCAAAATGCACTGCATGGACGGCTGAGATCGTTTTGAAAAATAAATTATTTTTGAATTGATTTTATTGCTTTTAATATTTTTTAGTTTTTTTTAATTGTAATAACCAACTATGGTTAGGCGCATTGTTCGAGGTTGATCCATAACACTCAAATGCAATCTTTTAGCAAAATATTTGGTTCATCCGTCGGAAAATGTGCCCTCTTTTTCATAATTATTTTTAAATATTTATTATATTGTGTATCTTATTTTATGCATATAAGTGCGCAATTACTTGTTAATGTATTTCATTATTATTTCTTAAAACTCTATTACTATAAAATAATTATTATTTCTCAAAAAAAATTATTTTTAATATGTTTGTTTAATTAATGGAAATAATTTACTGCAGAATAATTATTTATTTAAAATAATTTGAGAACAATAATTCCGTTAAAAATTATTATGTGTTTGTTTTCATTATTAATTTAAAAATCTTTAAAGATTTTATGAACTCAAGGTTGCCGCCATTTAAAAATCTTTAAAGATTTTATGAACTCAAGATTTTTATAATTATTATTAATTAATTATTTATCATAATTTAATTGTCACATCAAGGTTGCCGCCATTTTTTCTGTGAAATTAGCACACGTGCATTTGGCCAATACACCTTGGACAGTTTAATTACATATGTGAATTACTTGATATTATAATTTTTTTCAAATTGATCTGTTAACAATTAGATGTAATGTGTATGTTTGTATCTGAAAATTTAATCGACAAATAGAATTATTATGTATTTTAATTAGTTTTTAATTAAAAAGTGTTAAAAGATTTAATGTAATTATTTTTTTATTAATCTTTTCGTATTTAATGCATGTACTACTTTTAATTTAAAAAAATAAAAGCACTCACCGAGAGAGAAGAAGAAGGGAGAATAATTGTTCTGCTATTCAGCTATTGGGAATTTCATCCATTGCATTTGGCATTCAATGCTCTTGTGAGCGGGAGGGTTTGGCCGAAGGTGTGGATATTCACGTCACAAAAGAAGGTAAAGTGGGAAGCGTGTTGGCCTTGAGAGTAAGTCCCCGACGGCAGTAACAACTGTGTGACATGCGTCTCTGACGCTGCATAAGATGGTGCAGTATACGGCGACGGCCCCGGCTGCACTAACGCCTGCGTGACTTGCGTCACTGACAGCGGCGTCACCTTCTGCAGTTTACGGCATCTTTACCGTCGGCACTAACGGCGGCGTCACCGGCCACCGTTTCATATTTCATATAATTTTTTTGATTTTTTTTGTTCTGTTAAGCAAATTCTTTAATTTTTTTTTGCGATAGTTGCTACTTGTGGTTGCTGGGTTACATCTTCGGCGTCGATCTTTTAGAAGACTGTCATCGTCCAACCTCGAGGTTTAGGATGGGCAGAAAAGCTAAAGGTATTTTAAAATTTGAATTTTGTGAGAAGCTATAATTAGAATGATTAGATATTTTTTAATTTGTTGTAATGACTATGTTTATATGTTTAATCTTTCTGGTGATTAAATGGATATGATTTTGATTGGTTTAGTTGATTAGGGCTTAGTTGATTGTGTGATTGTGTGATTAGGGTTTAGTTGATTGTGTGATTAATATGGTGTTGTGATTAATATGCACCATTCACTCCATGTATTTTGTTGATTAAACTTAAATATGGTTCAGTTAATTCTCGTTTAGGACACAATTAATTGATGAATATGGCATGTGGGGTTTATAATCCAGTGTTCTTGACAGTCATGGTCCATGTATCTTGTTGATTAAACTGAAATACGCTGCCATTGGTGGAGTTTGATTGCGTAAGTAATGTATTGCTCCTAACTATTTGACAGGTAGTTTGTTGTTCAGGCCAAGTTGCGATGAATATCTTTTGTGTGTTTTAGAATCCAATATTATAAAATGAAATTGGATGATATTGTTGATTTATTTTAAGTAATTTGGTGTTTAGGCCAATATGTAATTTATTGTTGTTAGAATCTCGTGTTATATATGCTTCATGTACATGCAACTATGTTATAGCCTACAATGTCCTTTGTTTTTTGTAATACCCCGCTTTTTCATAACTAATCTTAGTAAGTAATTAAGATAATTATTTAGAATAATTTAAAATGCGAGAACTTAGAAGGAAATTAAGTTCCGACAGTTAAAATAATTCGGAAGCCCTAATTTGCCGAATTTTGATGATTTAAGTTTTATTTTCGTTTCGGTTAATCCGAAATGAAATATTGAAAGTGTTTATGAATATGTGTCATTATATGCGCATTATATGAGAAATATGTACCATTTTGAAGTATTTGTTTTTCTAAGGAATTATGAATTTTCTCCGGCAATTTATTTAATTTTCGGATTTTAATTCCGAAAATTTTTAAAGGAAGTTTATATCAGATGACGATTGGCATGGCACCCTATGAAGCTCGTTAAAGAAGAAAATGTAGGTCCCCGCTTTATTGGAACGAAATAAGTGAAAGAAAAGTTTTAGAGCCCGATGTTGTAGAGGAATTGATCAAGATTGTCCGCCAAATCAAACAGCGGATTAAAGAAGCGCAAGATCGTCAAAAATCTTATGCAGATTCTTGAAGATCTGAATTAGAATTTGAAGTGGGAGATAAAGTTTTTCTTAACGTTTCGCCTTCAAAAGAAATTCATAGATTTGGCGTAAAAGGAAAGCTTAAGCCATGTTACATAGGACCGTATGAAATCCTGGAAAGGATTGGTCAAGTAGCGTATAAGCTGGCATTACTGCCAAGCTTTGAGAATTCGCATAACGTATTCCATGTATCCCAGTTGTGTCAATACATGTTCGATCCTGAGCATGTTATTTGACAAGAAGAAGTGGTTTCAGAACCAGACCTCAATTATGAGGAGAAACCAGAAGCGATCTTGGATCGAAAGGTCCAGCAGTTAAGAAATAAATTGATCGCCTCAGTAAAAGTTAAGTGGAGACACCACGGGCTAGATGAAGCTACGTGAGAGCTCAAAAATAAAATGAAAGAGAAGTATCCCGAGCTTTTCCTTTGAGGTAAGCAAATTTCGGGACGAAATTTATTTTTAGGGGGAGAGAATGTAATACCCCGCTTTTTCATAACTAATCTTAGTAAGTAATTAAGATAATTATTTAGAATAATTTAAAATGCGAGAACTTAGAAGGAAATTAAGTTCCGACAGTTAAAATAATTCGGCAGCCCTAATTTGCCGAATTTTGATGATTTAAGTTTTATTTTCGTTTCGGTTAATCCGAAATGAAATATTGAAAGTGTTTATGAATATGTGCCATTATATGCGCATTATATGAGAAATATGTACCATTTTTGAAGTATTTGTTTTTCTAAGGAATTATGAATTTTCTCCGGCAATTTATTTAATTTTCGGATTTTAATTCCGAAATTTTTTAAAGGAAGTTTATATTAGGGCTTGAGAAACCCTAATAAATTTATATATATCGAAAGCTTTTAATTAAAGCCTCTAAGATTATTTATTTGATGAATGATCAATTAATTAGAGAATTAATTGATCGATTAAAGTGAGATTTTTATGCTTAATGTTTAATTAATTAATTTGATGTTTAAATAATTAATTAAGCTAAGATATTAAGCATATTTTTTTCCTAGGAAATAAAGCTTATAGTTTAAGCTTAATTATTATTTCCTAGTTAAATATTAATTATTAATATTTAATGATTATATTAATCACTAATCTAAGGAAATTAAGACATGTGTTAGTAGTTAACACTAACATCCATTTTTTTATTATTAATTGTGGGACACCTAAGCTTGTCCCCAACATAATGATGAAGGATGTTGGTGACTAAGCATATGTTAGTTATTATTCAATGTATTTGTGAGAGAGATTAGTCTATAAATTAAATGTATCTCTCTTCTCCCTCATTTCTCTCGTTGCAAACACAAAACACACGCACACACACACTCAAACACACACAAAATACGCACAAAACAGGGTACACACACACACAAGTCAAGAGAAGGAATCAAGCTTATTTAATCAAAGAAAGTAGTGCCAAAATTATCTCAAAAGGTGAGATCTTTCATTAGATAAGTAAATAACTCAAGTTTAAGCATGAAATTTTATTTATTTTAATTATTAAAAATTTCGAAAATTATATATATATTGTAGGATGGATTTGATCTTCAAGTATGATGATTAGGGAGTAATTTAGATTACATTTCTATGATTTAATCATTGAGAAATCAATTCTAGCCTCATTTTTCAATTTTTCGAAATATATATGAAATAAATTAAAAAATTTATTTCTTTGATCCTATGGTTGAATTGATGATTATGATGAACTTCTATGATGATTATAAGTATGTTGGATAATTGAATTGGGAAGAATTAATCAATTTCCTATTTATTCTTGAAATAGCCGAAAAATATGGCTTAAAATAAGAATATTTGATTTTGATGTTTTAAGCTTGAATTGATGATCAAGGTATGCTTAATTGATGTAATTGAGCATGATGATATATGGTTTTAATGAGTTAGAATTTCCCTTGCCCTAATTTTAATTAATTTCGAAATATTAGGGTTATAAATTGGGAAATTTTGATGATGAATTTTTATGATGAAATTGATGATGGATTTGAGTTTAGAATGATGAAATAAGGTTATAATGGATTTATGAGAATTTTTTGAAGCTCATATGAATGAAGTTGGAAAATTAAAGTTTGCTTAAAATTAGGGGTTTTTAATTCAAAGCATAATTTGATGAAGTAATGATATATTTGAGCTCATGGTATTTATTTAAAACATGTGGGAATTTTGTTAGAATTTTTGGAGCTCAATTTCATAATTTTACAAATTTTCAGCAATTAAAAATAAATTAAAAATAATTATTTAGAGCTTAAATTGATCAATTGAGATTATAATTAATCTCTAGAATATTAATTAGACATGTTGTAAATTTGAAATGGATAAAAATAAGCAATTGTGCCCTATTTCTCATAAAAGTCGAAATATATATATATATATAATAGGGTTTTTATTTTTATCCAATTAAATTAAGTAATTAAGCTATAAATGTAGCTTATAAATTAAATTAAGATGTTTGAAATTGATTAGAATGAAATTGGATATTTATTTTCCAATTTCTAAAAAGGCCGAAAATTATTAAAGAAAATAAAAGTATTATTTGATTTTTAATCAAGAAAATAATAGTAGAAATGAATTCTACGATAAAAATCAAGCATCGTAGAATTTTTCGTAATTTAATACGAAGTTTTGAGATTTTTCTATTTTCCGGCTATTTTTCGAAGTCGGAGGTTTATACGTATAGAAGATCTGTTTTAATGATGTGATTATATAATTATGTCACATTTAGTATAAAAAGTATAAGGAATTAATTTGAAATTTTTCGGAGCTCGTTTGACGAGTCGAAAATATTTTTAAGTTAAAGATACAAATAGTAGAGATTAAATATATGTTAAATAAAGGATAATGATGATATTTGTCATCAATTAAAAGTTAATGATGATTTTAGCTATTAATTATATATGTTAATGGTCATTAGTTGCTAATGACGTGTTAATGACGAATTAAGTATTAATGATACGTCATTAATAAATAAATATGTCAAGGACATATTTTATTAATATAATGTTATGATTATATGTTAATAAAGAAGTTAAGCATTTTAATATGCTTATGGAATTAGATGAAAAGCTTAAGTGTTTAATAAACACTTATATGATTAAATGATATGTTTGATTTCTTTGGAATGATAATATGTTTAAGAATAAGTTTAAATGATGGATGAAGTGATTAATATGAGTTTAATTATTAATTATATGCTTATATGCATTTATGAAGTTAAATGCTGAATTACATGTTTATATATATATTCATGAAGTTTAATGATGAATTATATGTTTATTTATGAAGTTAAATGAGAAGTATATGGATTTATGTTTTAAAATGTATCCCGAAGTTTTAATCGATTATTTATCGATTAAGAAGTTAAGTAAGAAAGAGGAAGTAATTAGAAAAGTTTAGTTCCTAATTTCCGAGATAAAAACCCCAGAAAAAGCCGAGACAAATTAGAGAAATTTTAAGAATAGCAGCGGCATCCCTCATTTGAATATTTAATTTTTCTCGCTCTTATGTTTAAATTTAATTATTAAATGAAGGAATGAGCGGGACTGAAAAGTGAGGGAAAAGCCGAAAAGTTAAAGTATAGATAAAGTAGCTTCAGTCCAGGTGGGCTTTCTGAACTAAAGAAATAATAAATGTGATATTATGATTATATATATGTGTGTGATGATTTTAAAGTGATTGACTTGCCAATTTTTGAAGTTTTTGTATGATACCATCTACCAAGGAAAGACGAATTCGGTCCTACGAATGGGGTAGGATTTGTGTACACTATTTTGTAATCGGGAGCCTTCTGAAAGGAATGGACGATTACAAGTGTTTGAGAATGAGGCCTACTTCTCAACACTCAAAAGTTATAGTAGATGTGGTACATACATGTTAAAGTATTTGACTCGAGTCACTTATAATGAAAGGAAAAGGTTTGAGCATGCACAGGTTTGTTTATAAAAGTTACTTGTGCTATGCTTTAAGGCAAGAGTCAATCTATAGCTCTAAGCAGCAAATTTTCAATTATTTTGGCATGTGTCCACTGAGTACAAAAGTACTCAGCCCTGCATGTTATTTCTAAAATGTGCAGGCTAGCTTGGATGAAGATGGAGTGTGCTGGGCGGACTTTTGTTGTTGACCTCTTGAGACTTTGTTGATGTTGAGCAGGGTTATATGTCTTCATACATATAACCAAAGATATGTCATGTTGTTTTCCGCTGCAACACTCTGAATTTATTCAGTAATTGTTGTCTTAGTGTGATGTTGAAGCTATGACTTGATAAACCTTGTTTCCGTTGCTAAACTCTGATACGAGATGGTGTTGTCTTTTGACCATCCTCAACTATTTTGATTTTAAACTTAAAGTATAAATTGTTATTGAGGTCGTTGAATTGATATTTGATTCGACTTGGTTTGACTTGAAAGTATGATTTATTGTTTGATGGGTTTTTGTTGGATAACTGGGTCGTTATCTTGTTCCTTGGTTAATCATAAATTGTGTACGTCGTGGGACCCACCGCCTTGGTTATCTTCATTCTAAGTCGGGCTGCGACAGTTTTGTAGCTTTGCGTCTATATCTGCTTGCTATAATACAAAAGCCGTTTTCATACTGATTAATGACCGCATCAAGGGTAAGAGTATGGAAGATTTTTAGAGTTCATGTTTTGGTCATCTCATGAATCTGGCATATGGTCAAGTCAAATTCCAAATACAGTTTGATGGTCCCTGAGCTGGGTATTTGGTGTAGAGGGGGGGTGAATACACCAAATAGATTTTTCGAAACTTTTTATCAAATTAAATCACAGAGTTGGTGAGCTCAGTTATCGATCCAGCTGGGGAGGGTCAGCAGGGTAAATAACTCAGCTGGCGGTGCGGAAAGTGGTGGTTTGAAAACTTAGCTCGGTTACTTAGAAAAGCTCAGTTTGAAAAGATTAACTTTATGTTTTCAGCTTAGTCAAGTTGTGCAACTTTTAGAGAGACACAGCTGTCTTTGGAGAGCAGCTGTGTGTGCAGTTTTGAAGAAATATGCAATGATATGAAAGAGTTAGTACAAAACTGAATATAAAGAGAGAGAGTAAAAAGCATGCGAGTTTTTACGTGGTTCGGAGTAACACCTCCTACGTCCACGACCAGGTTCACTGGTAATCCACTACCACTTGGTTTCCAAGTACCAAGCAACTTCACAACTCTAACCCGAGTTGTGTTCCAACAGTTTACGGGCACTGTCAAGCCTACACCTTCAGTTTCCGGGTACTGAAGAACCTAACCACTCGAATTACACGCTTCGAGCAAGCGTACCTTTACCTAACCTTTCTGGGTTTGGGTTTGGGTATGGGGTTCCAACTGTGAACGAGTTCTTACAATTAAGAACTTTAGAGTATGATGAACTCGTTCGAAATCTAGGCTTAAGATATACAAAGAGTTTGGCCTAGGGAACAGACGAAAAACTAAGCAGTTTCTTAACTAGAAACACTTTAAGATAAAGTGTTCTTTGATCTATGTAGAACTGCTTGAGAGCTTTTGAAAGAATGATGATTTCAGATAATGAAAGCTTGTAGAGAGTTTTTCGTATCTGATCCTGAGGTTGAAGATGGGTTTATATAGGTAGAGATTCAAGACTAGCCGTTGGAGGAGCCGTTTGAATCTTACCTACTCTTCTTAAATACAAGATCTGCCGTTGGGCGAATCTGCACCTGTCTTCATTTGTGTCACATCCTAGGTCCTGAAGTCTAGGATGCTGATCTGGCAATCCCTCATTGGTCGAGGTAGGTTGACTTCCTCTGATGCCGGGATCTTCTGCCTTTAGAGCTGGCTTTTGAATTCAGAGCTGGACTGTCTTGAAGTGAAGTCTTCAGAGATAGTTCCCTTTGTTCTGTACAGCTGGACCAGCTGTGTTTTGAACTCAGCTCGAATTCTCTTCAGCTTGATCAGGCTCTGCTGGAGGACTCAGCTGAAGGTTGACGCCTGCTGTCTTTTGCTAGCTGACTCCAGCTGTAAACACAGCTGGGTCGATCGTCGTCTTCTCGCTAGCGACTCCAGCTATAAACACAGCTGGGTCGACTGTTGTCTTCCGCTTCCTTAACCTGTAAGCCTAGAAAATCTAAAGCTCAAACGGGCGAAATTTGGACAACACTATTTAGGTTGACGCGATCATCTATTCGGTTGGAGAATCAGTTGGGTTTTGGTATCAAATCGAAACCTTATAATTTTTCCAACAATTTTCCCCTTTTTGATGATGCCAAAACCTAACTGAGACAACTTATGACGCAGAAAAACTTGTGTTTTATTAATGTAAGAATATACATTATAACACAGGAAAAAGAAAGAAGAAAAAAAATCTTCAAATCTTCAGTCTTCAATCCCAGTTGGCTGGGTCTTCTCTTCTGCATCCGTTGCTTCTTTCTTTTGACTCGTCTCTTCAGCTGATTCTGATCCAGCTGGTTCCTCTAGCTCAACAGTTTGCCTCTTCTTTGACTTGTCTCTCTTCTTCCTTACTTCCCCCTTTTTGGCATGATCAAAACAGGGTGGGAGAGATACACCATCGGCTGTTGCGATGTTTTAGTTTGGCGAAACTGTGGTTTTCAGCTCTGAGCAGCGAGGTTTGGAGTCTAAGTGGCTCAGTTGTTGTATTAGGCGCTCTTCTTCGGTTGCATTAGCCTCGATTTGTGATTGCAGACACAGCGTCCTTGGCCTGATTCAGCTGGGGCAGTCCAGCTGAGTGCTTGGAGGGATGAGTTGGCACGGGAGATAGCATCTTCTGAGTCGAGCACAACTTCATTCCTTGCAAATTTTGCTTTTTCAGACTTCTTAGATTGAATGAGAAAGTCTGATTCAGCACTTGAGGGGCTTGTGTTCAGCTCATATCATCATCATCCAGCTGCAGGTGATCATTGACTGGGTGATGTTTCTCATTTAAGCTTGGTGCAGGGACTTGAGCATCTTTTATCGGAAGATCTCGAAGCTGGTGTCCTGTGGAGTGAAGGAAAGCGAGGAGAAGGCGGTTGAAGAATCCCATCTGTCTTGGGGTTTAAGCTTGGTTGATCAGCTGGAATACTCCGTTGCGGTGTTGGTGACGATGATGTTCACGCAGGGGCGTGAACTTCTCCTCCACCGTAAGAAACGACCGCTTGTGGGCCTTCTGCTCCTCGGAGAGTGATTACGAATTCTCTCATAATGTCAGCTGGCTTCTCTGCTGACTGACTGAGCACCTTTGACTTGAGTCTTATGTTTAAAGACAGTGCTTCAGTATATTTTGTCTCCTCAAGTTGTCTCCGATTCAATTTGGGACGGAGATAGATGCATCTTTGCTTTGTCTCCCGCATCTTTTACGTGCCTCTGTGGTGGAGCAAGAGCTTTGTCATGATCGCTCTTGAATACTCCGGCTTTATCAACATCCGGTCCGTGTCCGTTGACGTTGATTTTTGCATCCCAGGGAGTTGTATGTCCCGTTCTCTCTTTTATGTTGAGAGAATCAGTGGGGCTGAGGAGGTCTTTTTCCTTTGACATTCCCAGAAAGTTTTCTGCACCTTCCTGGTGAATGACGTTCTTGAGCTTTGCAGTCTCTCACTGCACTGGCCTGGATCTGTCGAGGGGCTTCACCTTCTTTTGGACTTCCTTCTTCTTTGAAGTTCCTGAGAGTTAAGCAACTCTTATCTTGAAGCTTTGACAGATTCTTCAAGTTTGATTGGCTCCGGGGGATATCTTTCTGGATTCCACGTTCTTCTTCTGCATCTTTTGTTAGTAGAAACAAATAATACCAATTGATGGAAATAAGAAAGAATGCCGAAAAACTTTTTAGGGAAGATGCGTATATCTTCTAGCATATTTAAAGAGTTTTCTTGATGAATGGACGATCAAGATTTGTCTATTGATAAGAAGATCTACGGCTGGGAGTGATTCTCGCGACATATTAATTTCTTGATTAGAATATGTGAGTTAATGCGCGAGAGAGAACGGTTGAGGCGTTTTGACTTTTGCCTCGAAACTCCCACTATTCAATTCTTTGCAGACTTTTAATTAAGATTGATTAGATATGACAAGATGTGAGTTGACAGAAAAACAGATTGAGTAGGTGTAATTAATGATGTTGCAAACCTCTCAGCTGATCATTGTAGTCAGCTGATACCTCTGTTGAGTGGGTGTGCTGGGTCATTGTGGTTCCAGCTGATTCCCCCTCAGCTGAATAATCCTTCACTTTCAGCATCTGGTTTAGCTGAATTCTTTCTCAGCTGATATCAGTGACGTTGATTCTGAATTTCAGATGTCTGCTTGCATTCAGCTGGGTCTGCTTCCATTCAGCTGGGTCTGCTTCTATTCAGCTGGGTGAAGCATCGTCTGGGTTGAGAAGTCCAAGTAATCCGCACAGCATTTTGAATCTTGCTTCTATCAGCGGTTTTGTGAGAATATCAGCCCGCTGTATGTCTGTGTGAATTTTCTCAACAATCACATCCTTCTTTTCTACGTGATCTCTGATGAAATGATGTCGTACGTCTACATGCTTGCATCTTGTGTGAAGTACTGGATTCTCTGATATGGCAATCGCACTTGAGCTATCACAGAAAATTGGAACCTGTCCGGTTTTACTTCATAGTCATCCGGTGATGTTTCGACGGAGAATTTACGAGCGGCGGCTTCCGGCGGCCATATATTCCTTGTCGTGGAAGTTGCGACGCACGTTTGTTTCTTTGAAAACCATGAAATCAACTTACTTCCTAAGAACCGACAAGTTCCCGAAGTTGATTTTCGTCCAACCGATCTCCGGCGAAGTACGAATGCGAGTATCCGGTCAATTTGTAGATTGTCTTCAGCTGGGTACCACAGCCCAACATTCTGAGTTCCTTTGAGATATTTGAGAATGTTCTTGGCTGCTTGCATGTGTGCTTCCTTTGGATCAACTTGAAATCTGGCACACACTCCGACTGCGAAAGAGATGTCTGGACGACTTGCTGTTAGATACAACAGGGATCCTATTATCCCTCTGTATTTGCTGGAATCAACTGACTTCCCTTCAGTTCCTGGTTCAATCTTCCAGTTTGTGTTCATTGGAATCTTTACAATTCTGCTGGATTGAACTCCATACTTGGCGATCAAGTCTTTCACGTATTTGGATTGATTTATGAAAATCCCTTCTGATGATTGCTTGACTTGAAGTCCTAGGAAGAAACTCATTTCTCCCATCATAGACATTTGGAACTTCTCTGATATCATCTCTCCAAATCTTTGGCATAAGAAGCTTGATCTTGATCCAAAGATGATGTCGTCTACGTAGATTTGAACAACCAGGATGTCTTCTCCTGACTTGAAGGTAAAGAGAGTTCTGTCTACTGAGCCCTTCTTGAATCCTTTGGATACGAGAAAATTTGACAGAGTGTCATACCAAGCTCGAGGTGCTTGCTTCAATCCATAAAGAGTCTTCTTTAGCTTGTAGACTTTATTTCCTTCTACTTCGAATCCTGGAGGTTGTTCAACGTAGACATCTTCTTTGATTTCTCCATTTAAGAATGCACACTTCACATCCATTTGATAGACCTTGAATTTGTGATGTGCTGCAAAGGCGAGAAAGAGTCTGATTGCTTCCAATCGTGCTACTGGAGCAAATGATTCTTCGAAGTCAATTTCTTCTTGCTGAGTGTAGCCCCTGGCAACCAGTCGAGCTTTGTTTCTGATGACGACTCCCAGGGTATCCAATTTATTCTTGAATATCCATTTGAGTCCTATGACTTTGACTTCTTGAGGTATGTCGACCAATTCCCAGACACAATTTCTGAGGAATTCGTTCAGCTCTTCTTGCATGGTGTTGGTCCAAGGCACACTCTTCAAAGCTTCGAGAATTGATTGAGGCTCTGGTACTTGAGCGACGTAACACGCCATTAGAGATGTGTCTTCATCATAGACCGTCAGTTCAAGCTCTACTGAGAGTTGAGCTGTGTCAGCTGCTTCTTGATGATCCGATAAAACTTGAGCAGCTGAGCTTCTGGTTTTGACTTGGTCAGATGGTTCTCCGATAATTGCTGATGATGGATGATCTTCAATCCATCTTCTCCTCTTACGAATTTCTTCTTCCAATTGATTGATGCTTGTCGTGGTTAAATTTCGTCTGACTTGGAGTTGATCAGGAATTAAATCTTGAGAAATAGGTTCTCTTTGAATTCTATTTTGAGGAGACTTCTGTAGAGGCTCAGCTGGAGATTGAGCTGGGGACTCAGCTATGTTTAGATTCCCAGCTGATGATGTTCCCCCTTGATTTGGCGTTGAAGATTCTTCTTGGTTTCCAGCTGGTGGAGCTTCTTGGTTGATTTGAAGTTCCTCCTCTGGCTCATTGTCCCAAATTATTGGTTCGGCTAGATTCCTGATTCTATTCTCTTGAGCCCTTGTCTGAATCAATCTTGAAGATTCTCCTTCGCTTCTTCGTTTGATAGAATCTCTATATTCGAAGGAGGATTCGTCAAAGGTAACATGTGGAGTTACTTCGACTATTTGAGTTCTTCTGTTGAAGACTCTGTATGCTTTACTCACAGCGGAGTAACCAAGGAATACTCCTCGGTCTGTCTTTTCATCGAACGTCTTGAGCTGTGTCTTCCCATTGTTGAGGATGTGACATTTGGATCCGAATACCTTGAAATATCCAATGTATAGTATTCTGTTATTCCATAGCTCATACGGTGTCTTTCCTTTCCTTGATGTGAGTAGGGAGGGATTCTGAGTGAAGCAAGCTGTGTTGATTGCTTCAGCCCAGAACTTCTTTGGAATGGCAGAGCTAGCTAGCATTGAGGTAGCTGCTTCCTTGAGAGTTCTGTTTCTTCTTTCTGCTACACCATTCTGCTGAGGTGTGCGAGCTGCAGATGTTTGGTGTTGAACTCCGTTCTTCTCGCAATAATCATAAATAGTTTCATTTAGAAACTCCGTTCCACGATCTGATCTTATTGACATTATCTTGCACTCCTTCTGTGTTGATAATCTTTCCAGCAGGATAGGCAGCTTAGTCCTGGTTTCGCTCTTCTGGTACAAGAATGATACCCATGTGAATCTTGAGAAATCATCCACAACGACCAGAGTATATTTTCTGCCATTGAAGTTTGCTGGAGTAACTGGACCAAAAAGATCCATGTGCAGAAGTTGAAGAACTCGATCAGTTGACTGAACTGGCTTGAGAGAGAATGAAATTCTTGTCCGTTTTCCTTGTTGACACGCGCTGCACATATGACTTTTGTCATATACTTTATCTGGAATTCCATTAGCGAGCTGGTTCCTAGCCAGTTTGTTGATTGTCTTGAAGTTGAGATGATTCGGTATGCATTGCCACGACGGTGACTTCATTGTTGCTTTTTGATACAAGACAAGTCTCCGGAGGGCTGCTGTTCCAGTCAGCAAAGTACATATTTCCTTTTCTTTTCCCTCTTAGGAGTATCTGCTTGGTTTCCCTGTGCTTCACTGTGCATCCCTGTGCATCAAACTTGACAGAAAAACCGTTGTCGCAGAATTGGCTAATGGAAAACAAGTTATGTTGCAATCCTTGTACATAAGAAACATTTGGGATTATAACATTTCTGGTTTTAAATGTACCATAACCTTTGGTTAGGCCTTTGGAGTTGTCACCAAATGTTACTTGTGGACCTGTACACTCGATATACTCCTGGAGTAGATGCTTTAGGTGCGTCATGTGCTTGGAACATCCACTGTCCAAGTACCATAGCGTTCTCATCGACTCCTCAGAGATGCGTCGATTCCTTGCAACCTAAACAAAAAA
Source organism: Agastache rugosa (assembly GCA_031470985.1). Classification (NCBI taxonomy): domain Eukaryota; kingdom Viridiplantae; phylum Streptophyta; class Magnoliopsida; order Lamiales; family Lamiaceae; genus Agastache; species Agastache rugosa. The sequence continues at coordinate 46,617,067 of CM062601.1, read as the reverse complement.
TTAAAATTTAGGTACCCAGTTTTAATTGGGTCCTTGTGGGTTAGACAGAGATCCTTTGATGACCCAGATCTGCTTGATGACTCGAATTGGGTCATTTGATCTGATAATTCTCCCAGCTGAGTCGATATACACATTCTTTGTGTTCTTCGGTTGTTGCTGGCGGGGTCTTGATCTCCGTGTCTTCCCGTTTTGATGTCTTGATTTCTTTTGGTTTCCAGCTGTGTGCCTAGCTGAGACGTTCCTTTGTCTCTGCTGTCTCATGTGATGCTGTGGCTGGAAATGATTATCCAGCTGATACTCATATGAGTGGTATCCAGCTGGGTATCTCTGATATCTTGGTTGATATCGATCAACGTCTTGGTCTTATTCTTTGGTATCTGTAAAATCCAGCCTGTTGTCTTCGTTGAGGTTGAGCACGTTGCTGTCTGAGTTGGGCTTGAGGTTGTCGAACAACTGACCTTCTTGATGCCTGATGTGTTCTTGACGGAGCTTGAGAATGTTTCACAGCTGGTCTTCCCGACGCCTGCTGTATCCTCAACTGTTGATGCTGAGCTGCTGGGATTGAAGGTTCATTTGCACGTACAAACATAACCTTTGTTCCACTTGTGAAGGCAATGTTTGAGGCATCCTTTGATTCGTTGTATCCCAGTCCCGCTTTGAGTGCTGCTGGACGCTGAGCACTAATGATCTCGTCCATTGTTGACGTGGCTTTGATGAGAGCTACTATCTTCTTAGATAGTACCTCTTTGGTGCTTTTCAGCTCAATGATCTCAGCTGACTTCTTTTCCGATTCAGCTGTGACCTTTTCCACATCTTCTATCAGCTGTTTCTTCTCATAGTAGAATTCCTTCATCAGCTGATCTTGTTTCACTATTTTGTCTTTTAGTGAAACGACTTTCTGTTGGAGCTGAGTTGTATCAGCTGCGTCTGATACTTTTGTCTTTTCCAGTTCCGCCTTCAGCTCGGCATTCTCACACATTATGACGTAAAGGATCTCTTGAAGTTCCTTGGAATCGTTCATTACTTTCTCTACTAGACTCCAATCAGGTAGTCCAGATTCTGAGACCTGTGTAGAGTGTTCGTGTGATGGTGAGATGTTAGATAAATTTTGAGTTCGAGATATTACCTCATCTTCATCGATGTCGTCTGTTTGTCCCATGAAGCATGTATCCCAATCAGTTTCATCATGGGCCATCAGGGCTTCTTCTTCCGAGTCTGAAAATGGCATGTCATCCATTTTGTTGCACTCTGATTCTTCATCGGCGATATAAGCTCTCATTCTGTCAGTTGCCTTAGCTTTCAGTTGGTCTTTATCTTTCTTGGACAGCTTTGGACAATCTTGCCGGTAGTGTCCTGGTTCCTTGCAGTTGAAGCAACCTTCTTCTATTCGTTTATCAGCTGACTTCTCATCAGCTGCTGTGTACTTGTCTCTGTAAGTTCTTGCGAACTTCTTGTATTTGCCTTTGCTGGTGTTGAGTCTGTTGTAGTTTTTGACCAGCATGGCTATTTCTCCAAGTAGCTCTTCCTTGCTCATGTCCTTCTTATCCTTCTTCGATGACTCAGCTGACTGCATGTATGCGGATTTGTCAGAGTTGGCTCTGAACGCAATCTCTTTTGGAGCTGGGGTGAGTTCTCCGTCATTCCGCTTGAAGATTCTTCTTGAGTGATCTTCAAGTTGTATTCGTTGGCTTTTAAGAGTGAGAACAACCTTTCTGTAGATAGATCACCCAAGTCACTTCGACTTTGGTGAACTACCTTGTAAGTGTTCCATTCAGCTGAAAGAGCTGAAAAAACCTTTAGATTCTTTTCCCGCTGGGTTTACTTCCCAATTCTGATTGTCTCTATCTCGATGACTATGTTTGAGAACCTTAGCTCCATCGCTTCGATGGACTCGTTGGCTAGCTGCTTGAAGTTGTCGAATTTTTGGCAAGCTATTGTGAATTTGTTTTCTTTGATTTCTTCAGATCCTTCACATAGCTTGGCAAGTATTTCCCACATCTCTTTGGCTGTCTCGCACTTGATGATCTTACTCAGGTAGGCATTTGAGACTGTTGATGAGATGGTGTTTCTTGCGAAGCTGTCCAGTCCAGCTTGCTTTCGTTCTTCTGATGAGTAATCCTTCTTTGGCTTGAGAATTGGCCGGTATTGTGGTTGTCCTCCATCATGAGCAGGTACGGGTTCATTTCCTTATTTATAAATAAGGATGGGTCCGTCTGAGATGACATCCCACATCATGTTGTGATGCGCACATAGGAAGCTTTTCAATCTGAATTTCCAGATTGCATAGTCGTCTACCGAGAAGGTGGGAAGATTCCTGTTAAGATAAGAATCCATAGAAATATGCAGTATGTAATAATATGAGTTTTTCTGAAAAACGGATCTGTTCAGTTGACCACTGACACAGAGAAAGTGATCTTTTGAACCACTGCTCTGATACCAATTGATGATCCCTGAGCTGGGTATTTGGTGTAGAGGGGGGGGTTAATACACCAAATAGATTTTTCAAAACTTTTTATCAAATTAAATCACAGAGTTGGTGAGCTCAGTTATCGATCCAGCTGGGGAGGGTCAGCTGGGTAAATAACTCAGCTGGCGGTGCGGAAAGTGGTGGTTTGAAAACTTAGCTCGGTTACTTAGAAAAGCTCAGTTTGAAAAGATTAACTTTATGTTTTCAGCTTAGTCAAGTTGTGCAACTTTTAGAGAGACACAGCTGTCTTTGGAGAGCAGCTGTGTGTGCAGTTTTGAACAAACATGCAATGATATGAAAGAGTTAGTACAAAACTGAATATAAAGAGAGAGAGTAAAAAGCATGCGAGTTTTTACGTGGTTCGGAGTAACACCTCCTACGTCCACGACCAGGTTCACTGGTAATCCACTACCACTTGGTTTCCAAGTACCAAGCAACTTCACAACTCTAACCCGAGCTGTGTTCCAACAGTTTACGGGCACTGTCAAGCCTACACCTTCAGTTTCCGGGTACTGAAGAACCTAACCACTCGAATTACACGCTTCGAGCAAGCGTACCTTTACCTAACCTTTCTGGGTTTGGGTTTGGGTATGGGGTTCCAACTGTGAACGAGTTCTTACAATTAAGAACTTTAGAGTATGATGAACTCGTTCGAAATCTAGGCTTAAGATATACAAAGAGTTTGGCCTAGGGAACAGACGAAAAACTAAGCAGTTTCTTAACTAGAAACACTTTAAGATAAAGTGTTCTTTGATCTATGTAGAACTGCTTGAGAGCTTTTGAAAGAATGATGATTTCAGATAATGAAAGCTTGTAGAGAGTTTTTCGTATCTGATCCTAAGGTTGAAGACGGGTTTATATAGGTAGAGATTCAAGACTAGCCGTTGGAGGAGCCGTTTGAATCTTACCTACTCTTCTTAAATACAAGATCTGTCGTTGGGCGAATCTGCACCTGTCTTCATTTGTGTCACATCCTAGGTCCTGAAGTCTAGGATGTTGATCTGGCAATCCCTCATTGGTCGAGGTAGGTTGACTTCCTCTGATGCCGGGATCTTCTGCCTTTAGAGCTGGCTTTTGAATTCAGAGCTGGACTGTCTTGAAGTGAAGTCTTCAGAGATAGTTCCCTTTGTTCTGTCTGTTGGACCATTTGTGTTTTGAACTCGGCTCGAATTCTCTTCGGCTTGATCAGCTCATTTGGAGGACTCGAGTGAAGGTTGATGCCTTCTTGTCTTTTGCTAGTGACTGACTGGGTCGATTCTTGTCTTCGCTAGCCGACTCCGGCTATAAACACGGTAGGTCGGCTCGTCTTCCGCTTCCTTAACCTGTAAGCCTAGAAAATCTAAAGCTCAAACAGGCGAGCTGGACAACACTATTTAGGTTGACGCGATCATCTATTCGGTTGGAGAATCAGTTAGGTTTTGGTATCAAATCGAAGCCTTATAATTTTCTCAACACAGTTACTTTACACCGTAATGCTTCACATGAGCGAGGTTAAAATGTAATTTGGGAATCCCTGTTTTTGAGTTCAACGAAACCTTGATAGAATTTAGCAAACAAGATTTTTACATGATGACTGGTTTGAAGTTTGGCGCTCTTAGTAAAGTCCCTACGACATTTGATATTCATGCTTCTGTTTTCACAACCGCGAGATCATTAAATTTTGTGACATTAAGAAAGCATTTACTGATGCATGCAATATGTTGAAGGGTGACAGTCCAATATGTATGTAGCTCGCGTTGCTAGTTTTCTTGTATGGTGTTCTTTTGCCCCGTGACAACACTGACAAGACGCTGGACAAGCGTTACCTCTACCTTGTTGATGATGTTGATAGGTTCAACCAGTATCCGTGGGGAGTTGTAGCTTACAACTACCTTTGCACATCCTTGTTCAATGCCTACGATCTGATGATGCCCAGAGTTAAGTCTAAGAACAATGAAAAGCATGCTTTTGATGTTTGTCGGTTTTTATTTCCCCTGCAATCGCTTCTACGAAATAATGCCTAGGGTCGGGGAGAAGATGGGTGAGCGAGTCTGTGGTTGGAGTACTAATTATCCCTGTATTTTACGCTGGAGAAGTGATCGTGTATGGACTTACGATCACGTGAAAGCAATGATCGAGGATTCTTCACTCGTTGTGGTTAGTTCTATAATTATTTATTTGCTATATTTTTTTTTACCTACTGAGTAGATTTTTTTTTTGATGTAATTCATTTTGCAGAGACCTCTGGAGTTGCATCCATTCCATGAGTTGGTTCTTCCCCCCCAGCTGAGTACTTGTTGGCATATGAGCCAATTGACCCTATGTTCTCTTCTGCTCATGTTCTTCCATTCTCGCGGAAGAAGTCTGTGAAAAGGAAAATTTGTTATCAGATTGGTGAATCATCCATGCATGAAGCACCTCGTAAGAAATACTTTCTTCGAGGATCTGCCAAAGAAGAAGAAGGTGGTGCATCTGATGATGAAGATGAAGATATTAAGCTTATATCTGTACATATGACCCGAGATTCTGCCCAATCCATCACTACGCTGCTGCAGTGTGGGGTAATACATCAATACATCGTGTAAAATAACAAAAGAGATCCTTATTTGTTTGTACTTAACCAATGTTTACGTTGTTGTATTTGATTCATAACATTGCGGCTGTAGAAAAAAGACATTGTCCCGCATGGAAAACATTGAGAGCGGCAATGCAGAGATGAAGAAGAATATCCAATTCATTATGCAGTTTATCCAAAACCAATGCAATGTCGAACCAGGGAACCCGGTGGCTGGTGCAGATGTACATGCAGATTCAGAGAAAGACGGTGATGATGATGTAGATGAAGACAAAGCTGTTGAAGAGAAGGTTGCATGCGTAGAGGCCGATGATGATGAAGACAAAGTTGCAGGTCAGCTGGTCAGGCGAATGATGAAGATGGAGAGGATGTTGCAGGTCAAGCGAATGATGATGATGAGTATCATGCAGATGTGGAGGTTGATGCAGACGAGGTAAAGACTGCAAAGGAAGCGGCGGATGGTGGTGAAGATATGGAAGCCGATGGTGATAAGAATGATGATAAAGTAGGGACAGAGCCCTTTACACTGGTTGCTGAGGAGATCGTTGGTGATAATAACCTGCTGGACCGAGTTGATGTAGAGACGTGTTCTGATAGCAAATCCCTTGACAATTCAAATTCAGGCCAAAGAGATTGCACCCCACCTGGCAGCAGCCACATGGGTTGGAATAGTGTTCTCTTTCAGGAGGCATCATTTGAGAATATGTCGTCGCAATTGCACTCGATTCCTATCCCAGCCTCCTCTTCAAGATGAAGGCCGATTACACGGTCAAATTCTGTGTTGCTAAGCTCGGGAAGTGATGTATCTGGTCAAAGGAGATGTGGTGGCAGAAACGAACAAAACAAGGTTTGCTGGGATTAGGCGTAGTGTTTGGTCCTGTGCAATTATCTGCGAACATGGTCGTACCTGTGGTGGGAACTGGAACCCCTATGTAAAGATCTTTCTAAAAAAATGCACCGAGAGTTTACAGACTGGTATAATGCTTCCAGAACTAACAAGAGGTATACTATTTCTGCTGAGTTTTTAGATCAGTTTATTCCTGATTTATGTAAATGATGCTTATTTTTAATATATATCATGATTCGGCTCCTCATTTGCTATCCAGAATTGGCGGGGTATGATTTCTTCCATCGAATCTATCAGAAAAATCAGTGGTTGTCCTCGAAGGTAACTCGGTCAATTTTCAATCATCTTTATCTTGTTATATTCTATTGTTGTCGTATTCTTTATTATTTATTTTATATTGTGTAATTTCATTTTTAGCAAACGGACGCTCTGATTTTCCTGTTGATCTTGAAAGCGCAACAAAATCCGGAGCAATTCCTTCCCAGATGGACCTGTTTAAAGCATCAATGCTAGGTAATTTTTTCAGATTGGTTTCATTAATCATTTTCACTAATTTCAAACATATGGATAATTGTGACATAGACACTTGAAGCGGATTTCGAGTAACAAATCTATTAAACATATGGGTACAGTTGTAACTTGTAAGGGCACGCCATTGCCAGTATTCCATTATATTCCACTACCACTAAACTCATTCTTTTTACTTGTAAATACATTTTGAACCACCATCCAATTGCAATATGGACGATTATAATTTTCATTATTATTATTTTGTTATTTTTTTGTACGGGTAAAAAAAATCATGCGTGCGTGATATAATAATAATAATAATAATAATAATAATAATAATAATAATAATAATAATAATAATAATAATAATAATAATAATAATAATAATAATAATAATAATAATTATATGTTGTGCGTCACATAGTTATATGATGCATACTCATATTCTCCTTCAGGTATTTAAAATAATACGAAAAACTTATTTGAAAATTCCAACATACGAATTATAAATTTTGGAACATAAATAACACAAATTGTTACTCCCTCAGTCCCATTTATATAGGCTTGTTTTCTTTTTTCGGATATCCCAAACATATAGGCTTGTTTCTATAAAAAGTAATGTTTTTTAGCTCATTTACTAATATATCCCTATTTAATTCTATGATTAACTCATAAAAAATGTATAGTCAAATAATAAATAAGGGCATATTAAGAAATTTACTATATAAATTTACTTTTCCAATAACTTTTCTTAATCTTTGTGAAAATTTCAATCCGCCTATATAAATAGGACGGAGGGAGTGTTAATGAAAGCTTATTTAAAGGTATATTTCAAACATTTTTTGAAGTGTTTAACTTTGATTTACTTTTCATAATATAGTGTTTTTAATGTCATAAATAAAACAAAATTATCTATATGTATATAATATAAAAGTATTATACACAAAAATATAATTCTCGACCTGACTAATTAATACGTAGTATAATTCTCCAGTAGAAACTAAAAATCAATTTGAACCATTGATATTTGTATGATCTACGATTGTTATTAAAAGATGTATTATTGTAATATATAAAAAGTATTATGATAGATAATACTCCCTTTGTCCACGATAAGTGTAGTCTTATTACCTCTTTGGGTCGTCCACAATAAGTGTGGTGTTTTCATTTTGGAAAATGACCTACAAACTTTCTAATGTTTTAAACCTCACAACAAATCAAAATAGGTGAGTTCCTTTCTCCACTCAACAAACATCTACTAAAGTACTTTTCTTAAAACTAGCATCACATTCTCCACACCATACTTATCGTGGACGGTGGTCGGTGGGAGTATTATTTTAATATATAAAATGCATTATCATTAATGCATTATAGAAATTCATTGTTGTATATGTGAAGATGTACAGTTTCTAGGTTTCTACATGAGAAAAAGTTTCTAGAGGATCCCATCCCTCATGGTGCGTGCACATACTGATATAATATATTAAATCATTTGTATAATAAATACTCCTTCCATCCACGAGAATTTACCACAATTTTCTTTTCGATATGTACACAAAAAATTATAACATCCATTTATAGTAATAGGCCCTACACAACTCACTTACTTTACAACTCACAACACAATTTAAAAATGGAACCATTATTCCACTCACAACACAATCAACCAACAAAATATTAAAATCCTTATCATTCATAATGTGACAAATTTATTATGGACGCAGGGAGTATCACTTAGTTGATAGAATGTAATACTATAATAGTTATAAATATTCAACTGAAACTTTTTATAGAATAAAAATATATTTATAGTTAGTGAAGCTACATATAAATGTAATACTTCCTCCGTCCCACAATAAGTGTCTCATTTCTTTTCGGTACGAGAACTAAGAAGAAGAGTAATTTAAAGGATAAAGAGATAAAAATTATGGAATCCACACCTTTTTGTGAGAGAAGATGATTTCCATAAATGAAAATGAGATACTTAAGTGGAATAGCCCAAAAAAGAATATGAGACATTTATTTTGGGACAAATGAAGTATATTTTTTCATAAAGTATGTATATATATATATATATATATATATGTTCTTTATTAACCCTTCTTCTTAAATGAAGAAAAGATAATAAAAGTTGATAATGCCAATGAAGCCTAGTTCAAGTTGTAAAACTGAAGCACTACAAGATTCCCAGATTCCCCTTAGCAAGAGGTCTTGGGTTCAATTTTGCATGTGTGTGGAGTAATATATTTCCCACTTTATTTGGTTCTGTAGTGATTCCACCTTATTTGGTGGTGTAGAGGTCTTTCCTATATGATGGTGTAGTATTTTATTTGAATATATTTTCCACTTTATTTTGTGGTATAGTGGTTCCACTTTATTTGGTGTTGTAGAGGTTCTTCCTATATGATGGTGCAGTGTTTTATTCGATAATATATATACCTTGTGTAATTCTCTAAAAAAAATTGAAAATAGAAAACCCCCACAAAAATAGTAACGTATTTTCCACTCAAAGATAGAATGTCAAATAGAAAAACAATATTTGGTCTCACCAATACGACAATCTAATCTAATCTTCTACGACTACAATCCCTGTAAATTATAGCTCAATAAATGACTTGAAATCTTGAATTGTATTCTTTTCGTTTAAATTAAAGCTCATCCTATATTTGGTCTCATTTTCAATTTAAAGAATAATAGATTTCTTTTATTGGGCAATGCATCCAGCCTGTTTGTGCAACTTGCACCGTCCGATCCAATGTTGTTTTTCTTTGGGAAAGGTATCTTCACCCCCTAGCATACTTACTAGGACCACGTCGTGTTATAAATAGTGCAAAAATCCCTGGTTCCCAACGAACGTCCGACGCCGTTCACGATTTTTCTTTTTCTTTTTTTAATTTTTCTATTTTTTAATTTTCCACATCATCACTTTCTCTCTCTACACTTGTGACGGCGGCACTGCTACCTGCGACGCCACTTATCAAGCTTCGACTTGCAAAATCCGATCTCGACATGCTCAGTGGAATTTGTCGCAACTCAAAATCTCAATCTACTATGGCGGCCGTATTCCACGACGGGAAGATTTTAAAGAATTTAATTTGAATGTGTTGTAAATCTTTGTGATTTGTGAGAGAGAAAGTCACAGAAGAGAACTGAGAGAGGTGAGAGTAGAGAGAGGAAGATGAATTGTGGAGAGAGAAAGTGATGATGTGGAAAATCAAAATAAAATAAAAAAGAAGAGAAAAATTATGAACATCATCTGACGTTCGTTTGGAGCGAGGGGTTTTTGTACTACTTATGACACGTTGGATGCTGGCCATGCCAGACTTTTTCTTAGGGCGATAAGTATGTAAGAGGGTGAGCTACATACGTTTCCCTTATTCCTTTGGAAGAAGAATATTTTTTAATATTTGCTATTGCGGATACTTTCTAGGTTTTATTATTTTAGTATTTCAGTCAACCCGTGCTAACTATTTCATTCAAAAAAGTAATTTCATGGGTAGTAATATGAATGATCTAGATTGAAAGTACTAAATACTAATAAGGAGTTTTTTTTTTGTTTTTTTTTTCAGAAAAACTAGTAAGGAGTTACTGTTCAAATATTACGTTAAAGAAATTTGAATAGGGAAAAAGAGTAAAGCATATGAAGATAGGAAGAAGATCAAATGACAATTGTCCTCTTGAAATAGGAACATATCTCTCCGTTGTCATAAACCTATATATTATAATAATACATAAAATATATTATCATAACGATACTTTATTGTAATATATAAAATACATTATTCAACATGAAAATCAATCACAGTCATCCATTTAGTCAAAGATTTTTCCTACAAAGGATGATTCCTATCAGAATCCACGTCATCCGTATGAGGTTAAATCAAGTAAAATATTGAGGCCGAATTGCAAAAAGGCGAATTTCTGTAGATTTATTCGTTCTTCACACTATATATGGGGAGACATAGCGACTACGTCACGCATGACGTCAATAATTGTATCATTCAAATGATGAAACTCGAAATAGCATTAGCAGGTGGAGTAATGATTAACGGACGCGGCAAACATTTATCTATCTTGTGAATATAATCTTGCAATTGCCAGCTACAAATTGCTTATACTTATGAGAACACACACACACACAAATTGTATATATACTTAATTAGAGGCGGACCCAGAAATTTTCTTGGGGATGTTAACTGTTGTGTTATTGTGGACGTTTCTCTTTTATATAGGTGTATTACGTCAAATTTCAATTTTTTAAAAATTTTTCTTAAAAATGAGGTTATTTTTCTTTAAAATTACTTAACCATACTCTAACCATAACGAGACGATGTTACAAATTCCCAACAAATTATGATTTTTTCATATGTACAAAAATAAAAAATAAAAGTTTGGGGCTGCCAAGGCTCCCTAAGAGCTAGTTGTAGGTCCGCCAGTGTACATAATACATATCGATTGCCACCAACCACCAACTATGAGAACAAGATTCTATCCAGCTCAGCAGCAAATAGTAATAAGAATCACATTTCATAAACATGAGCACAACCTGTACAATACAGAACAAAACAAGCGGCATACATACTCTAGTTTCCTCTTCAATTAAATTAAATGGCCAAAATCTAGCAATTATTATTATTTTATAAAAATGCCAACATCGTATTTCGGAAATGCCAACTAGATAGATGAAGAATGAGACAACATATATATTATATATGTATATATATATATATAAATATATATATCTAAGAATGATGCTTCACTCCCAACACAGAGAAAAAAGGAGCATGCAAAAAAAAGGATCTTGAGCCATCAGTCTCCCTCCCTCCTCCCATCTCTGTTGCTGCTGCCTGCATATACTACAGAATTCAGATGAAAACACGAGTCGCTTCCTTGTTTTCATCAGCTCAGCCACCATGGATTTTACCACCACCAACATAAACCTCCCTTAACTGTCAGTGAAGGCCAGCAAATGACATTCATGCCCAGATGCCATCTTTCAAGACAATACTCGATGGAAGATGGAGTTCTACATCGGCACTTCATGACTGCAAAAATTAATAATACAACTTCTCAAGGAAACATATTTGCTGAATTTAATCTGTTTCCTGTGATTGTGAACATGCGTGAGGTCCCACTAATTACCAACAAATATGACTTCAAATTGGAATTCTTGCAGCAAATAAATGACGTACATGTACATTGCAGTGAAGAATCCATCAGCTAGAACTGCATTAAAACGTCATGATTTAACCAAACCCAAATCCTTCACTAGCTTCGTGGATAGCCAGCAATAAACGTCCTTGAAGCTGTTCCTTTGAGGAATACTCGGGAAGGTCCAGTTGGTTAAAGCTGGGAAGATTGCAAAGACATCAATTAATATACAGAAAACACAGTTGCAAGACCACATACTTTATAACATGATTTGTTAACTTGAGAGTTGAGAGAGCCATATATATAAATAGAAACATTTACCAGGTATGAGCTGACGGAAGTCTCTCAGGAGCTCCATATGCTTTGTGAATCTGAAACTTCTGTGGACCTGATATCCCTTGCAGTGCCTTAAATCCTTCTAATGGAACCTAACAGACCAACAACCACAATTAGTCCTTCAGAAAGTCTTAAGAAATGAGGCCTAATCTCCCACTAGTCAATTAGTATAAACTCCACTGTCAACGGAATGAGCAAAATCTCAGGAAGCATGGACATGAATGAAGAGGAAAATGTCAGGCACAGACATTTATAACAGAGGATAAATACCAAGAAACACGACAGAACCCTCAATATATACATCGCACCACTTTGTAGCCTATTGGTTCAATTAATGATGCCTAGACACGAAGTAAATCACGAAATGTAAAGCAACACTTCGATTGTGGTTGTGGTTTAAGAAGTAAAAATCATAAGCGAATACTAAAAGCTTGAGCACAACCAAGTAAATCACTCAAGCAAGGAGGAATAACAGACTAGTTTAGGAACAAGATAACAATCGTGACAAGAACCACCATAACACTACAGACATCTCAAGATGATGACTTTGGTGCGGAAGCTTCCCACTTCTCACACACATACAATAACCTTCTTTTCTCAGAAAACCAAAGAACTGAATCTGGCTTATAAACTTTGTTAAAATACTACATTCTAAGTCAGTGATAAATGCCATTAAGGTTAATTGTGGCTATAAAAAAATCTATCCGCATTTAAAAAAAAAATCCAGTTTCAGGTGAATCACCTTTGAAGTGCCTGTTACAAATTGGAGTAATCTTGCCATATCTTCCTTGTTGAATCCCTCAACAACCTCCCAAAACCACTGAACAACATTAGATGCCGCAGTGTAACCAGTATACTCAGTGTTGGCCTTAAGATCAGCCACTACAATGACATCAAAATCATTAAGTTTCATGATTAAAGAATATAAAAAAAACAAATATTCACAATTTAAATAAGGCTTGCCAACTTACAATCGATCTCCGGAAGACCACTAATCAATAATTCAAGCTCCTTATCATTGAAAATAGATATAAGCTCCCGTGGTACTAATTCACTGAAACCATCAAGGAACGAATTTATTTGGGGCCGGATGGCATTGGTCAAAATGTGATCAGCAACAAGGTCTACATATTCATGCTTCGTCTCCTCTGTCACTCTAATATTTCTTCCTCCCGGTTTGAGCTCATAATCAGTAACCTTCCACATAAGCAAATCAGGAAATAGAGTTAAGCACTGAATTTTGTGGGGCAAACTCAAATGCATTAAAATATAAATATAAGGATAAAAGAAAATTAACAAACGAGTAACAGCAAAAAGATTAATCTCTCTACCTCTGTTTTCTCATAAAGGATGTGTTTTTCTTCATCTGCATCCATGCTAAAGGTCAGATCAGGTATGTCGCTCACATCATTCTGCAGAGAGAGGGAGGCCAAAGTAATTTAGGAACTAAACGATGAGTTTTTAAGATAAATTAAGTGATCGACTTCATACTCCCACTCACCTCCAGCATCCATTTCAAATTTTTATAGTAATCGGGATCAACAGCCTCAATATCATGATAGGTCACCTTTACACCGAGGATATGCTTGTAGAAGGAACGAGTAAAATATACATCAAGCAGTTGTCCATCAAACAGTGCCTTCGCTACCTATAAGAAACATGGTGTAACAATGTTATTTAGTGAAAAGATAGAATAGGTGAATCAAAAACCCAAGCTAAACAAAAAGGTCCACCAGACAATTACCACGCGGCCAACAAATCTGAAATAAGAGAGATGTTCAGTTTGATATACAGAATTCGGATTTGGCTGAAAAGTTGCATTATTTCCAACTGTCGTAAAAAGCAGAGCTCCTTTGTCAAAGATGACCCTTGATAGTAATTGATACCATTCCCTAGTTAAGCCACCAGCATCAATACCCTCTTCACCTTGAAAATGAACATTCAACCTTCCCTTCAGGTCTTGATTTGGTCGCATTCGAAGTTGATTATACGAATCCTCTAAAATGTATGCCCGCCGAACACTAATACGCAGAGGCCCTGAGAGGTGTTGGTCATGCTGCTGCCGTATCCTGGATCGAAAATAAGCTCTTTTGTTGTCAAAATCAATCAGACGAGGAGCTTTAAGCAGCATTGTGAGTGATTTTTCCAATAAACCGGGATTCTGCCTCACAAAAGCATTAAGAAGGCGACGGTGCTTCTCAGCAAACCTCACAAATGTGACAGATCCATCAATTATTCTGTAAGAATCAACACTTTTGATAGATAATGGAACCGAACTCCCACTGGACTCCTTCACTTCTCTTGCAGTCACATTGGAATGATCTTGCTGCAATATTGAATTGTTTGCCTGCAATTTTTCACACAAAACAAAAAACCCCTCTATGAAAGGCAGGAGTCTCTGAGTTCCAGGAGGAAGAGGAGGAGATGCTGAAGAAGAACCCTGTATATGGTCACCCATGCTAATGTTTGAAACAACTGAAGACTGGGAGCTCTGATTCAACTCTGATTCCATTGAACTAATGCACTCACTTAGTTCTTCCCAGAGCGGCTCCAATGCCACATTTAACTTCCACATTGTAGCATGTTCTTCCTGTTCCTCATTATTCACTTTCTCCTTATCACTGTCATTCTTAGCTTTGGCCTTGTCACTGTCACTGCCAACAGAAGTGAGAGAGCTGAGAATCTGCAGAACCCGAAGAACGGCAGCCCCGGCCATGGATCCAGCACTCAAGCCCAGCATGTGTGTATCTCTAAGTGTAGTAAGTTCATTAACAGCCGAGCTGCTTAACCTTTGGGCCAACTCCGAAAGCTCCACAACAAAAAATTTGCGATGAGCAGCAGCTACAGAGGCCAATTTTCTCAGCACATCACCAGCCAGTGTGTAAACCTTGTCCGAAAGCCTAATTCACAACCAATAAATCACAGTTCTCGCATTATAAAGTGTCACTTGCTCAACAGCAAATAAAAAAATAGAGATTGCAGGTCAAATTAACAAAAGAACTATCAATTATGAAAAAACTAACTAGCACATATAACCGTAGGACATCATTTTGCCTGAAACTCAACAAAATATAAAGAATAATCAGATTATGAAGGTAGTACCCTTCATGCCCAAGAAGACCACAGAGATTACACAGATCTGAATGAGGCATCAGTAGGAAAATATCAGAAGTCCTAATACTTCTCTGACCATCTGATTTGGAATTCAAAGCACTCGCACTTTGGTCAAGTTGATTAGATTCTACTAGCGATGCATGAGCATCTTTGTGAGTATCACTGATTGTTTCATTTCCAGAAGAGGTTTCCGCAGGAGTTGCAGTTTCTTCAGTATTAGACTGAATATCTACTTTGGATGCAGCAGCATACACCACCACTTGCAGTAGACCCATGACCTTTCAGTGAACAACAGCATATGCATTACTTATAGAAAACTGATTTCAACAGCTTTTAGAATGAATCAAACATGATAAGACAAACCTGCTCAAGGTGTGCGATACTGCGTAAGAACAGGGGTTCACTTAAAAGTCTCAGAAGCAATATCAAAGGGACATCCTTGTTCTCTGAGCTTCCAGATATATGATGCTGCCCACCAATGATTTTATTCTTACCTTTTGCATTATTCCCCTCTGACTGGTTTGCATATGCAAAATCAGGAATATTTGAGCTCTCAAAGTGGAAAAGAAGACCGGCCACACCAGAATGATTTGTAGCCAAATAGGTTAGAATCTCGAGTACCCTTCGCAACACAAGTGGAGGAACACCTGTATAAAGCAGAACATTTTTTGTAAGATCCAAGAGATGGAGAATTTTCCATCACCATGAAAAGAGAGGAAAAGAAGAAGTACCATCACATAATTGAGATCGGCCATAAACAACATCAGACTGACATCCATAGAGCCTCTGTGTATTCATTGAAGTTACTGCACCCACGTTGCTCACAGTCTCGGGCTTTAGCATATCAAGCAGAAATCGAACAAGTACTGCTCTTGTATCATTGTGTGAGCACAAGTTCAACAAAAGTCTTTGCAGTAGACCCTTCCCAAGAGGCTAAAAAGAAAATAGTAAAGAAATATCTTAGCTCTATTATTACACTAGGGAATTTAGCCACTAACTAATTAGAAAAAACATTTCATGCCATCTTGCATAAGTGATTCAGAAATTGACTTCCAAAAATAAAGATATGCAACTTAAAATTTTCCAGGTCACAGCCTATTGGACAAGCTTTCTGAAGACAAACGATTCAGAAAGTCTGGATCATACACTATATAGAGCAATAGATTACAAAATAATTCACTTTGGTTGAGGATTTTACAGTAAGTAGTATTTACTCTATACTAAACAATAAAATAATTACCTGCGCCAGCCGTAATAGTCGGATTAATGCTTTCAAGCCATTGGCATCCAAGAGTGGTTCTCCCTCAAGTTCATTCAACTTCAAGTTCTCAGCAACTGAAGACGCCCTCCTTCCAATATTGACTCCAACACCCCTGTCCATAACCGTTTGCCTATCAAAACCAAATCTATTACCCCTAGTGTTTAGTCTCTGGCTACTTCCAAACAAGCTGCGAGCATGGTAGTGACTCATTGCTCTGTCTCTAAGCATTTGTGCTTCAGCAAGTAATGGAGATGGCAATGCAGATAATAGAGTCTCTGAAGATGTCAAAAGCACCTAGCAGACACAAACAGGGGAAGTAAATTAACAGAAAAACAAATTAAGTCAAGTTACGAGGTTTGGAGTCTAAAAAGCAGACCTCTTCACGAAGATCAGCTGGAAAGGTGGCAATAATGGAAGCATTGTCCATGTCAACCGGTTGCCCTTCTGATTGCTGTGCAATCCTTTGCGCTCGTTGCTGTGCAAGAACTTCAGCTTGAATATCTGGAGGAAGAGCAGCTAAAAACTCGGGATCAATGTCTTCAAGTCTTGGAGGTGCATATGTAGGTGCTGGAGCAGACTGAGCTTGCTGAGAAGCAAGAACCTCTGCACGAAGATCTTCTGGAAGTGCCTCCAAAAATGTCGGATCTATACCATTAGCATTGGAAGCCTCATTGTTCAAACTACTTTCATCTGTCAGGCCTGCATCTTGAACCACCAGACTATTTTGCTGAGCTGATGGCTCCTCTAGATTAACCCCAGACAGGGGTAATCCTGAATCCACCTGATCTCTTTCCATATCAGTAGCATTCATATCAACATCCACACTTTCTGGAACAGAGGAAGCATGACCGCCTACACCAGCCATATCAAGCTCAGAGACCAAAAGTGCATGAGAACTAGACTGGCTATCTGGTCCTGGGGATCTATCCGAACCCTCAGCCTGAGATGGCATACTGCAGGAACCTACAAGACCGCTTGAAGTCCTATTAAAGGGCACACCATCCTGGGCAACATAACCTGAAGATGTCTCTAGTGCCTCTCTGCCAATAGCATTTACATCCCCAGTTTCCATGATATCCACACCAATATCACTTGGCTGACTTTCTATCGCTTGATGAACGTCACCTGCTTCTGCTGGTTCAGCAACAGCACCTGGGTTTACTTCCTGTGACAGTTGGAGTTCAGTTAGCTGATTATCTTGGTGATTGTAATAAATATGGTGATCAATATTATGCTGAGTATCAGTTTCACTGACCTCTACTGCCAGTTGATTATCAATGGCCACTGGATCACCCTCCTGCCTTTCTGGTAATCCTAGGTTCTGTGAAAGCCGTTCAGAAGCATTTTCAGCAGGATCAGTATTGCTCAACTGTGATATAAACTGCTCTTCAACTGCTTGAGCAATTGCAGCAGCTTGACCACCACCTTGGGGTTGGCCATCATCAGTCCAGCGGCCATCACCTGGCCCTCTCCGACCAGATCCACGTAAAGACTCTAAACCAACAGAAAAATCAGCTAATTGGGGTGGTGCAGAACCACCCAGCCGATCACCAAATAGATTAGTTGGTGCATTGTCATAAGGAAGAACAGGAGCATCAAACATATAAAAATGGGCTAGATCAAGGTTACCAGCAGAAAGGCCTTCTGAATCCCGGGACGAATTCCCAGCAGATGACCACATTGAGAACAAATCACCAGAATTTGATGGCCTTGAAAGGAGAGGGTGTTGAAGACCATTCCCTTCTGTAACTGACCGCTCATAGGAAGTTCTATTGGCCTGACGACGACGCTCAAAGCCAAAAGATCTACGAATTCCAAAGAAGTCATCAACATTCACACCTTCAAAAGCTTCAGCTGACACATCAATTAGCCCTCCCCCTGCTCCAGGTTGTCCAAGAACCTGCAAATGATCTAACCCATCAAGGGCCTCCCTCCACCTAACCTCAATGACACGGTTTTCATGGAAATCATCATCCTCTTCATCAACCATATCATCATTATATTCATCCCCCAAGCCAGTATCATCATGATCTTCCACATCTGTATCAGCCAAGGACATTAAACCAGTGCCATCTTCAGCTATATCTTCATCCTCATCCTCTCCATCATCATCATCCTCACCATCGTCGCCCATGTCATCCTCTTCTTCATTCATATCATCATCTACTCTATTTTCTACATGAAAAGACATCTCAATTTGTTCACCATTGGGTAAGGCACCACTTTCCTCCATATAATCATCCCCAAGATCCAAAGGTGTATCAGTATTTGGATCCTCAATCCTCATCTCTTGTTCCTCCGACTGGTTTGGATTTGCATTTTGATCCCCATCGCCCTGAGAATTATCCGGGGGCACAACTTCAGAACCAGCATTCCCACTAAGTCCATGTTCAGAACTTCTATTCTCAGCAGAAGATTGTAATTGTTGAGAAGCTACAGCTCCAACACCCTGTGAATCAGACCTTCCATTTGAACCATTTACCTTTTTCTTATTCAGTGTATCAGCCCTGGAGACTTGTTCACTAGCATTTGCAGCCCTTGTCAAGCTTTCCATAGACTTGAGTATGAGATTGACAACTTTTGGTGCTTCAGGGTGGTCCAAGTCAATTACCTGAAGAATGCCTGAAAGGCACTGCACAATCCCACCATCTATCATGCTTTTGGCAATGTCTGGTGAACACCCAGAACCAGGTAGGTTGCCAGATGAAGAATTCTTCGACAGAATGGAATAAACCAAATCAACAAAAGCAAAGACTTTCTTATCAGGTAATAAGCTGCTACAAGAAGAATTGCTCTCAACTATTGTAAATAAAGACAATGCTTTCACAAGTTCACTCACCACCCTTCTCCTTCCCTCACTAGAGCGGCCAGCCAATACAACCAAAAACCATGAAGCTTTTTCAGAGAGCTTGTCTCTCCATTCATCAGGGCCAGCAGACTTATCTATTGCCAAGGGAAGAAGACGATGTAGAACATGATGAACTATACCCCCTTGTCCAGGACATTCAAAATGACTAGACCCACGCTGTTGGCACATTTCTAGATCTCGTCTCAAGATTACTCCAACAACATGAACATACATAAGCATAATATCACTCAATAGCTTCAGAACAAATGTCACTTTAGCAAGAGCAGCTGATTTCTCTGACACACTGTCTGTGCCTATCTTTATTGTTTCATTAACCTTCGATTTACCTTTCACTTTGTTAGTTGGTTCATCTATATCCATAGCACTGGCACCTCCCCAGTCATCATCCCCATGGTATGAAGGAAAAGTTGATACAATCTCAAGTAGGTAATCAATGACTTGAGTAAGATTTGCTGAAACCTTTTTGTGGGCTTTGGAGTACTTACTAGACCCATCGTGAGCCTTATTTTCAGTTAGTCTTATGCATTCATTAGTAGATACTCCAGTGTCAATTCCAGAAACCTTTTTATCTTTATCTTTGTCTTTATCTTTAGATAGCACAATAATGCACCTCCCTCCTGATGACTCCAACTGACAGACAGCAGCTACTGCTCTCATAAATACCTCTGGGTCTCTGGATATAACAGGTGCCATAGATGTCAAAAATGTTCTAGCCAATACGCGCCCTCCATGCCTGCTTCCACTCAGTGTTTGACGTATCTCCAATTCCATAGCTGTTTGCAGTGTCTGAGGATCTTCTAGAAGATGTCGAACAATAGCAGATGCTAAGGTGTCAAACCCAGGAAAGAAACAACTTCTTGGAAGGCTAAAGAGGGCAACCATACCACCACATTCAAGAAATTGCACAGCCAGAGCATGTGATTTTGTCAGGCGAGCACATAACTGAAGAACAGCCTGCATAATAATAGGGGGTACATGTCTTTTTATTAGGTCACAAGCAATTCCAAGTACTTTACGACTCTCCTCCATTGTCAAGTAACCTGTTGGTTTTCCAAGAAGTTTTTCAAACACAGAGCTGTCAGGAGCAGATTCATCTTTGCATTCATCAGCAGGCAATGATTTTTCCTTTATTGCTTCAGATGGTGCTTCATTTCCTGACAAGCCAGATAAAGATCCAGGAACTGTTCCCTCATCAGCATCACCAGATATCTTAGGCCTGGACTGCACCAAATCATCCAAGATAAGAAGTAACGTGCTGATGCATTTAGGGACAAGGAGCTCTTGTGATACCTCTGTCTTCTCAATAAAATTAATCAAGATATCAACTGCAATAGAGACAATCCCATATTGTGCCGCATTTACCCGGGTAGTTCCATCTTCTGAAAGAAGTAATGCTAAAGTATGTGAAATCATACCCAGTGCACAGCTATCCTTGGAGAAGTCAAGTGGGCAAAGCTTTAGCTGCTGAACAAGATAAGAAATTACTTTTGAGCGATCTTCCCCCTTGTTTCTGCTGCAAAGAGTCCCCAGTAAATCTGTCAACGGGAAAGCCATTGAATCACAGCCCTGAAACAATTTCATGGCAACAGCAAGAATATAATCCACAGGAGGTGGTTTTGCCTGCCCCTCTTCAGCCAAGGCATCAGCAGACTTATCAGCCCCATCAACTTTAGGTGTTTCTGTTGAATTTCCTAGGGATAAGGCCAGGGCACGAGCTAGCTCGTCATCCTCCTGCACAGGATCTTCGGCATGACTAAACAACCATTCCATTGCCATTTCAACGCTATTTGTTTCCACTCGCCTCAGCGCCTCCTCAGCCCTTGCTCTGGAAAATCCCATCTCAACAATGGTGGCAATTGTAGCCTCATCAGGTGGAGGCGGCATGAAACGTTGACTCGCAGTTCCAGGTAATCCAGTGCGATTTTGTTTTGCATCACTAACACCATTGTATACATGAGTAATTAGGGAAATGATGGAAGTGATGAAACCAGGACTACAATTGGAAAACATCGGATGATTCCAGACAGGAAGTATGACATCCAGAACTTGAGACTGCAACATGCGGACAAATGCTTCTGGGTCTCTAGGAACAGGGAACAACCCAATGGATAGACCGACTGCAACAGGCTGAACAAGAAGCTGAGCCTGAGATGCTGAGGTTGATGACAACAGTAACCCAGAATTCACAAAATACTCAAGCTCACGACAATAACTTTGCAACGTATCAAGGAGCCATGAACTCTGAGACAGTTTGCTCCCATCACCACTCTTTTCATGCTCAGCACCTGATGTCGAAATAGCATAAGGAACATTCCACAACAACTGACTAGTTGCGTCAAATGTTGTAAGAAGCTCCTTGAAGGTCCCATGGACATAAAATTTGTTAATCATTGCAGTGTAACAAGTCCGCCGCCTACTATCAAATGTAAGAGCGACCATGTCATCGACAACCTTTCCAAGATAGCGACACTTGACTGACAATGAGATATCAACCCCAGAGTTGGGATCTGGAAAACCTAGTGCCTCAAGAAAAACTTTTGCTAGGGCAGTTCCAATACTCTTTGAAGCTGAACTTAAGGATCCAGTTTCAGTCCTCCGACGATTTGGTAAAGTAAAACCTTTCACAAGTGCTGTGAAGAAAGATCGCATGGTGGCAGCAAGCTTATTAAGGCTATCTAGGATCAGTACTTCTGGACTCTTCTTCTTCATTCCATGTGGCTGAGCCTCGGTACTACTTGCTCCAGCTTCAGAATCAATCTGTAAGGCTTCCAAATGCCTCCCGGTCCTGCCACCACGAAGCCGAGCCAAACTATGTCGACTGCGGCGACTGAAAACCTCACTCGAGCGGACCACAGATATGAAGTCACGTTCGACTCCCCACTGTGGGTGAGAACTATTTCTGATTGAGACGGGATTCATGTATCTAATAGATGGAATATTAGCATCATCATCACTCTCCCTTCCAGCCACATTAGACGGACCAGTTTCTGCACTTTCTGGCTCCGCATCAACATTCCGCTTCTCCTCCACCTTCAACTCACAGCACAAAGATACTTGCCACAGAATTTCCCTGTAAACCTTCCCAAGGTCTTTCAATACATCTGCATCTGAGGAACCCAGTTCAGAAACAATGGTAGTTGCTCCTTTTAATAAAGAATTAGAAAGAGACAGGATTCCTTCCAAAATAGAGAGGCCCTTCAAGATCTTTACTCTCTCAGAAACTTCCACCTGAGCAAGTTGGGATCCCTTAATTGAACTCAAAAGTTCATCTGTTAATTTCAAATGTTCCCTTAAAAAAGAACATACAGCACGAGCAAGTGAAGCAGAATGTTGGGCGGAGAAATTTTTAAAAGCAACAGCTATGCTTTGACCAAGAGATGCTGATGGAGGCAAGAGAGGCAAAGAAAACAATTGCAGGACACACTCAATTCCCTTCTTCTCAACAAAAATACGGCAAGTATCAGAATTTTGAAGAATTGTTTCAAGTAGACGAGCAGCATTGCTTATACAATCAGGCAAAAACAATTCAACATTTGAAAATGATGCATCAGGGACTAAATCTGATGATTGCTCGGAACTTAGAGGCTTGCATGAATCTCTGTCATCAGCTGAAACCACATCTCTATTATCAGGTTCAGTTTCCATTGGAATAGGTTGAGAGCTGCTTGAACATTCTGTAGATGGAGATGCTGAGTCAAGGCCACATCCTATTGTTCCAATTTTTGTCAATATCTCAATCAACATGTCTACACCTGGTCCACGCAAAGAGGCAGCATGGCGCATGAGTTCATCCAGGCCGCTTGATAAGGAACCTGATGTATCAGCAGCAAGAGCTCGCAGGTACTGTTTGGAAGTGAAGACTCTAACAAAGCACCTCAAAGCATTGCGTTCTTTCACAGCCTGAAGACCATTGTTGTTCAAACACAATGCATCAAGACACTGCGGTATGCAAGTGATAGCCTCAGCCGAGCAAAGTACACCATCCATTATGGCATCCATAAATGCAGAAGGAAGGCCGGCTGCTTCTAGGACAGAAAAGCAGGTAGGATCTTTGTGAATAACATCACTCATCACAGTAGCTGCAAGAGAAAAGACACCCCCACCAAAATCTTTTGCCCGTTTGAATATTATACACAAGCAATGTGGTAGCAAGCTCTCCTCTGTACCATACATACGAGCAGTTGTCCCAGGAGCATAAGTTCCTAGTGATATAGCACGCAATAAGGCTTTCATCAACAACCGGCGGTGATAGGAAACCAATGCCTCAGAGTAAAGAGGCTGCAGACTATCAAGCTCAGCAGAAGTATTTGTAGCTATCTCAGAACCACTGCACTCCGAACTTTCAAGGTCTCCAGAAGTACTTTGTTGCTTTGTACCATTTTCAACATGAGATACTTCTACCATCAGGCGTGAAATAGTATCATCTAGACCACCCAAGTCTCGAAAAAGAGCAGCAGCTGGATTGCTGTAATCCATAAAGGCTTCCAAAACATGTACAGCTGTGCTAACCAAATGCAAGTGCTGAGGGTCTGTATCTTTCAACAAAGGTAGAAGAGTGGGGATAAATCCTGCTTCACGCATGGCTGAGCATCCGGATGATGATGACACCAAAACTGTAACTAGAGACAACAGAGCCTCAGCAAAAACAACAGACCACTTTGATGAATTATTTACAACTGAACCAATTGCCTTTTGCATGAGGCTAGAGAGAATGCCACGGTGTCCACCAGATGTTACAGCTGTCAGCACAGTAGGCTGACGTGACCTATCTTGACAAAGAGCAACCAAGGAAAGAAGACTTAAAATTCGAATCTTTTCTGGAACTGCATCTTCATAGCTCAACATAGTAACCAATTCATTGATGAACTCTGGCTCAGCATTGAAGAAAGAAACCAGATCATCAGTATCACTACATGCTTGAACAAGAACTACGAAGGCATAGAGGCGGATACAAGTATATTGCTGCCTTGCGTCTAGGGAGCTGAAAGCCCTAGCAAACCGCAACCTTGTCAAAAGAGAAAATCTCAAGTTATGAGGAACTTTATATTCTACAACTAATTTGTTCAGTAGTTCGAGATCAGACTCTTTTCTTGCATTCACATCAGGCATGTGTATAATTTGTAAACCTCTTGTTGACTGTTCAGTAGAATTGGGTTCAACTGAAGCTTCATTCACAGAATAAAATTCAAAATGCAGAGTGCTACCCAACTCAAGAGCAATGGGGTCAGATATAGTCTGTAAAGCACATGGAATTAATCCAAGACCTTCCTCTTTACCCCCCCAACCCTGGGCAAAAGAAAATAATCTTGAATTTAAGGAAGCATCCCTTATTATGTACTTTCCAATGGATTTCTTCAAAAATGCAGCCAAAGTCTGCAGGCAAGCCTCCACAACATCTGAATCAGTGGAAGCAAGCAGAGATGACAAGTGATGCTGCACCAACAAAAACAGTGGGATAAATAAGGCAACAAATGGAACATAATAAACATCAACTTTGTGAAAAAGCAACAGATGAACACTGAATTCATCTGAGGAGACTCCATTGAAAACAAGGGAGTGTAAAAAAATATTAACTAACACGAAACCTATGCACTTTTGGTTGAAGCAGACACTGGTTCCAAGCTTGTTCTATCATACTACAAAATTTATAGGAAAAAGAATAACCTTCCCATCTATCAACACATCTGTAAGCAACTAGGACAAAAGGGTATTCCTAGTCTCAAGTATATCAACCTCAGAGTACACACATAGAAACACACAATAGACATAAAATAAACCGGGAAAGTGATAGCAGTGCGCCGAGGAGTCTAGCACTGGAGTATGATTAGTTATGGTTATATTTTATTTTAGGTCTAAGTGTCAGTTAATTAGAGCAATTAATTATTGGGTCAGTTATTTGTTCATGCCTTCACGAGCCTTAGTTATTAGTAGTATTAATAGTTAGTTAGGTCAGACTTTAGGGTTATCGTTTGATCATTAGGATTTGCATTTGCAGATTACGCTGTGGCTGCAGGATTTATTTCCTGTGAACCTCATTGAGGTGTTAATTTCTTTCCGGTTAATTCAGTTTTTCAGTTTCAATTCGTCTTAACACTATCAGAAAGCACTTTTAGAGGAGCTCATCGCAAACTTGACTGTGGATGTGATGTACAATTATTCGAAATATTATCTATAAGCAAAGCATGGTCAGATAGGACAACACAATTTACCCAACATGGGACAATTCCACTCACAAAGACTGTCACGTTATTTTATGATAAGAGACAAAACACTTATCAATATAAGGAAAAAGCAACCAAAGAAGTCCATACCATCGTAAACGTACAGCAGCTAAGATTCGAAGACATTAAGCAACCGTATCTAACACTGTTTCTTAACATGCAACACTTCATAAGTAAAGATTTTGCATATACCCTCTCAAAAAAATAAGAGATTTTGCACATACCTCCTAACTATAGTATTGTATTTCATTAACTGAAGAGCACTATACAGCAAGCAGATTGCACACAGAACAGTAACAGATCAAAAATATAAGCTTAAGAGGTAAGTTTTAGCTAGAAGCCTATTTGTTTGTTTTCTTTTTCATAAGAAACAACTTTTTTGAAAGAAAACAGGAAGTAGAAAATCATAAACCAATGAGAATCCCTAAAAGCAAAAACAGTCGAACTACGAATACAACTCCAGTCTCTAATTGTCTGACACAGAAAGATCTTAAATCTTTGTGATTCAAGGCCCACCAGGTTATTCTAAATTTAATAGTATCCACACCTCCTCTAGAGAATCTTCTTTATCTTCCACACATGCACAAGCTCCTTCATTGACAATATACTTTTATTTCCCTAATCCATTATCTTCAGGTATTATATTAATACAGCAAAGCTTCCTTTAATGCACAAATGTCAACTATTTATAAGCTGCTAGCACCTGGGGTGAAGACAAATATGTAAGCTTATCTTTTTTTCCTCTTCTTTTTTCCTAGTTGATGCATAGAAGCCATGGACAGCTACTCCTCTACAGATTTTACGAACCATCATAGCCAATCAGGTGATTCCAAAGGAAACACAATTTTATCTTACTGCAGAATCAAATCTGCCTTCTTAATAAAACAAAATGCTAAATCAATTACACCAGTTAGTACCAAAATTTGGACTCTAAATAGTGTCAAACCCAAATATGATAAAGGCATATACCTCATAAGAGCTGTAGAAATGCTTATTAGTGCAGTTCTCTAATATCACTCTTATGACACGGAGAATCTGAAGAACAGCATCCCGTGGGAATGGCGGATCTGATTCTAAAAAGTTGTCCTCAAGTTGCAAATCATTCCTTGGTTTAACGAATTTCTCAAAAAAGGTGTCGAAGTGATTAAACAAGTCCACCCAATGATGGAAATCTCCCTGCATTAAGGCAAATTAGTATGCAAAAAGAACGTGGAGTAAAACCATTGTAGTTTGTTGAAGATTATGCACCTTATCAAACTCCCAAGAAAAACTTCTAAGAGGTTCTTCTATTTTCTCCAGGGGTGTAGCAGTAACATTGTTGATGAAGGATTTAATCTTCAAAGGCTACAAATGAAAGGAGGAGGAACCATCATTCCCAGTTATCCAACATTTTTAGGTTTGACGTCACAACATGAGCGAAAATAAATCAATTAAATATAAGAACTGTGAAGTAGATAAAACATGGAGAAAATATCAGGAATGAACTGCATACAAGAAGTTGGGAAAATTTTCAGCCTAACCATCTTTTTCTCTACAGCTACAGTGATACAGGCAATCAATTACCAGTATACTATGCAACTCATAAAATATATAATATCCTATTTAGTTGCAAACAATTTGTGCTGTATCCATAAGCATGAAAATTAACACTCAGTCAAAAATGCAAAATGAACTGGGAGTCATATGGAAATTATAAAATTTGTCAAATATCAAAAGTAGATGGACTCATCCTTTCAAATAAAAGATCTGAATTCAGAATTTTTTGAAAAAAAAAAGAAAAAAAAAACAGTTTATCCCTTGCCATGAAGTGTTTATGAAGGAATGTGCAGCTTTTTCATGAGAAACATCCTTTCCATATCTTCGGCCAAAAATTGAGCCCAAGAAAACTAGTAACCAACACAATGATGCAAAGGGAAATTTATTTTTCCTTTGACGGCCTATAAACTAGAGAAACTGATAATCAGTTTTATTTGTTGCATGCCGATCACAATAGGAAAAGCTAAATCGATTTGATAAAGCAAAAGGGAAGTATGAAACATCATCCATTGAGTGAAAATAGCATCTAAGCAAGAGCCCCACGTTACATTAATGTGGGAACAGAAACACCATAATTAATTAGATGACCCAAAACAACCAGGACATGTGAGTTTTTCAGCAAAACCGCTGAAGTCTTGTGCAAGAAATAGAACAGCTAAACCTAAGGTTCACCAATGCAAGCAATAAAGTTGTATTCTTTACGGCTAGTGTTAGAAAAAAAAGGTAAAACTGTGTCAACTTGAGTTCAGATAAAATAAAATTCTAAAAATCCGAATCAAATATATCTCCAATTCATTGAATATCACTCTCCGGTCACACATTCAAAAAAAACTAACCCTAAGAAGCATCCATTGCTGAGAATTTCAAATAAGATTAAAAAGAATTGATCGGAGCAATATAGATAATTTCCACTGACCACTTCAAGCGCCCTCCTTCGCTTCAACTTCATATTTAAAAGATCAACCAAATGCGATCATTGCCCGATTTGATAAGAAAGCCGCTCAATTGATTAATCCACCGATTCAACAACTACGTAGTCAAGTAATAATTAGAGCGACGGAGGGGTATGATGATAGCTTAAGTGAATAATGGGATGGATAACCCAAGGATCGGAGGGCTGAAATTCGATGGATTTGGGAAAAAAGATATCAAAATTTGAACAAGATAGATGGAGGATTGTGTGTATCTACAGAGAATGAAGATCGTGAATTCCTAGGGTTTTCGAAGAGAGGGTTTTTCTGGGCAATTGGTGATCGAATAGAATTTTGTAGACAAAGAAAAAAGGGGAAAAATTACGCTGGTGAAGGAGTTATGCTGTATATATAGGAAACTTACGAGGGGGAGTGAAAATTCGGGAATAAATGCAAAATAAACAGGAAAAAAAAAGACAACAGATATTTCCCCAGGAAATAATTATTTAATGGGTTGATTTTATTATCTATTTTGTTTTCAGCCAAATTTTCATTCGTTTAATTTTCCTCTTTCATGGTGATTGTTCGTTCATCAAGAAATCGGCAAAAATGTAAAAAGGAAAATTAACTACTCCAACATATTTTAATACAATAATTGCAAATAATGCTAGCTTTACGAAGTACGGTTTTTATCATGTTCATTCAAAGCCGATGAGGCTTAGCTCAAATAACTAGCCAAAACACCACAAGTCTATCTTTAGTGAGACTGTATTTTGGATTCAATTGGGTCTGCGTGCGATGTAGTATATTCGCACTTTGATAATCTAGTGGTCTCACTTTTGTGTAGTATAGAAGTCACACATATAAGGTAGCGTAGTGATTTATTTGATAATTTATATATATATATATATATATATATATATATATATATATATGCCCTCGTATAATTTCCTAAAATTAAATAATGTCGAATTCAAATGTAATTATGAGTCCATTAATTTGTTAATGGAGAAAATTTTGATGCTAATTATGAGTCCATAACTTTTATTTCGTGTGTCTATTATAATCTTTCCCGTATTATGGTTAATTATATATTAGAGCGATACCTTATGTTTAATCTAATTTTGTAATATTAGGCGTTTAGTTTGAATGATAGGATATATAGATAGATAGGTAAAAAATAACGTAGGTCAATCTACAGTTTATTTTGATAGATTGATTACTTTTGAACTTTTTAGATCATCTAATCTTTCATATAGTCAATCTTATGTTTTATTAATCTATCATATTATACAAAGTAAATGCCTCACACATGTATATAACTAAGATTATTCTATTTTTTATCTAGCAAGTTGCTGCAAATCGGATCGCCCAAATTAAATATTAATTTTACGAATTATATATTATAAAACTATTATATTTACTCTTTTATATTTATTATTTTGATTTGAAGACACGAGAGAGATTATTTTATGATTTGTACTTTTTTTTAAAATGTATGTTTTGAATCGACATCTTGAGATGTGATTTTTTTTGTTAGTGCTACAAATTATAAAAATCGAAACTTTGTTTTGCTGTACTAAAGTATCCATTAAACAAGTGATTAAGCGGTCTAATTTATAGATTAACCGGTATAACGGTTTTTTTATTTTTCACTTTTTAATGGTTAACATAACCGATTAAAAATCGTACACAATCGATTTTTATTATGGCAAATAGTGGGTTAACCGAACCGTACTCACCTCTAAATTTACCACATCACTTTTGATGTGTAACAAAATCACACTCAATCTGCCGAAATTGAAATATTTACTACTCCCTCCGTTCCCAAAGAACTTGCATTTAATTCATTTTTTGTTCGTCTTCAAAGAACTTACACTTTTCTTTTATAGACATGACCCCACTATACCATTTAAACTTTTAACCTTCAATTTACTTTAAATGTGGGATCCTTTCTTAATAAGATTTTCTTAAAACCCGAGATCACTATTATCACTAGGAGGACGGAGGGAGTATAATTTTTACTTTGTTTATTATAAAATCACTGACTTCAAAACGTAAGTCAATAAAAATAATATGCATCATATGCTAATCTTCGAATATCAATGTGATCTTATCTTCCCTACTAAAATATATATATGATTTTATCTTCTGATATCTCATATTTATCCAAATCTATAAACTCCTATTAATTTTAGGAACATAGAAAATATATTAACAAATTAATATACCAAAAACAAAAAAATCCAATCTATCTTTAAATTTCAGCAGAGTGAAATTCATGGTAAATATACTAAAATAATTATAAAAATAAAAATTCCACAAGTAGAGCATAAAAGACTTGTGGCACCCAAACAAACATTAAATATCAGAAAGATTTCCACCAACAAAAAGCAGAATTAGAATATGCCTTTCTTAAAGAGCAAGTTGCAGTTGCACAACCTACACCATAACAATTAACAACAACACAACATTTTTTGCAACATAATCTAATCATTCACAAATACACCAAAACCACTTGTCTGAAACAAACAAGGGCAGCTATGAGCACAAACTTGTACAAACATAACCTCAAAGAATGTTGCATATTGATCAAACGTTACAGGGACGGTGATCGGTGCATCTCGTCTCGTCTTGCTGATGAACAGGAATGTTTATTCAATCAATCCCCTTACGAGCAAGCATATGGCCAAGGTGGCCCGTCGTGGATCCATTTATACGGAAGGTGCAGACGAGACTTGATTGGCTTCACGAGTGCATTGGTCATTTTCATGAGAGCAACAACGGCTACCAGATCCGAATTTGGTTGATTCTCTGAAGAAGCTCTAAAGATGCTTGTTTCATACTTGTGACAGTTTGATCAAAGTTATACTTCATAGTTCTTCAGTCACCTTCATCTGCCATCTCAAATGCTAGATTCCGTACTGTAGCTGTGATTTTATGAAACGGTGATTCTCCATCATTGTAACGGCTGAGAGAAAGTATGGATCGTCTATTACTTGGAGTAAGCCTAAGACTGTTCGATGCAACCAAAAGACGATTTCCAACTTCAAAACTGGGCTTCTCCACCCACACATCCTGAGATACTTGAGGAGGTGACATCAGTATTTTCAGGTATTCACACTCGGTGCTATGGTTAAGCTGCTTCCTGTGATGACACCCTACTGTGGTAGAGACCACTTCGTCACAATCTGAAAAGTACTTCTTGATAATCCCCGAAACTGATGCTGGTTCTGAAATCGTTTCACCAGTGGCATCTGCAATCACATTGTCGTCCGACTCTTCACTCCATTTTACTTTAGCTCCAGTATCAAATTGACAGAACGTCTCCTTTTCAATAAGAGAGCACTGTTTAGGCCCTCGTCTTGGGTGTCCCATTTTGGCCTTTTTCTTCACATTCTTCCTTTTCCTCTTTCTGAGGAAACAGGAAGCTGCAGAAATCATCAGCATCGAAGCTTTGAGGCATGGAAAATTTCGTTCCTTAACTTTCTTTCTTTTGCATTTCGTTCTTTTCTCAGAGGATGACCTCATAACACCTCCCAGTTCAACTGAATCAGTAATCACATTAGCAGCAGAATTAAGATTGCAAACTTCGGCCTCATTGTACTTCGATGACTCTACATGAGCAGGAACGTTTGATAAAACAACACGTGTTTGAAGAAACCAAGTAACATTTGAACCCAGAAAAGCATACTTGAGAGGCAAAGATCCAGATAGATGATAACAGTGTAATTTTTGCTTCACCTGGTATTGCAACAAGTATGATAAGATAGATTTCATTTAAATATTCAGATCCAACAGAACGCGTTGACATAAAAAACATACCATCACTGCTTTCACCGTGATATTTCCAAATTCCGGGAAACAATTGAGATGCGTCCTTTCCACCTCTCCTACAAGTAGTAGTGTAAACTGTGTAATACAGCATATCATATCATCATCTAGCACACAGATAGCTAATTATTTTGGACACTAACTTTCGACTGAATAACCAAATTTTCAGCTATTGTAAGCTCATATGCAGAGACAACTAAACTAAAAACACCATGGCATTGTATAAAGCATCAACGCAAACACACTCCAACCAGCAGCAAGAACTAAAGGTAAATGTCTGTTTAAACGCTGTAACTGTGTATGAGCCAGTTAAACCTTCACTCCAGGAAAGGTTTCCTCGTTTTGCAATTCGACCTTATAGAAATAAAATGGCACTTTATGATAATCTCATAAATAATGTTAAAACTGTAATGAACTTTCTTAACAGTAAAGCAACCTGTGATTCAAGAAGAGGATCGTAAGCAGTTCCTGACCCAAAACAAAAATTCTCTCTTTTCTGCAGCATTTCAACCAATCTAAAACTTTGCAATTTGTTCGATCTTTTCTCTTTCACAAATACGTGCCTAAAGCTAGATCTGGAAATCGAGCAACCAACTATCGATACCAACATACAGTGCAACACTCACCATTTCAATATATAACCAAAATGTGATGCATACTCATTTGAAATAGTAATTAACACCATGCTTCTCTATCAAACCATCTACATAAGTTTCTAAGCAAGAAAAAATCTATTTACTTGATTCTCATGCCTTTTCAATCCATACCCAATTTTGCTCAGAATCTTAGGATTAAAGATGGAAAATCCCCCTTCCTAGTTTTTCCCCATTAATGCAATGCAGTTACACAAAACAATATAGCTCGGTACAAAAATAAAGAGACAAACTCAAAAAAAAAAAAAAAAAAAAATTTTGAGTGGTTTGTCAATTTTCAATCCAAACCAAATGATAAACACTGTAATTGATTGAGCTAAACAAAAAAGGGAACAAAACCAACGCATTCGAATCTCCGGCAACATTCTCAGTGCAGTACATTAAAATCAATTTCCATAAAGAGGTTCCTCGTACAACCCGAAAATCCGTTTATTAAAGACGTCGATTTTAGCAATAAAAATTCGATCTTTAACAATAAAACCCAACAATCAAAACACGTAGAGGGTTAGTGTCCAAACATCAACAGTATCTGAGAAGTAGAACAAAACAATGCAGCAAACCATACATATATATATATATATATATACACTAGTATATATAAAAGAAGCAACTAACTCTTGAAGTCATCGGCCGTGATGTCCGGAGAAGCCGGAACGGCGAGGCGTGTGCCCAAGTTCGTCTCAATAAACACTGCTGTCGGAACATCGGAACAACCCATTCTCCGCCGCTTTACGACGGCATTGAAGAAAGGGGAAAAAAAACACTTTTTTCCTCTATTTGCCGCAGTTTAGCTGCTGTAGTATTCCCCGGTTGAAGCGCTTTTTAAATTGTTAGAATATAAATAATAAAATAAATAAATAAATGATCCCAACACGTTTTACGCTTTATAACGGAAGAAAATTGTGATTTGTGAGCATGAACGAGACTGTCTTGTTGATTTCATCCCTTTCTCTCTCTCTAGTCTCTACTCAGAAAAATGGAGGCAGTGTGCTCTCCTTTCTCACTCTTCCGTGAGATTAACTATACCGTTTCGACTTCAGCGCCTGCGAGAATTGTGACTGCCGCTGTGCCGAGGGTTATCTGTTCTAGCTGTGTAGCTGCGGTGAAGCATGACCAAGGGAGGATTCCCAGAAACAACTCAGCTAAAACTTCGACTACTAGAACTAAAACAGGTCATTACATTTCCTAGGCTTGCTTCAATTTGAAGTTTCTGTTCAAGAAAAGATTTTGCCGCTTTCTTTCTTGGATGAAATCTCATTTAGTTATTGTGTTGCAGGTTCAACTACTGGAGGTAGACGAGGTGCATACTCTCTCTCTCTCTCTCTCTCTCTAAGATCAAATCTATAGTAATTTCGTGCTTCAAGCCATGTTAATGGTGCAGGCAATGCTCAGAAGCTGAACTTGGAAATATCGCCTCATAGAGCTGGTATGCTACATTTTATTATTTTAATATCCAATTTTGCCATCTTTGAGGCATAGTCCTGGGTTGGATTACCTGTGAACTGTTTTCTTGATTAAGTATTTCATCTGCGTGTAGGAAAGAAAGAATTTGCTTTAGAGATTGATTAATCTAATATTTTTAACTATAAACATGCAGTTCATGTTGCTTAAGTGGTAATCACATATGAGCAGGGGAACTTTTTTAGTTCTCTATGCACCATTTAGCGGTGGAAGGGGTTTGTAATTAATCATGGAGTGCTCAATTACTATACTTTATCACCTTCCGTGATTGGTTCATAAACTTGTTGCAGTACTTCTGCACGCCGATAATTCAAATTTATTTTGAAATTATACTAAATTAGTGAAAAGTTCTAACCTTTCTTGTTTTACATCCTTAAATAGTGTCTGCTGTGAGATTGATGCGCATTCAGTTTGGTGGCGCGTTTGCTGACCTGTTGAATGAGCAAGGAAAGGGTTCAGGGGATAATGAGATGGGATATGTTGAGAGAACTCTTGGTTTCCGTACTCGTGATCTAGAAGATAGAGATCTTCGACTGGTTTTTCCTCTCACTTTATGTCTTGCATTTGTTGTTCAAACCAAATTAGGGAAGGTTGGCAATTTAAAGATCGGGTTTGCAGGTTACAGAAATTGTTGGGGGTACCACCCGTTGGAAAAGATACCTTGATCATTTGATTCTTTCACTGTGTCATGATGATAACACCTTCAGAAGTATGGAACCTCTTCTACTACAGGTAGATAGATAGACAGTTGTTTGTTTATTTTGGATGATTTACTGCCATAGTTGACCCGACCAAGGATTAGTACAGTTTTTCGAGTGCTGTAAGCTTACACACATTCTTTCAGATTCTTCGAATTGGCTTTTATGAGATCCTAAAGCTTGAAATGCCTTCATATGCGGTTGTTGATGAGGTACGTGGATGCATAAAATCTCAACTAGAGTTTTCTTGTTTGCGACAGTTATATTACCTCCAATAACTATGATTACCTATAAGCCTGGATATGATGATTTCTGATTAGCTATATATAAGAAATATATTGGGTAGCTGTGAATGTTCTAGACCTCAGTAGAAGTGACATTTCAATTTTTCTTTGTCTTTCTTTCTGGTGATTGGGTCTTCCCATAATTCAGATGAAAGATGATTTTCTGAATATACTTTTCCTTTTCTAAATCTGTCTTATTATAGGTAGAATATTTAAATATTTGAGTGTAAACACATGATGATTGCAGTTGTTTTATGATGCTTGACACTCCTTAGAACTTTCTTATCTATGTTTTTCATATTTGGGTCTAACAGAATGTGAAGCTTGCAAAAGCTGCATTAAGAGTCGGTGCTGGTAACATGGTTAATGCCCTTTTGAGGAAGCTAGTGTTGCTTAAGGTCAACCTTCAATTCAAATTTGAAATATCTTGGGGAGTTATCTGTGATATTTAAGTGACTTTCCTCTCTTTTGAATGTCTATAGGAGAAAAACTCGCTCCCCGAACCAAAAGTGGATGGTGATGACAGGCAGAAAGCACGTGCTTTGGCCATAATTCATTCTCATCCTGTTGTGAGTTTGTCTTTCAGCTTTTAACTTTAAATGGTTTTAGTATACGTAATTCTTGCTTGACTTAGTTTTTGTTACAGTATTTAATGTATATATGTATCTTACCTTATTTAGAGTGTAGCCCTAGCCCTAGTAGTTTAGTATATATATGTGTCTGTATCTTCTATTCTATACACTGAATAATACTCTCTCTTTTCTCCCCAATATGTTGGATATCTCTTTTCTCTACATGGTATCAGAGCGGGAACGATTCCTGCTCTGACCCGCGTTACTCTTTGCCACGATACCGCTGATCGAACTCTCCCAAAAAAAAAAAAAAATTAACCCTAATTTTTTGTGCGCCGCCACTCCTCTCTCCAGCCGCCGTCGCTGCCAGAGTCTTCCTGCCGCTGCCGCGCTGCCTTCTCTCTCCTGCTTCTGTTCTCCAGCCGTTGCATCTCTTCTAGGGTTTGATTCTCTACCCTAATTTGTGAGCCGCCACTCTCTTTGTGCGCCGCCATCCTCTGTTCTCCAGCAACAACTGCTGTTCTCCAGCCTCTACTACATATTATCTTCTCCTAGGGTTTGATTTTCAATCCTACTCTTTCTACATCATGGCTGATTCGAAGTCTCCTACTCTAGGAACCACCATAAAATTGAATGGTTCCAATTATCTTCTATGGTCTCGTGCCTTTCTACTGTTCTTAGGCTCTCAGAAGAAAAAGATACATGTCCTCAACGCTCCTATTGATTCTCAGGATGCCAAGTATGATGCCTAGTGTGTCGATGATTGTGCTGTCATGACATGGCTTTTGAATAGCATTGAGGATTCTGTCAGTAAGAACATCATGTTCTTGGAAACCGCTAAAGAAATGTGGGATACATTGAAAGAGATGTATTCCAACGAAAAAAATGTCTCTCGTGTCTTCGAATTATATGAGAAACTTTTCTCTCATACTCAAGGTGGCAAATCAGTCAACGACTACTTCTCTACACTCAAAGGACTTGCTGATGAAATCCTCGTCTACCATCCACTATCCTGTTCTGCCACCGAGCGAGCAACTCAATGGGAAGAATTCATGGTTGCCAAGCTCTTGTCCGGTTTGGATAGTGATCTTCGATTAGTTCGTGACACCCTATTATCTAGTGATAATGTTCCCTCATTATCCAATGCCCTATCTCGTGTGCTGCGTGTGTCAACTGGTCGTGCAGACGATGTTGTTCCTCCCAATTCTTCAGCCATGGCTGCTCGGGGTCAAAATCTTAATGTTACTGGCTCGTTTCCACCTTCCAACATGGCTGTCCACGGTCAAAATTATGCTCACGGTCAGAATTTCAATGGTGGTCGTGGTCGTGGCCGAGGTGGAGGTGGATGTGGCCGTGGTGGACGAGGTCGCGGTTCTGATCGTCGTTGTGAATATTGCCATCGTACCAATCATACTTCTGAGAACTGTTGGGAAACTTTTGGTAAACCAGGTCAACCAGGTCGGGCGAATGCAGCTGTTCCTGAGCCCCAGTCCGCGTCTAATGATGTGGTCTCAATGTCACGCGCTCAATATGACAATCTGATCCAGTCAATCAATTTGTCATCCACTGCTGCATCTACTAGTGCAGCTCCATCTACTAGTGCACCTTCTCCTATCGTTGCTTCTGTAGGTGCGTTTGCAGTGTCTCATGGTAAGTCTAAGCCTTGGCTGGTTGATTCTCGTGCCTCTGTTCATATTACTGGCACTAAATCTCTTTTGACATCTTTTACGCCTGCTTCCTTACCTTCTGTTCGTGTCGCTGATGGCACCTCTTCTCCGGTGACGGGGATTGGTGTTTCCCGCCCCACTTCTCAACTGACCCTTGAAAATGTCATGTTTGCTTCTAAATTTCCCGTTAGCTTATTGTCTGTTAGTCAAATTACCAAAACTCACAATTGTTCTGTCTCGTTTTTTCCTACCTTTGTTATCTTTCAGGATCTGCATACGAAGAAGACAATTGGTGGAGGACATGAGCATGATGGTGTCTACTACTTGGATTTTTTTCCTCCAGCCCCTTCGCGCGCTCTTTCTGCCACCGTGTCTCCATATCAGTGGCATTGTCTTCTTGGTCATCCATCTTCCTCTAGTCTTCAGCGTTTAGTTCCTGTTTTGTCTGTTGAATTTCACTGTGAGTCTTGTGAGTTGGGCAAGCACCATCGCACATCGTTTCCTTCTAGAGTAGATAAACGTAGTTCTTTTGCTTTTGAGCTTGTTCATTGTGATGTTTGGGGTCAGAGTCGAGTTGAGTCTAGGGGGGCTTCAGATATTTTCTGGTTTTGGTTGATTATTCTCGTATGACATGGTTGTATTTGCTTATAAAGAGAACCGAAGTCCCTACTGTACTAAACTCTTTTTATCAAGAAATAAAAACTCAATATTCTGTTTTTCTTGGGTATTCTCGCACACAGAAAGGATATCGATGTCTTGATCCACTTACCAAGCGACACTATGTTTGTGCTGATGTTACTTTCTTTGAGTCTCAACCATACTTCTCTCATTCTAGCACCCCTCTTCCTCCTGCTTCCAGCACCCCTACTCCGTTGCCTACTCCAGCACCAGTGTCTCCTCATGCTCGACCCCTACAGGTCTATACCCGTGCCTCATGTCGAACCTGTCTCTGTACCGGCCTCATGTTCTCAGCCTGCGTCATCTTCTCCTGCATATTCTGAAGATCCCCCACCTGCCAACACTGATGATTTACCTATCGCCTTGCGCAAAGGTACACATACTTGCACCACTAAACACTCAGTGTCTAATTATGTCTCTTTTGCATGTTTGAGTCTTTCTTTTCGTGCTTTTGCTCTTTGTCTTTTGTCAACAGTCATTCCAACTTCTTACCTTGTGGGTCTCAAACATCCTCTTTGGCGGGCTGCTATGCATGAGGAGATGCGTGCTCTTTTATCCCGTGGCACTTGGGTCCTAACAACTGCTCCTGCTTCCGCTGTTGTTGTTGCTTGTCGTTGGGTATTCGCGATCAAGTTTCTTGCTGATGGTACCATTGACCGGTACAAAGCCCGTCTTGTGGCTAAAGGGTTTACCCAGACTTATGGAGTTGATTACTTTGAGACTTTCTCTCCCACTGCTCGTTTGAACTCCATTCGCATTTTGTTCTCCTTGGCTGTCAATCTTTCTTGGCCTATGTATCAGCTTGATGTGAAGAATGCTTTTCTCTATGGTGATTTGTCTCAGACTGTCTATATGGAGCAACCTCCGGGATTTGTTGCTCAGGGGGCCGATGCTACTAAAGTCTGTTGTCTTAAGAAGGCTATCTATGGCCTTAAGCAAAGTCCCAAGGCATGGTTCGACAAGTTCAACAGTGTTCTCGGTCATATTGGGTTTAAGCAATGCAAGTCTGACCACTCTGTTTTTGTACGCCATTAAACATCTGGAATTGTCGTTCTCGTTGTATATGTTGATGACATTCTTATATCTGGCAGTGATGTACAGGGAATTGAGGACACAAAGAAATACTTGCAAGAACAGTTTGTTATTAAAGATTTGGAACGTCCTAAGTATTTCTTAGGAATTGAAATTGCTCACAGTAAGTATGGAGTCTCTCTGTCTCAGCAGAAATATGCTACAGATTTACTTAAAGAAGCTGGATTGCTTGGGACTAAGCCAGTTGATACTCCTATGGATGTTGATCCGAATGTCTGGGATGATAGTGAAGATTTCTTGGAGGATAAGGCTAAGTATAGACGACTTGTTGGGAAACTCATCTACTTGACAGTAACCCGACCTGACATTTCTTTTGCGGTTGGTCTGGTTAGCCGTTTCTTGGATAAGCCTAAACAAGTTCATTGGGATGCTGCTATTCGAATTCTTCGATATATCAAGAAATCTCCGGGAAAAGGATTGTTCTTTAAGAAGAATGATCACTTGAAGATTGAAGGATACTCTGATGCTGATTATGATGGATCTAAAACTGACCGGAAATCTACCTCTGGGTACTGCACTTACTTGGGTGGAAATTTAGTAACATGGCGGAGTAAGAAACAACAAACTGTTGCTAGATCTTCTGCAGAGGCTGAGTATAGAGCTATGGCTCATACTGCCACTGAGATGATTGGTGTAAAGAATCTGCTTGGGGAATTGGGGTTCACTTTCAACGAACCATTACCTATGCACTGTGACAACCAAGCAGCTATTTACATTGCTAACAATCCAGTGTTCCATGAACGGACTAAACATATTGAGGTTGACTGCCATTTCATACGTGAGTGTGTATTGAATCGCACTATTTCTACTGCATTCACTACTTCAGCTAATCAGATTGCGGATATCTTCACTAAACCGTTGGGAGGCAAGCGGTTCTCTGAGTTATGCACCAAGCTGGATATGATCAACATATATGCTCCAGCTTGAGGGGGAGTGTTACAGTATTTAATGTATATATGTATCTTACCTTATTTAGAGTGTAGCCCTAGCCCTAGTAGTTTAGTATATATATGTGTCTGTATCTTCTATTCTATACACTGAATAATACTCTCTCTTTTCTCCCCAATATGTTGGATATCTCTTTTCTCTACAGTTTTCTCTCTCACAGCAGTTTAAGACCACATTTTTTTGGCTCTGTATTATGCTGTGCTACCTTATTCTTTACTCTTTGAAAGTTCCAAAATACTCGGCCTCTTTGAATGGAATAATGACTTAACGACTCATTATGATCTAGAAACATTTACCTATCAATGCGCAAGAAATTTTTTAGGATGCCTTCGACAAATATTGAGGTTTTTAGACTTACAAGTGGGTTGGTTGTGTTTGAGTTCAAGAACTCCTTCTTTAGATGCAAATGAACCCAGCTAGATATAAAGAATGCATTTCGAACTTTCTGACTGGTTCAAGATATGTAGTTATGTACTTTCTAAATAATTTGGGTTCCCTTTAATATTAGTCTTACTTCTAGGATTCTCCCATACCTTGAAACCTCACATGGACCCAACTATCATTTACCTGTTCTCTAGTGGATGGTGAGACGATGGATTAACGACCTTGGTCTTGATGAAGCTATCAAGTTTATGACATGGAATAACACTGATCCTGGTTTCAGCATCAGGTTTCCTTTTTCCCTATGAAAACCTTATTATCTCCAAAAGCATATCTGCTTCACTTACCAAGTCTTGTGATGATGATTCAGGGCAAACACAAGTAAAGGCTTCACAAGGGCAGATCTCATTGGAGAACTTGAAAAGTTACAGGTTGGTACTTAATCTTTTCTCATAGAAACAGAAGGGTTGGATTACTTTCTGAAAATTGTTATTATTATGTCTTAACTTTTTTGGGCCTATAAGTATTGCAGCACATTGTCATTTGGCTCTTGCTATAATCTGTATTTCTAAGTATTACTAGCAAGAGGATGGGAATTGCATTAGTATGTCAGTATTCAATTTCTTACTTCTCCCCCGCCCCCCCTTCTTCTCATCAACTTTAGGTTCCGTATGAACTTTCTCAGCACTTGGATGATTTCGTCCGCATAAGAACAGGGATGCAGGTAAACAATTTTTCTACATCATCCACAACGTATTCCATTTAGCTTTTTCTTTATCTTAGTTATTGGTTACACCGTAGTGATGGCATGAACAGTGATATCTAATCAATCTTTATGTCATTGTGTACGGTATTATTTGCTTGAGCTGAATTTGGTGCTTACTTTGTTATTCTGCAACTTGTTTCTTTCTGTTATTGATAGACCAGCAACTCTTGAAGAAACTACAAAAAAAATTAAGATTTCTGTTTGGCTGGTAACCTGTGGTCAAAGTTTCTTCCCGAGTCCTGACTATTCGACATTTACTTCTTCCAGGTTATCATACAAGCTGGATTACTGAAAAAGGGTTTCTGTTCAGTCCAGGATGAGAGTGCAGGTAATCTTCATGTCGCACAAAACTTCGTTTGAAAGCCAAAAGATTTATATATGATGGTCTTCCTCTGCCATAGAATTATCCTATCTTCTTATAGTTTCTAATTTTCTTCTTGGCCAGGAGAAGTCTATATTATACCGAAATTCTCTTTGTTCCCTTGCAAAACCTTCTTGTCTGCTGGCCACATGGCACACATATTCTGTTTTTAACATGAAGCAACCCGAGCACATCAATCTCATTATTCTTGTGATTGTGCACGAGTACTGGACCATGCCACATAGTAACTTCAACCCATATGCATAATTCTTATGGGTTGCCTAACACAAATTTTTGGTGCAGGATTGGTGGTTAGAGTTGTGGATCCAAAACCCGGTGATAGCATTATCGACTGTTGTGCAGCTCCGGGGGGAAAGACTCTTTTCATGGCCTCGTGTCTGAATGGCCAAGGTACAATGCTCAATGCTGCAGATGGTGGCAACTGATTTATTAAAGATTATGATTTCAGAACATAAAAGAAATTTGTGGATAATTAAAAACATGAAGTCGTATGTCTATTTATTCCTGGAGGATATATTTTTATTTTGGTTTGCTTGAAACCACCTCCTAGTTATTATTTATGATATCCATTTTGTTGTACCAATTTGTCTAGATCTTAGGACTAATGTTACAGATTCCTTGTGAATGAAATCATTTTTTTTGCAAAACTAATGATCATAACATAATTCTCAAATATAATACGAGTTCATGGTAAAACTATTACTCTCAGTAGTGATGACATTGTGACATTCTTATCAGGTAGCATAAGTGCAGTTGACGTCAACAAAGGCCGATTGAGAATCCTCAAAGAGACAGCAGAGTTGCACGAACTCGATAAAGTTATCACTACCATCCATGCTGATCTCCGTGCACTTGTAAGGAAGTTCTTACTTACGTAACATTATTGTCGAGGGAAATATTAACATTATTGTCGAGGGAAATATTAATCAAGTTTTTTTTTTTTTTTGATCCAATTTTTCAGGACAGTAATGGCTTGAAAGGTGATAAAGTTTTGCTGGATGCTCCTTGTTCTGGATTGGGTGTGCTATCTAAGGTATATTATGTTACATATCGTTCCTGCATGGACTTGATCATCCAAATTTTTTATTTCCATAGTTATCTTGTATTTCCTTAATTGATAGAGTTAAGGGATCAAACACTGTATTAATCTTTGGAAAATAATCAGAGAACAAGAACTAAAACGTAAGGCAAACACTTGCCCGACCTAAGCTGATTTCTCAGGAATATCAACCTGCCCAGAAAATCTGCTGGTAAACTCTGTAACTGAAATCCTAATGACCCTTAATTAAATAAAACTAGAAACTGAATTAAACAAAACAGCACTTAATAAAATAACTCTAAATAATTTTAGTTCATCACTGTTGAGTCATCTCATATTATTCAATTATATAAAACCTAATGTGCCAAAAAAAAAAATAGTATGTCTCTTTTATACTGTTAAATTACTTATTTGATTTTTCCTTTGTCTCTTTGTTTCTTTCTTTTCCCGGTTTCATCTCTGCTTATTGTTCTAACGCACTACTTGGCTGTAATTTTTTCATTTTCTTAATGCAGAGAGCAGATTTGCGTTGGAATAGGAGACTGGAAGACATGGAAGAACTTCAAAATTTGCAAGACGCACTTCTTGATTCAGCTTCTAAGTGAGTCTACCAATTGCTTGCACTTCTTTGATTGGCTAAGCACCGTATGTTAAATTTCATAGAACAATGAATTTGCTAAATTTGGAGCAAGATAGCTATACTTGGTCCATTTTTATAATAATAGTGATAGTGCAATGAATTATTGACGTGATATGTCGCGCCAAACCTGCAGCTACCTACTGATATGCGTCTGGAGCATCGGGCATCTGCCATTCAGAAATTATTCAAATTTACTTATTCGTTATTGAAAAATAATATGCTTTTCATTGTATATGCTTTGCATCTACAGCCTGGTAAAGCCTGGTGGGGTGCTAATATACAGCACCTGTTCAATCGATCCTGAGGAGAACGAAGAAAGAATTGCTGCTTTTCTTCTGAGACATCCGGTAAGTGTCTGAAGACGTCCAGTAGTAAGTTGCTTCCATCTAAATTAATTTCACTTTCATACGAATTATGGAGATAAGCGTACCTCAACTTATATCTATCATGTCTTCATATTTCTGCTTATAAAAAACAGATAATTTACATTCTTATATATGTTTGCAGGAGTTCTGCGTAGATCCCGTAGGCAAATACGTGTCTTCCCCTTTTGTTACTGAAGATGGATTCTATAGCTCCAATCCTGTTAAACACTCACTTGACGGAGCCTTTGCAGCTCGCCTTTTAAGATCTACGTGACTCACCAGTAAGTGGAGTTTTGCTACTTATCTGCTTCCTTTGATCCCAAGAAAGATCGATTCTATCATTTTGTACGTGCTTTTGTGAATGCAGATTTAGACAATCATCCCTGCAGGCCTCATCTGATTCATTACACGGAAAGTTGGTACAGAGCATTGCATTAGTCGAACGAAGGGCTTCAAAACAGAGAGAATTCAGAATGGGGCTTAACGGTATAGCTAATATCCTTCGTGGTCGGGTTGGGTCGGGTCGTACATGAGAATTGAACGCTGCTGCTCACTGCTTGTAGTGCAGAAGATGGTTAAAATTGGCTGGCTCAAATATAGAATATAAAGATTCAATTTTGGGTATATATTTTTTCAGTTAGCCTTTGAATTTAGTCAGTTAACTCTTAATTCTCAGTTAAATTGTATTTAATAATATTCCAGATCTTCAGTTGATGAAATTATCAAAGAATATAGTGCACTCGAAAATTAATAATCTGAAATAAAGTCTATGATTGAATTTGAATCAAACAGCAACAGAAAAACAATTAGGAAAAAATAACAACCCTAGAGTTCCTAAGCAATGAAATGAATGAATCCTAAGCAATGATCGATGTTGATCGATCGATCCCTACGCGAAGAAGTAGAAAATGGCGAAAAGCACTGCGAAAGCAGTCAAGTAGTAGGAAATGCGAGCGAGTTTGGAAGTGGAATTGACGGCCGGCGGCGCCCAGTCATTGAAGCCGCCGCCATCTCCGGCCGGGGAGGGCGCGAGGTCCGGCGAGTCGGCTTCGAGAGGATGCATGACGCGGACGATGAGCTTCTGGCCGGATCTGCAGTGACGAAGGCTGCCGCTGATGAAGTAGAAGAAGCCGGATCGATCCAACTCCATAACCGTATCTCCGTCTTCGAATTTGGAAATGGGATTGGAAGCGTTGCAGTTCAAGTAATCGGCAGCGCTCACCACCACCACCGAGTCGTTCTCGTACTTGAAATC
This sequence comes from Agastache rugosa, assembly GCA_031470985.1. Lineage (NCBI taxonomy): Eukaryota > Viridiplantae > Streptophyta > Magnoliopsida > Lamiales > Lamiaceae > Agastache > Agastache rugosa. The sequence goes on along the minus strand of CM062601.1, from coordinate 46,572,575 downwards.
TGACAGAATTAAAGAGAAATTAATATTAATATTCGGAAATATTGAGAATTTGAGATGGAATTGTGAATAATAAGTGGAATGAACTTACGAAGTGAATCTCCAATGTGGAATCTGTTAATGGCGGCCCATTCATTGTAGGTCTCCGGTTCCTTGCCAGTAGGTTTGGTCCAACCCGTTTTTCCTCCGACTTCGAACTGGAATCCCGCCGCCATGGAGGCGGCAATGACGGCGGAGAAGGAGTAGAAGAATTTCAAAGCAGAGGAAGCCATCGCCATCGGAAATATATATGATTTGATTTACTTACTAATTGAAGCTTCAGATCTTCCTCTCTCTCTTCTCTCTCTCTAAATTGATTGTAATCTGAAAATGAGAAAGGGCGGTATGATAATATAGGAGGGAAATGGAATGGCAGTTGTTTTGTTAGTGACGGTTATGAGGTGAGGTGAGTGGGAACTGGGAAGGAAAGAGTCAAAACTTCGAGTTGGCGGTAAACTAAATGTTCCGTTAAAAACGCTCTCCCTTTTCCTTTTTTTTAGCAATGCCTCATCTATTTATATATTAAAAAGGCAAAAAAAAAAAAATTAAATAAAAAATAAAGATTTAGAATTGATTTTTTGTATTACCTTTAAAGTTCTATACTAGTACCGCATCCGTGCGATGCACGGGATAAGTAAGTTAAATTTTGATATTTTTGTAAAATAATATAATTGAATTTTGATATTTTTTGTAAAATAATACAACTATGAGTAAATAAATATAAAAAACAAAAGTATCAATCAATATATGAAAAAATCATTAAAAATTTATATATCTATAAATTCTAAAAAAATTCCTTATAAATGACGTTCATCGTACATGCATTACTCTTATTATCTTTGTAGCATACATATAGTTGACTATGAGAGAACACCGATTTTATATGAAAAAGGCCCACATGTGATAAAGAATGTCCTTAACTTTTGTTGATTGTCATAATAAACAAACATAATTAGAAGGAAATGTCTTCGTCGAAACTTTAATCGAAGGTGTGGATCTGATGATGTTACTGTTCAATTTCTCGGAATGAATACCTTATGATCAGAATTACTTTATGTCAATATTTTGGCCAATAGAACATGATTTTCGAGTCTCATGAAGACCAAACGCATGCCATTGCACAATCCAAAAGAATGATCAATGTTCCTTAACAACATAGTTGGTGTGCCGACCTTCAGAATTAGCTTGTGGTTACACATTCCAGAACACTTTAGACCATTTAGAAATCCAGGCGTGTGGACATCGTTCATTACATCAATATTTGCATTTGAGCTGCATGCTTTGTTTGAACTTTACTCTATACTCTTAGACACATTCTTGGAGATCATGTACTCGTTTATCGATTATTCGACTATATCTAGTGTTGGAGCGAGTATGGCTCTATCGTTAAGGTAATTCAATTCATCTGGAGCAAGCATGTATGACGAATATGTATCATTAACAATTGCTGCTATTAGATCTCCAGAGAATTTAAGGTAGATATCGTCTGGTATGTCTATATTTGCATGGTCGTCATTTGTACCACCCAAAAGTCCATCACATACTACTGCAGTCTAATCAGAAAACTTTTGTAATTCAGTTGCCTCCAATTTAGATTCTATGAGTCTCTGCCTCATATTTTTTGTCAGTTTGAGCACTTGAACGTGTTTCCAGATATAAGAAGAGAAACAATAATAAAAAGTTGTCTTCATTTGAACTTGAATGAAAGTAGCATATAATATTGAGTTAGAGACATTATAGAAATAAAAAAACTTTTGGCCATAATTACAATCAACATTTTGCCTAAAAAAATACTCTTTGATTGCAATTATAACTTTATATATTCATATAGTGATATAGATATAATTTTTGTAGAGAGAAGTAATTTTTAGACATCAAAATTTTACCAAGTTCATGTGTTATTCCTTTATCATCATGCTTTTTCATTATAGTGTATTATATAGATACTTATTATCTTTATAGAGAGGTAATTTCCAAAGCCTTTTTTTGTAACTCGTTGATCCTCCATACAAAGTCGTTCTTTATCTTCAGTATTTCTCTCGTCTATATCGTACCAATAAGGTCAATATCATATTTAAAATAATGTTTAAAATATAGTTTGTTCCAACTGAAAATATAAGTAATACCAATAAGATCAATAAGCCTATTTGGAATATATCAATTACAACCCACATATTTAATTTATTTAAAAATTAATTAATTAAGTTTCCATAGCCATAGTCAATTTGGATTTTATATGCACAAAATAATATAAACATATAAAATAGCCATTATTAAAAATAATATGTTACCACAAATTATGCATTTGCAACCTTCAATATTGATTAATTGATTGAAAAATATTAATGAACAATTAAGATATAACAATAATAAAAATTATTTCTAAATATGAAATATTAAAATAACTGAAATTGAGCTTAATTTACATTATCGATTTTGTAACATCTAATTTAGTTTTGAGTGATTGGACAATATTAATGAATAATTACAATTATATAATTTATGAAATTTATATTTAGAAACTGAATATTGAAAAAAAATATGAAAAATAAATTTCTATTTTCAGCCGGCCTTGTTATTATGGTATAAAGATATAAAAATAAAGTTCACATATACAAATATGAAATATATTAATGATACACGGCATCAATATTAACAATATATATATATATATGAATTTATGTAAGCGATTTTAAAAACTTATTTAAAAAGTTCTATGCAATAGTATTAAAATGGAAATATTTTTTTTTAGAGGAAATGAAAAATTATTATTAAAATTAATATGCTGATTTGAAAATATTTAGCTGATCTGAAAATATTTAATGTAGCATTATCCTATACCATAATTATTGGTCATTTCCAGAAACAACATATTTAAAAAAACTAGTATTGCACCCGCGCGTCGCGCGGATAACATTTTATGGTTTAGATGCTTTCTCAACATTGTCGAGTTTAATTGTATTATTTAATAATTATAAGTCATGATTTCACTCATAATTTTAATAATTTGTTTTGATTTTCACATATCTATATGCATTTTGTTGGAGTAGCCAACCTCAAGAATGATTAAAAATTTATTTTGGTTTTTACATGTCCAAATGTGTTAAGTTGGAGTAGCCAATCACACGACTAATTTAAAAATAATTGAATATGATTTACGTTGGTATTTTCTACCTACTTAAAAATGGTCACAAATTGGTACATATTATATATTTTTATAGAGGTTCATATATTTTTTTCATTTCCTTTATAAAAAGGATATATATTAGTATACCTCTTGTCCTTTTGTTGCTAGTAGTTCAAAACATATTTTCATCTCATGTAAACACTTGGATTTATTTATGATGTTGATCAAATATCGATGGAAATTTGTATTTACTTTGGGTTGATACATGTATATAAATTAAAAAGAAATGTACGTATATTTTAGCTCATTATGTTGATAGTTTATACAACTATATATTTATATGTTTTAGTGTATATATATCATATTATAATATACATGTAAAAAATTAAATAATTATGGATTATCCGACCATGACACACCTTTGTTTTAGTTAAAAACATGCATTCAACCCCAAATGAATACACTAAAGCTTAGAAGAGACTATAGTAGCTACTACATTCTTCATTTTAGATTTTGCACTTGTGCGATGCACGACCATATGTATAGTTATGAAAGAATAAAAGAAGAGGATAGAAGTTAAAACTGCATAATAGAAATCTAAATAATAAATAAACAATCGCATTTTTATTTCCAGAACACATCCCTAAGAAATAATTGTAGACAACATTTACATATTAAACATAAAAGATTAGAAGATGGAACGACAAAAAAATCATACTAATAAGATTGTTTCCTTGTCCTCTTTCCAATAACAACCACCTTCAAAGGGATTTTAGAAGAAAAATAATGATTAAGAGATCTCCTCCAATCAATTACATTGTCACCAAAAACTTTAATTATATATCCTTAACATGGGCGCGCTAAAAGGATTAAGAAGTTGAAACTTAGTGCCATGAAATCAAACTTTGTTTATTATTACTAAGACAACAAACAAATCTATTTAGCATAACTATAATTACATTTTGCTCAAAATTTGAGGTACCAAAGTTTGAAAACACGTCTGATGCCTACAATTAATTAGTTACAATATAAAATTAGCATATAAGCTGAAAAATTAATTAGCATCTAAAATACGGCAACCTGCAAATCGGCCAAAAAAATAATTGAATGAAGTAGACATGCATGTTTTTTCATCGATGTAAAAGGTTAGTAATGGATGATGCATTAACTTGTGGTGCATTAAAGAAAAGACTCGTCACAACTACTTCCACCACTATTATTTTTTCTGCAAAAACGATTGATATATCATCTACATGATTTTACTGATATAAGCTGCGCGCGCATGTGTAATGTGCATAAATCATAAAATGCTATTGTGAATGTGTGTGGAAGGATTAAATATATGTGAAAAAGTTGGGAAGTATTAAAGATGGGGTGAAGACTCACAGGGAAATATAAAGTGATTTTTCTTGAGTTGAGTAGCGTAACAGTCACCTGTTTCATCCACAAACAACACAATTAGAGGGAAAATTATAGTAAAAGAATATGATTCATCATCATCACTCGATATTTAAGCAAATTCGAGGACTGTTGATCAAACAATATAAATGATCAAGATTTGAGACTGCCACAGTATCAGACCTTTTCTGCTCCCACACAATTAATTTCTTCTCAAATCTGTAAATGCTAGCTTTCTCTCTATCGAAATCGCCGACCATCTGGCATTGAAGATATTTATTTGAGAAAACAAGGAATGACACGTTCAATCGATGGAATGTGTTGTACTTGAAAATAATACAAACACAGTCAAAATCAAATTGTCGACGGAGGAGATGATTTTATTTGGTGTTGACGGCGACGATAAGTGCAATAAAACTTGCAATTAACCTTTCTTATCACCTTCGATTCTTTCTTCCTTCCTTTTTCGCATACTATTGTATATTTCTCAATGTTCACAAATTTTTCATTACTAATGGCCGGAGATTATGTTTGCCATCAAATTGTTTGGACGAAAGAAATAAAGAGATTTGTTTGGATCCGTTGAATGCGCGGAGATATATATATATATATATATATATATATATATGTGTGTGTGTGTGTGTGTTGCAACCAAATTGCTTGGAAGATAAACAAAAATTAGGGCAGAGTTATCTAAAAGTAAAGAGTGGAATGTTGCAGAGATTTATTAATTTTGTCAAAGACGATAGAATAGTTGCGGTAGATCGTGTTAGTGCCACATTGTAAAAAAAAAAACTGCCAATCCAACGTGAAAATAACTAATCTTTATAGATTATTGAATTAAATTTCACATAACTTAAAACCTAGAACTTTATAAAAATTACAAAATTGCCATTCAATTGATTTGAAATCGATTCTCAAATTGAAAACTCGCTCTTTATATATATAATAATAGATTAGAAGTTACTATTTTCGGCAAACCATAATCATTACTCCCTCCGTCTGCGAAAAGTGTAACACATTTCCTAATTGTTGTGAGGTATAAAATAATGAAAAGTGCTACACTTTTCACGGACGGAGGGAGTATTAGCTACATAGATTACTAAAGTTATCTTATTTGTTGCCTAATTACATCTCTATCGCAGCCCGACTTAGAATTAAGATAACTAAGCCGGTGGGTTCCGCGACGTACATAATTTATGATTAACCAAGGAATAGATAACGACCCAGTTATCAAACAAAAATCAAACATACTACAAAACACTTCCAACTGGCATGCTTACCAAGAAATCGATGTCAATAACATGCTCGACTATTTCAACCAACAAATGGTTATCAACAACAGATATGACTTGATATCAACAAGTAGGGCCACATGACCAGGATATATCAAGTATAGACATCATCAAGAAATCAGGTTTAACCTGATATCAACAACTAATACCATGCGACCAACGGCGTCAAGAGATCAATATCAACAAGAAGTTTATTAGATCAAGAAAGCACGAAAAAAAGGTCGTACACTTAGAAGATCTCAACAGAGAACCAACAACTGATCTTGAGTTAAGGCACAGACTAACATCAAAATCTTAACAAACAACATCAAAAGACTTTAGAAGTTATAAAAACGAACTTCATACTTCAGAAACATATTTCAAAGTGTTGCAGCGGAAAATATAACTAGGTTAAATGTATGAAGACATATAACCAAACTCTTTTGTTTAAACAACTTTCAAGAATTCAACCAACGAAAGTCCGTCCAAGCACACTCCCATCTCCATCCGAAATAACCTGCACATCTTAGAAAACAACATGCAGGGCTGAGTACTTCGTACTCAGTGGAGACATGCCAAAATACTTGAAATCTTGCTACTTAGAGCTATAGACTTTACTTGCCCCAAAGCAAAACACAAGTGAATTTTTATAAAACAAACCTGTGCTTGCTCAAATATTTTCTTTTTCCATAAAACATGTTTGTCCGGCCAGACATATAACTTAAGATGTATGTACCAGATTTACAATCATAAATTAGTGCTAAAAAGTAGGCATCCTTCTCAAACACTTGTAATCGGCCCACCTTTCGGAAGACACACGATTACAAACTAGTGTACACAAATCCTACATTGCGTAGGACCGAATTCGTCTTCCTTCAGTAGATGGTAATATACAAAACCTAAAACATTTGGCAAGTTAATCAATTTTAAAACATCACATATATATATTAATCATATATTCTCATTCATCATTTCTTTGGTTAGAAAGCCCATGACGCGGCCGTCGTTCAACCGCGCAAAATAAATTTTTACTCCTATGCCCACGGCTAGATAGCTAGCGGTAAGAACAGGGTCGATCCACAGGGAATTGATCGTATCTTTCTCTCCTTCTTACTCCTCCGGTGTTGCAAAAGTATTGGTCGGGACTGTCACTGTCTTGGGCACAATAATTGAAAAACTAAACTGAAACTAATCAAAGTGAATAAATTAAATAACAAGGTAAACCTGGACAAGGCTTGAATCATTGAACATAAACACTCACTCGGTCATTGGTGCAAAATTATTCACTACATGCATGCATCAATCGGTTATAGAAAAGAAATGATGTTGCCCCCAATTGTCACGCGTCACGCACAACACTACCCCCTTTCCTCATCTGCCCATATGATTAGGAGCCACCCCTGTGACCCCCAGGTGTTCTCTCCTAGCCCTAGACAAACTTCTACGAAGACACTTCAATAGAAACCTTGCCCACGGAAGCATTACGAAAGAGGCAGACTCGAAACAGCCATTCCTCGTGCCCAAGAGCACGGACTACTCACTCACACCAATCATACTTTCAGATGCAAGGGACACCCTATGCATTGACCCTGAAATTATTTGTGATCTGGACTCCCTAGTTAATTAGTGATCATTTAATTAACCACGTTGCCCAGATCGTATTGGACTCAGACCTAGTGCTTCGGGAACACATACATGCAGATCATTACACCCATATTAGACCTCTCGAGTGTTACGGTTCATGTTCAAATCATCTTGCCTAATCCAGGCTTAAGAATTTTAGCTAGGCATAATTAAAACAACGAACAACACAAAATAAACAAAGTAAAACATGCTTCGATTAAACAAAGGAAAAACTTACGATAATGTTGAGCATAAATTCTGACCAAAAGTGCCAGCAGGAAACATAAACGAAAATATTAAAGTGTTGCCCGTAGGACTTGTTTGTTCCTCACCACACCGAGTCAGCTCGGCATTGAAGCACTTGCTGAGGAATGACAAAGGTTTTCATTGGCGGGATATGCCTCAACTAGAGTCAGATTTCTAATTGCTTCCTGCGGCCACTAAAAATTACACATTATATAGGGGAGTTGCTAGGGTTTCCGGCCTCCAGGCCTGCTGAGCTGGACTTGATTTGAATCAGACCTTCTTTTCTTATTTAGTCCTGCCCAGATCCGGCTTCCTTATCTTCAATCAATCATGCGCTGATACGCATCTTCTAGATAAGGAAGAACAAATTTCTTTCCTTATCTTCTCCTGAAGACCCGGAAGTATTCCTTGCCCACAGCAACACCCTTCTCATCTTGCCCGGTGACTCGCTCGTCTTGCCCTTGATATTTGTCTGCATAAGGTTGGATTCTATGTGGTACATATGTTGGGTACACCATCTTTACTCAGCAGCTCCGCTCGTGATACAAGCTTTGTTGCTCAAGCTGCTACCTTCAATCTGGTGCCCATAATGCTGACTTCATGCCTCTTTCCCGGAATGCACCTTATCCTGCCCAGAATCGCACCTGTCCTGCCCTGCACACCCTTCCTCCAAAATGTGTCATCCCTAACACAAACTGACTCGAAAAGACATACAAAGACTTGATCTAAACCTAAATAAAGACGCGAAAATGAGCACAAATATGGGCTCATCACACTCACACACTTTAAGCACGATTGTCCTCAAGCGTGTACTTGTGATTTGCCCACGACACAACAAAACAAAAAAGACTCAAGGACAAAATCAACATGGTCAGAGTATCAATCAATTTGGGCATTATAATTAACAAAACACAAAGCAAATATCTGAAGGGAAGAGTGCATGAAAACCATAAAATAAGTCAAGATTGGACAGTAAGCATAAGGATTTCCTCACCAACACTCGTCGCTCATGTGTTTAGGTTCAGTGTTTAACGCTCAAGACAATCATTGAAATGGTCTCACTATAAGGTTGTCTGCCTTCTACCGTCTTCACCCTCCTTAGACTAGATCTTTGGCACTTATCATTAGGTCTTATTCTGGGTTGTAATGTAGGCTTAAGGCATTTGGTAAGAAGTATTTATGGAACTAGGCTCTTTAGTTCTAGTGAACTCAGCCTGGGCAAGATAATGCACCAGATTTTACTTCTTTATGCCTTTGTTCGCGGGCCGTAGCACAATCACCCTAGGACTTCTTATGATATTCATTTTTTTTCTTGAGTCCTTTCTTTTTCTTCCCTGACACTTCTTTTATTATGGGCATGCTTTGCATCCCTCGTTATTTTTCAAGTGTCTTGCTCAAATCTGATTACTACTTGCTCTCCTTCTTCCATTTTTCTCTTATATGCTTTTTGAGTTCTTATGACCGGGTAGGCTATAATTATCAGGGCAATTTTAAGTGAATTGAAAGAATTATTATCAAGCTCAAAGGGCTAAACAAAATGGTAGAGCAGTAGGGTAGGCAATTTTTAGGCTCTGAGCTCAGTGAAAGAAATTATGCCTAAGTCATCTAAGTACCTAAATCATGTCATTAGGGTCTCAACAAGAATGCAAGCAAGTTCTAGTGACTTCTAAATCAAACTGTCAAAAATCACACAAGAATGAAAAGTTGTGTTGGGCATAATACAACATTTATAGCTCAAATCCTCACAAGGTGTTGCTCACAGTCCATTCCGTCATACTTATTCACATACAGAATGCATATACTCAGCACTGTTCATCTTGCCATAATTTAAGTTTCAACAATTATCATGCCTTATTGACCAAAACTCATAGCATGCTGACCAACACACACATAGGAGAAATGAAAATAAAAACATTTTGACAGAGGCCCTCCCCACTCACACACTTTGCTCTGGGAAAAGTGGTTGAGTATGGAAGGGTTACAGACACAACAAAACAAATGGCCTTCCCACTCACACACTTTGCTTTGGGGAAAGTGATTGAGTAAGAAGGTCATCACACAAACAGACAAAACAAAATAAAGACTGACTCAACATAAAAAAAACTGACTACACTAACAATAGGGAGGCTAACAGTATTAAGAGGAAGGGGCTCCAGGAGGGTACCTGAAGTTCATCTGGGCAAAGGACGCACGCTGGGCATCACGCAACAATTGCTCTATCCTGGACAGCCGCTGCATCACCTCCTCTTCCTTGCCCGCTGGAATGTTGATCCTCGACTTCTCCTTTTTATCCCCAGCAGTGGGCGGGATCTCAGCTATGGACTCATTCTCCTTCTTTGCATAGTCGATGAAGTGGGGTTTTGTAATATCCCGCTCTTTCATAATCGAACCTAGGGTTAATTAGAAAGTTGCTGAGATAATTAAGCCGTGAGAATTTAGAAAGAAATTAAGTTCCGGCAATAAAAATCTTTCGGCAGCCCTAATTTGCCGAAAGTAAAGAAATTAAGTAAATTAAGTAATTTAAGATGTTAATCTCTTCTCGATTGATCCGAGAGAGATTACGAATGTGTTTATGACTATGTGCTAATATGTTTTAAATTTTATTCGTGAAGTGTGTGTGATTAATTGAGAGAATTTATTTTTCGGAGATCGTAGAATTTCTCCGGCAATGTTATTTTTAGTCCGGATTTTATTTCCGAAATCTTCTCGAGAAAACTTAAGTTAGGGTTAGAGAAACCCTAATAAATTATATAGAGCTTCAGAATTTATTATTTAAAGTCGAGATGATTTTGATTTAAGTTTAATTGATGTTTAATTAATTAATTAGAGAAGTGATTAATTAATTAAACTAAATACTATGCTAGATATTTTAGATTAAGCTTATCTAATAAGCTTTGATTTAAATTTTTATTTAATTAAATCTAACAATATCTACATGGAATATTTGATAGTACAATGAATCCCATGTTTGATGCTAAGTATTAATTAAACTAAATCTTAAAATCTAAATTAAAGATATGATAGTACAACCATATCTTATGTTAGATATTAAAAACCAATTAAACTAAATTATAAAAATCTAATAAAATCTAAGGAGAAGATCCTTAATTGGATCTTATCCCAACATGCAATAATGATGAATAGTAATCTTTGTCTAACATGAATTAAATGTGTTAGTATCTAACACTCATATCATTCATCTCTCTCTCACTCTCTTCGGCTATACACACACACACATGCATATCACACACACTCAAACACACAACTCCATTGAAGATCAAGGTTTAAGCTCAAGAGTTTAGAAGATCTAGCTTTCAATTAACCAACAAAGGTTAAATCTTTCACTAATCATGTTCTTAGATCAAGATTGAGCACAAAAATCCATCTCTTCCTCTTCCAAAACTTTCGAAATTTTCATGAAGTAGGATAGATGTTTTTTTATCTTTGAATATTATGTTAGATCTATGATCTAAATCCCATTTCTAGCATCAATTTAAGAAGAATCCAACCCTAAGCCTAATTTCTTATTTTTTCGAAATTAAGCTTAAAATTAGGGGTTTTTGATCCTTTGATTCTATGGTAAAATTTATGGTGGATTGTTGTTTAGGATGATGAAATAAGCCTAGGATGAATTATTGAGAATTTTTAGAGCCCAATTAAAGAATTTTGAAAATTTAAGTTTACTAAAATTTAGGGCTTTTTAAGTAGAGAATTTGTATTATGGCAGCAGCATCCCTCATTTCTTTGTTTAAATTCTTCTCGCTTATATGTTAAAATCAAATTCTTAAATGAAGGATCGAGCAGGACCGCAAAGTGAGGAAAAAGCCGAGAAGCAAAAGTATAGTTAAAGTAGCTTCAGTCCAGGTGGGCTTTCTAAACTAAAGAAATGTTGAATGTTATGATTATGATTATGTGATGTTTTAATTTGATTGACTTGCCAATGTTTAAAGTGTTTTAGTATGTTACTATCTACCAAGGAAAGGCGAATTCGGTCCTACGCAAGGTGGGATTTGTGTGCACAGTTTGTAATCGTGAGCCTTCTTTTCTGTTAGGCCGGTTACAAGTGTTTGAGAAGGAGGCCTACTTCTCAGCACTATTATGTGATAGTAGATTTGGTATATACATGATAAGTATTTTTGACTCGAGTCACTTATATCAAAAGAAAATGTTTGAGCATGCACAGGTTTTTTTTTTTTTTAAGTTTACTTGTGTTATGCTTTATGGCAAGTATTCAAACTATAGCTCTAAGTAGCAGAATTTTTAAATTATTTTGGCATGTGTTCACTGAGTGCGAAATTACTCAGCCCTGCATGTTATTTCTAAATGTGCAGGTTAGCTCGGATGGAGATGGAGTGTGCTTGGCAGGCTTTGTTGTTAACCTCTTGAGTTGTCAGTTTAAGTTAGAGCACGGTTATATGTCTTCATACATGTAACCAAAACTATGTTTTCCGCTGCAACACTCTGAACTTGTTTCAATTTCTTTTGTTTTGTTACGTCACTTATGTTATGAATTTCTAAACCATGGTTCAGTTTGTTAAACCCTAAATTTCAGTTTACTAAACTCTGATACGAGATGGTGTAGCTTCTTGACCATACTCGTTGATCTTTGATCAAACTTGATATATGAATTGTCGTTCTTGAATAATGATGTCCTTGTTTAATATGTGATTTGACTCCATTTGTCTTGATAGCATGTTTGTTGATTTGAAAGTATGATTTGGTGTATTTTGATTCCTGTTCGATAATTTGGGTCGTTATCTTATCCTTTGGTTAATCATAAATTGTGTACGTCGCGAGACCCACCGACTTAGTCATCTTCACTCTAAGTCGGGCTGCGACAGGTTTACCCACCGAAGGGATGTGAATGTCCTTCATGCGTTTGAGTGCTTCCAAGTCGAGGTGCTTCTCGGGCATAGGCTGGAGATCGGCTATGTCGCCTTGCATATCCATCCCATGGGCATAGACTGTCACAAAGTGCCCACAGGAGTACCGCTGCCCAGGCTTGGTGACCACGGATCTGAGGTGCTTGGCCAGGAAGGCTGCAAAATTTAGCTTCACCTTCTTGTGCATGCACCATAGGATGTATAACTCCTTGTTGGACACGGAGTTCCCACTATCGATCTTGCCGTACAGATTGTAGGCAAGAATCATATGGCACACACGGAGGGCATTGCTCTTGAGCTGGTGCCCATTGTTCTCCTGAGACCTGTAGGAGTCCCCATTCCCAATGTCCATCCAGATCTCCTTCCACTCGTCATTATCAAAAGTCGGTACCCCTTTCTTAGCCTCTTTGTATTCCTTCTTCTGGGTGTCCTTCAACGTATTCATGCCCAAGATGTGGTTTAGTTCGTTGATGTTGTGTTCCACCTCGTTGCCCAGGAACTTAAAATGGATCAAACAGGGCCCCGAATCTGGGTCAATGAATACCTTCATGTCCTTGTACATCTCCCTCACCAATTCCTCGTAAACTATCACCGGCCAATCCAAAAAATTTCCCCACCCAATTCCGTCAAACAACTCCCTAACTTCTCCGGCTACCCCCAACTTCTCAAACCCTTCAAAATCTAAAACCCTAGGTTTAGCAAATGATTATGTGTTGTTTTTAAATTGATTGACTTACCAATGTTTAAAGTGTTTTAGTATGTTACCATCTACCAAGGAAAGACGAATTCGGTCCTACGCAAGGTGGGATTTGTGTACACAGTTTGTAATCGTGCGCCTTCCTTTTGGTAGGCCAGTTACAGGTGTTTGAGAAGGAGGCCTACTTCTCAACACTATTAAGTGATAGTAGATTTGGTACATACATGATAAGTATTTTGACTGCACTCACTTATGATGAAAGAAAATGTTTTAGCATGCACAGGTTCGTTTTTAAAGTTTACTTGTGTTATGCTTTATGGCAAGCTTCAATCTATAGTTCTAAGTAGCAAGATTTAAATTACTTTTGGCATGTGTTCACTGAGTATGAAAGTACTCAGCCCTGCATGTTATTTCTAAAATGTGCAGGTTAGCTCGGATGGAGATGGAGTGTGTTGGGCAGGCTTTTGTTGTTGACCTCTCGAGTTGTCAGTCTAAGTAGAGCACGGTTATATGTCTTCATACATGTAACCAAAACTATGTTTTTCGCTGCAACACTCTGAACTTATTTCAATTTCTATTGTTTTGTTATGTCACTGATGTTATGAATTTCTAAACCATGGTTCAGTTTGTTAAACCCTAAATTTCAGTTTGCTAAACTCTGATACGAGATGGTGTAGCTTCTTGACCATTCTCATTGATCTTTGATCGAACTTTATGAATTGCCGTTCTTGAATAATGATGTCGTTGTTTAATATGTGATTTGACTCCGTTTGTCTTGATAGCATGTTTTGTTGACTTGAAAGTATGATTTGGTGTATTTTGGTTCCTGTTCGATAACTTGGGTCGTTATCTTATCTTTTGGTTAATCATAAATTGTGTACGTTGCGGGACCCACCGGCTTAGTCATCTTCATTCTAAGTCGGGCTGCGACAAAACTTATAGAGTGCACGGTTTTAGCACAACTTTCATGGTTTGTTGTATATTTCATATTTTTTTTTGTTGTGTTTCATTTTACAGTAATATTAATTATTTTCTATTTTTGAAGGTGTGGATATATTGTGCAGTACCAAATATAGGACGTATGTGTGGTGGTTTGAAGTCCAACATTGCTTTGCCTCGGTTTTTGAGGTACAAGTTTCCGAAGAATAATTTAGAGGTTACATCTGAAGCTGTTTCAGGCAGGGTATGATTATTTTTTATTGTCAAATTTCCATCATGTATGAGTGTCTGAGTGGTTTTACTGAAATAGGCATAATATGCTGCTATATGATATATTCTGTTATGCATTTAAATTAGTTTTCTTAATTATTGAGTCTCTGTCTGGAGCTATATTGGTGTGAATGCAGGTTATGTTTTCTTGAGTCTCTTTTAGCTCTGTGGGTTTAGTGTTAAATACTAGAGATTACCAGAAAAATTATGCATAAATAAAGTCATATTTATGCATAATTAGTGTAGATGCATGTTATGTCCAATACTACTACATACATCTGTTACCAATTTTGAAAATAGGAACTGAAAAAGCCTAACATGAACTAGCTAGGTATGTAATGTATCTAAGCAGAATTGTGATTGAATATCTCTCCAAGACAGGAAAAAGTAACCTCGGTTTAAGGTTTAAAGTTTTAGATTAATTTATTTAATTTTTCCACGTCGGTTGACATGATTTAAGGCATGTAATGTAATTGGTTGACAACCTGTTGTTCTATTTGATGTGAAAGATGTTTTGACTTTCAAATTATATGGTATTTATGTGGTTATTTGTTTACATCACATAATTGATTGAATAAAATCTGCCCTCAATTACATCTAATATTTCTAATTTGAGTTTTGTTTATTTTTTACAGTTGTATCCGATGTTACAACCTTCTGATTTAGAGAAGGAAACTACTTATTGGTTGCCGGTTGAGTATTTAATAAAGAAGAAGAAAACTTACAGAATTGATGTTGCTGTATGTGGGCAAGGTATTTGATCAAGATCAAACTCCTTACAAGAACAACTTGTAGCATTTAGATCAACAATATAATTTCTTTCATTCCATTGAACTTTGAACTTAAAAGTATTAATTGGTTCCACATACATTGTTTGTCCCTTTTCGATTAAATCAAGTAATTTCTTTGTTGCATAGTCCGTTAGTTCATCTTTTCTACCCATCGCTTTGTTTCTGTGTGCTGCAAACCAATTACCTATCATTGTTCGCACAGCTTCTAGCAAAGTACACATAGGCAGCCTTCTTGCCCAACGAAGACGACTATTAAGTGACTCAACACAATTGAATGTTAAAAATTCATAATGTAGCACAGGACACTTACTACGAGTCCACTTCTCTGGTCCAAGCTCCATTAACCTATTAAACACAGAAGAACTCGAAAAGGATATGCAATCAAGATGCTTGTCAAAGTCATTACTTGTATAACAATAAGCAGCTATGTTAAACATTAACACAACATCTGAACCACATTTAACAAGATTCTTCTGCAAATAGTACGTGCAAAGACCATGATGGGCCAATGGATACACCTCTTCCACTGCATTTTTAATACTGCGATGTTGGTTTGAAACAAACAACAAGTCATTTGGGCAACCTACAGCTTTCTTCAACTGCTTGAAAAACCAAACCCATCCAATATCATTCTCCTTATCACCAATCCCAAATGCTAATGGAAGATTTTTTCATCCCCATCTTTAGTAGCAACCACAAACAAGATTCTCTTGTATTTTCCCTTTACATGGGTACCATTGACAACCACAATAGGACGACCAGAAGATAAAAATCCATGAATTGATGCATAAAGAGCCATAAAAGCATATTGAAAACAACAAGAACTGTCAGTCTGTAAATCAACAATAGAACCTGGATTGACTGTTGAATGATATGTAGATATGATAGCAACAACTGAAATGATTTCTTCGCCTCGCCAAATACCATGTTGATGGCATGATTCCTCCCAGGCAATGAAGTACTATAACCAACATCAAATTCATACTCCCTCAATAATTGTGATGCCATGTCCTTTGTCTTTAGCACAACATCATCATTCATTAAAGTTGGTGCAAAGTAGGCAGCTATTACCTTTGAAGAAAGTTATCTGTCTGCATGATGTCGTATATCTAACTGACATGTGTGAGGAACAACCCATCTTATAACTCTCTAAACAATCCCACGCGATGTGGCACACATCTTGAATTTGTAATCGAAGTTATATTTGCATGCCACATTAAACCTGCTTGTGTTAGAACGTTTTGTCACATATTCAACCCGGTTCCGTAAATGGTAGAATCCCAGAGCACTCTGCAAGGTTTCTTTATCTTTAAAAAATGCAGCATGAGACAGTGCATCACGTCCATACTTGTGAATAGGGACATTATCATCAAAAGGGACTGATGCTTGGTATAACGCTCCAGGGATTACCCATTGGCTTGCTCGGCTGTTATCAATCTGCACACTATTAGAACCATGATCACCCTCATCGTCTTCGTCATCAAATCTGTCATATTCATCATGCTCATAACCAGAATCTCCACTACCATCGTGTTCAGCATCATCAGTTATATGATTTATTTCATTAGATCCTTGATTCATACCTTCATCAATATCATCATCATTTGCTCTGTCTAAGCATCCAACAACATTAGTTAAAGAGGATGGGATATGCCCTGTTTGAGCATATGCAACTGCATTTTGCGTATTTAGCAAATTCATGAAACCTTGTTGCATTGCATGAGGGTGCAAAGCCTGCTGAGAAGGCACACTCTGAATGGGAGACATCGTAACATAAAACCTTGGAATCTTGAAACTCTCCATAACAAAGTTTAAGTCAAAATCATTCCTAATATTCATCCTCAAACTCTCATCATTTTCAGCTATTTTCACAATCGAATTTATATTGTAAATGCAACTGCTCTTCTCTACACACCAACTATCTCTTCAATTTGACTAAGCAGTGCATTGTAAGTCATCCCACTATTTGGTAGAAGTGCAAATATCTTCACCCCCCTTCATATTTATCATATATCCATCTTCCACCATAACATATAACAAAAGATGTAGGACACATCTAACAGATGAAGAAGTTCACAAATATCAGCTTCTATTAACAATCATATCTTATTTCATGTTCAAATAAAACATCTACAAGTTGATAATGGACACTTAATTAGAAATAACGTCTTATGATAATGAAGATGGTTGTTTTTTTTTGTTTTTTTATTTCGCATAACCAGCCATTATACGAATAGAAAGTGAAACCAAACAAGAAAAAAATGCTCCAAACAAATATAGATTCAAGATTTAACTTTCACCATAATCATCAACAACTTCAGTCGTAAGAAACTATTAGATCTAAAATAGGAACAATTAATGCAGGCAACAAGAAAATACACACAAACTAACATGCACAGAGTCAAACTTAGGAAATTGCGGCGGCGCGTGGGATTAAGGCTGACCTTAAGATGCTCAATTCGCAACGTGATCGTTCTATACATAATGAAAATTGGGTAATGGAATCGTTGTTTCGTGTGTGATTAAACTTTGAACAAAAGGAGGTGATTTTGTTGATGACTAAATTGAAGAACAGAGCAACTCCGCTTGGAACTTTGCTGCCATCGAGAATCGCGCACTGCCGCAAATCACGCCGCCTCCGGAGAAGTTTCACCGAAAATTGCACCGCACCGAAAATCGCGCCGCCGCCGAAAAATCTCATTCCCGCAGCTGCCTGGAGTTATATTAGAAAGTGAGAATTGTGTGGAAAAAATAGATGAAAATAATAAAATTAAGAAAAAAGTAATAATTAAATGTAAAAAGATGAAAGAAGGGCAAGAAGGTAAAACTATTAAAAAAAACCCCAAAAAATAGCCATATTTGATCTTTTTAAATTATGTGGCTATTTGTACTTTTTTCTTTTGCTAAGTGGCTTTTTTGCTTTTCCCCCTTCGAGATAACTATGCTTGGGAAATTAATTAAAGAAAATTTGTAATATATTATTTTTATTTATGTTGTTTGCATGTGATAAGGGCCGGGATTTGGAAATTAATGGGTAATGATCCATTATTTCTTTTCTTAATTATGAACTGCTTTATCTTCATTTGTTAATTTTGGGGGAGATTATCATTCTATTTCTATTTAATTTCTCATTATATTTGGTAAGTAGAGAGTGATGAAATGCCTCAATGATTACCTCATTTAATTATCATTCTCCATTATTCAAATTTAATTTTTTTGAGAAGGAAAGAAAGCTTAATTCAGAAAAAAGGTCCTAATGTATAATATCCGAAAACAGATCCACCCTTCAAATCATTACACCATGATTAACATAAGCAAATTTAGCTAAACTCATTACCACTAGAGAAATTTCAACCAAACGCCCCTTCAATTTCTATATAATGTTTCCTCTTCTCAATTTAATTAGTCTGTAACCATTATCAGTACGGGATTCGAATTGAGTGCCTCTAATTATATGATAATGTCACAGGTGCAACTATCTGCAGTTATGTGTGGATAAAAATTAAAAAATATATCTTAAATGAAAATGTCAATCCTTTTTTCAATTTAATAAGAATTTTAGATTCCCATACTTAAAATTTCAATTATGTGTGGATAAAAATATTATTTGAAATGAAAAATATATCATAAATAAGAATTTCAATTACATGTCAATGTAGACCCATTCATATATAGGACTATTCCATTTCCACCATTTACTTATTGTTGGGAAAATTATAAGGTTTCGATTTGATACCAAAACCCAACTGATTCTCCAACCGAATAGATGATCGCGTCAACCTAAATAGTATTGTCCAGCTCGCCTGTTTGAGCTTTAGATTTTCTTGGCTTACAGGTTAAGGAAGCGGAAGACAGCAGTCGACCCAGCTGTGCTTACAGCTGGAGTCAGCTAGCAGAAGACAACAGTCGACCCAGCTGTGTTTACAGGTGGAGTCAACTAGCAAAAGACAGCAAACGTCAATCTTCAGCTGAGTCCTCCAGCAGAGCATGATCAAGCTGAATTCAAAACACAGCCGGTCCAGCTGTACAGAACAAAGGAAACTATCTCTAAAGACTTCACTTCAAGACAGTCCAGCTCTGAATTCAAAAGCCAGCTCTAAAGGCAGAAGATCCCGGAATCAGAGGAAGTCAACCTACCTCGACCAATGAGGGATTGCCAAATCAGCATCCTAGACTTCAGGACCTAGGATGTGACACAAATGAAGACAGGTGTAGATTCGTCCAACGGCAGATCTTGAATTTAAGAAGAGTAGGTAAGATTCAAACGGCTCCTCCAACGGCTAGTCTTGAATCTCTACCTATATAAACCCGTCTTCAACCTCAGGATCAGATACGAAAAACTCTCTACAAGCTTTCATTATCTGAAATCATCAATCTTTCAAAAGCTCTCAAGCAGTTCTACATAGATCAAAGAACACTTTATCTTAAAGTGTTTCTAGTTAAGAAACTGATTAGTTTTTCGTCTGTTCCCTAGGCCAAACTCTTTGTACATCTTAAGCCTAGATTTCGAACGAGTTCATC
This sequence comes from Agastache rugosa, assembly GCA_031470985.1. Taxonomy (NCBI): domain Eukaryota; kingdom Viridiplantae; phylum Streptophyta; class Magnoliopsida; order Lamiales; family Lamiaceae; genus Agastache; species Agastache rugosa. The sequence continues at coordinate 46,552,770 of CM062601.1, read as the reverse complement.
ATACTCTAAAGTTCTTAATTGTAAGAACTCGTTCATAGTTGGAAAACCACACCCAAACCCAAACCCAGAAAGGTTAGGTAAAGGTACGCTTGCTCGAAGCGTGTAATTCGAGTGGTTAGGTTCTTCAGTACCCGGAAACTGAAGGTGTAGGCTTGACAGTGCCCGCAAACTGTTGGAACACAGCTCGGGTTAGAGTTGTGAAGTTGCTTGGTACTTGGAAACCAAGTGGTAGTGGATTACCAGTGAACCTGGTCGTGGACGTAGGAGGTGTTACTCCGAACCACGTAAAAACTCGCGTGCTCCTTACTTTCTCTTTATATTCAGTTTTGTACTAACTCTTTCATATCATTGCATACTTGTTCAAAACTGCACACGCAGCTGATCTCCAAAGACAGCTGTGTCTCTCTGAAAGTTGCACAACTTGACTAAACTGAAAACATAAAGTTAATCTTTTCAAACTGAGTTTTTCTAAGTAACCGAGCTAAGTTTTCAAACCACCACTTTCCGCACCGCCAGCTGAGTTATTTACCCAGCTGACCCTCCCCAGCTGGATCGATAACTGAGCTCACCAACTCTGTGATTTAACTTGAAAAAGTTTCAAAAATTCTACTTGGTGTATTCACCCCCCCTCTACACCAAGTACCCAGCTCAGGGACCATCAATTGGTATCAGAGCAGTGGTTCAAACGACCGTTGTTTCTGAATCAAGAGATTTGTCTTGAAACTCTGTGTCAGTGGTCAACTGAACAAATCCGTTATTTTAGAAAAACTCATATTATTACATACTACATATTTCTATGGATTCTTATCTTAACAGGAATCTTCCCACCTTCTCGGTAGACGACTATGCAATCTGGAAATTCAGATTGAAAAGCTTCCTATGTGCGCATCACGACATGATGTGGGACGTCATCTCAAACGGACCCATCCTTATTTATAAACAAGGAAATGAACTCGTTCCTGCTCATGATGGAGGACAACCAGAATTCCGGCCAATTCTCAAGCCAAAGAAGGATTACTCGTCAGAAGAACGAAAGCAAGCTGGACTGGACAACTTCGCAAGAAACACCATCTCATCAACAGTCTCAAACGCCTACCTGAGTAAGATCATCAAATGCGAGACAGCCAAAGAGATGTGGGAAACACTTGCCAAGCTACGTGAAGGATCTGAAGAGATCAAAGAAAACAAATTCACAATAGCTTGCCAAAAATTCGACAACTTCAAGCAGCTAGCCAACGAGTCCATCGAAGCGATGAACTAAGGTTCTCAAACATAGTCATCGAGATAGAGACAATCAGAACTGGGAAGTATACCCAGCGGGAAAAGAATCTAAAGGTTCTTTCAGCTCTTTCAGCTGAATGGAACACTTACAAGGTAGTTCACCAAAGTCGAAGTGACTTGGGCGATCTATCTACAGAAAGGTTGTTCTCACTCTTAAAAGCCAACGAATACAACTTGAAGATCACTCAAGAAGAATCTTCAAGCAGACAGAATGACGGAGAACTCACCCCAGCTCCAAAAGAGATTGCGTTCAGAGCCAACTCTGACAAATCCGCATACATGCAGTCAGCTGAGTCATCGAAGAAGGATAAGAAGGACATGAGCAAGGAAGAGCTACTTGAAGAAATAGCCATGCTGGTCAAAAACTACAACAGACTCAACACCAGAAAAGGCAAATACAAGAAGTTCGCAAGAACTTACAAAGACAAGTACGCAGCAGCTGATGAGAAGTCAGCTGACAAATGAACAGAAGAAGGTTGCTTCAACTGCAAGGAACCAGGACACTACCGGCTAGATTGTCCAAAGCTGTCCAAGAAAGACAAAGACCAACTGAAAGCTAAAGCAGCTGACAGAAGGAGAGCTTATATCGCCGATGAAGAATCAGAGTGCAACAAAATGGATGACATGCCATTTTCAGACTCGGAAGAAGAAGCCCTGATGGCCATGATGAACCTGATTGGGATACATGCTTCATGGGATAAACAGACGGCATCGATGAAGATGAGGTAATGTCTCGAACTCAAAAGTTATCTAACATCTCACCATCACACGAACACTCTACACAGGTCTCAGAATCTGGACTACCTGATTGGAGTCTAGTAGAGAAAGTAATGAACGATTCCAAGGAGCTTCAAGAGATCCTTGACGTCATTATGTGTGAGAATGCCGAGCTGAAGGCGGAACTGGAAAAGACAAAAGTATCAGACGCAGCTGATACAACTCAGCTCCAACAGGAAGTCGTTTCACTAAAAGACAAAATAGTGAAACAAGATCAGCTGATGAAGGAATTCTACTATGAGAAGAAACAGATGATAGAAGATGTGGAAAAGGTCACAGCTGAATCGGAAAAGAAGTCAGCTGAGATCATTGAGCTGAAAAGCACCGAAGAAGTACTATCTAAAAAGATAGTAGCTCTCATCAAAGCCACGTCAACAATGGACGAGATCATTAGTGCTCAGCGTCCAGCGGCACTCAAAGCGGGACTGGGATACAACGAATCAAAAGATGCCTCAAACATTGCCTCCACAAGTGGAGCAAAGGTAATGTTTGTACGTGCAAACGAACCTCCAATCCCAGCAGCTCAGCATCAACAGTTGAGGACACAGCAGGCGTCAGGGAGACCAGCTGTGAAACATCCTCAAGCTCCGTCGAAGACACAACAGGCATCAAGAAGGTCAGCTGTGCGACAACCTCAAGCCCAACTCAGACAGTAACGTGCTCAACCTTAACGAAGACAACAGGCTGGATTTCACAGATACCAGCAACAGCAACAGCACGTTGAACGATATTAACCGGGATATAAGAGATACCCATCTGGATACCACTCATATGAGTACCAGCTGGATAATCATTTCCAGCCACAGCAGCACATAAGACAGCAGAGACAAAGGAACGTCTCAGCTAGGCACACAGCTGGAAACCAAAAGAAATCAGGACATCAAAACGGGAAGACACGGAGATCAAGACCCCGCCAGCAACAACCGAAGAACACAAAGAATGTGTATATCAACTCAGCTGGGAGAATCATCAGATCAAATGACTCAATTCGAGTCATCAAACAGATCTGGGTCATCAAAGGATCTCTGTCTAACCCACAAGGACCCAATTAAAACTGGATACCTGAATTTTAATTTTTTGTTTAGGTTGTAAGGAATCGACGCATCTCTGAGGAGTCGATGAGAACGCTATGGTACTTGGACAGTGGATGTTCCAAGCACATGACGCACCTAAAGCATTTACTCCAGGAGTATATCGAGCGTACAGGTCCACAAGTAACATTTGGTGACAACTCCAAAGGCCTAACCAAAGGTTATGGTACATTTAAAACTAGAAATGTTATAATCCCAAATGTTTCTTATGTACAAGGATTGCAACATAACTTGCTTTCCATTAGCCAATTCTGCGACAATGGTTTTTCTGTCAAGTTTGATGCACAGGGATTCACAGTGAAGCACAGGGAAACCAAGCAGATACTCCTAAGAGGGAAAAGAGAAGGAAATATGTACTTTGCTGACTGGAACAGCAGCCCTCCAGAGACTTGTCTTGTATCGAAAAGCAGCAATGAAGTCAGCTGGCTGTAGCACAGACGACTGAATCATCTCAACTTCAAGACAATCAACAAACTGGCTAGGAACCAGCTCGCTAATGGAATTCCAGATCAAATATATGACAAAAGTCATATGTGCAGCGCATGTCAACAAGGAAAGCAGACAAGAATTTCATTCTCTCTCAAGCCAGTTCAGTCAACTGATCGAGTACTTCAACTTCTTCACATGGATCTTTTTGGTCCAGTCACTCCAGCAAGCTTCAATGGCAGAAAATATACTCTGGTCGTTGTGGATGATTTCTCAAGATTCACATGGGTATCATTCTTGTACCAGAAGAGCGAAACCAGGACTAAGCTGCCTATCCTGCTGGAAAGATTATCAACACAGAAGGAGTGCAAGATAATGTCAATAAGATCAGATCGTGGAACGGAGTTTCTGAATGAAACTATTTATGATTATTGCGAGAAGAACGGAGTTCAACACCAAACATCTGCAGCACGCACACCTCAGCAGAATGGTGTAGCAGAAAGAAGAAACAGAACTCTCAAGGAAGCAGCTACCTCAATGCTAGCTAGCTCTGCCATTCCAAAGAAGTTCTGGGCTGAAGCAATCAACACAGCTTGCTTCACTCAGAATCGCTCCCTACTCACATCAAGGCAAGGAAAGACACCGTATGAGCTATGGAACAACAGAATACCATACATAGGGTATTTCAAGGTATTCGGATCCAAATGTCACATCCTCAACAATGGGAAGACACAGCTCAAGACGTTCGATGAGAAGACAGACCGAGGAGTATTCCTTGGTTACTCCGCTGTGAGTAAAGCATACAGAGTCTTCAACAGAAGAACTCAAATAGTCGAAGTAACTCCACATGTTACCTTTGACGAATCCTCCTTCGAATATAGAGAGTCTATCAAACGAAGAAATGAAGGAGAATCTTCAAGACTGATTCAGACAAGAGCTCAAGAAAATAGAATCAGGAATCTGGCCGAACCATTAATTTGGGATGATGAGCAGAGGAGGAACTTCAAATCAACCAAGAAGCTCCACCAGCTGGAAATCGAGAAGAAACTTCAACACCAAATCAAGGGGGAACATCATCAGCTGAAAATCCAAACACAGCTGAGTCCCCAGCTCCATCTCCAGCTGAGCCTCTACAGAACTCTCCTCAAAATCTAAATCAAAGAGAATCAATCTCACAAGATTTAACTCCTGAGCAACTACAAGTCAGACGAAATTTAGCTACATCAAGCATCAATCAATTGGAAGAAGAAATTCGTAAGAGGAGAAGATGGATTGAAGATCATCCATCATCAGCAATCATTGGAGAACCAAAAGACCAAGTCAAAACCAGAAGCTCAGCTGCTCAAACTTCATCGGATCATCAAGAAGCAGCTGACACAGCTCAACTCTCAGTAGAGCTAGGACTGATGGTCTATGATGAAGACACAGCTCTAATGGCGTGTTACGTTGCTCAAGTGCCAGAGCCTTAATCAATTCTCGAAGCTTTGAAGAGCGTGCCTTGGACAAATGCTATGCAAGAAGAGCTGAACGAATTCCTCAGAAATTGTGTCTGGGAATTGGTCGACAGACCTCAAGAAGTCAAAGTCATAGGACTCAAATGGATATTCAAGAACAAATTAGATACCCTGGGAGTCGTCATCAGAAACAAAGCTCGACTGGTTGCCAAAGGCTACACTCAGCAGGAAGGAATTGACTTCGAAGAATCATTTGCTCCAGTAGCACGATTGGAAGCAATCAGACTTTTTCTCGCCTATGCAGCACATCACAAATTCAAGGTCTATCAAATGGATGTGAAGTGTGCATTCTTAAATGGAGAAATCAAAGAAGATGTCTACGTTGAACAACCTCCAGGATTCGAAGTAGAAGGAAATAAAGTCTACAAGCTAAAGAAGGCTCTTTATGGATTGAAGCAAGCACCTCGAGCTTGGTATGACACTCTGTCAAATTTTCTCGTATCCAAAGGATTCAAGAAGGGCTCAGTAGACAGAACTCTCTTTACCATCAAGTCAGGAGAAGATATCCTGGTTGTTAAAATCTACGTAGACGACATCATCTTTGGATCAAGATCAAGCTTCTTATGCCAAAGATTTGGAGAGATGATGTCAGAGAAGTTCCAAATGTCCATGATGGGAGAAATGAGTTTCTTCCTAGGACTTCAAGTCAAGCAATCATCAGAAGGGATTTTCATAAATCAATCCAAATACGTGAAAGACTTGATCGCCAAGTATGGAGTTCAATCCAGCAGAACTGTAAAGATTCCAATGAACACCAACTGGAAGATTGAACCAGGAACTGAAGGGAAGTCAGTTGATTCCAGCAAATACAGAGGGATAATAGGATCCCTGCTGTATCTAACAGCAAGTCGTCCAGACATCTCTTTCGCAGTCGGAGTGTGTGCCAGATTTCAAGTTGATCCAAAGGAAGCACACATGCAAGCAGCCAAGAACATTCTCAAATATCTCAAAGTAACTCAGAATGTTGGGCATGGTACCCGAAGACAATCTACAGCTGACTGGATACTCAGATTCAGACTTCGCTGGAGATTGGTTGGACAGAAAATCAACTTCAGGAACTTGTCAGTTCTTAGGAAGTAAGTTGATTTCATGGTTTTCAAAGAAACAAACGTGCGTCGCAACTTCCACGACAGAAGCAGAATATATGGCCGCCGGAAGCTGCTGCTCACAAATTCTCTGGCTGAAACATCAGCTGGATGACAATGAAGTGAAAACTGGACAGGTTCCAATTTTCTGTGATAGCTCAAGTGCGATTGCCATTTCAGAGAATCCAGTACTTCACACAAGATGCAAGCATGTAGACGTACGACATCATTTCATCAGAGATCACGTAGAAAAGAAGGAAGTGATTGTTGAGAAAATTCACACAGACATACAACGAGCTGATATTCTCACAAAACCGCTGATAGAAGCAAGATTCAAAATGCTGTGCGGATTACTTGGACTACTCAACCCAGACGATGCTTCACCCAGCTGAATGGAAGCAGACCCAGCTGAATGGAAGCAGACCCAGCTGAATGGAAGCAGACCCAGCTGAATGGAAGCAGACAACTGCAAATCAGAATCAACGTCACTGATATCAGCTGAGAAAGAATTCAGCTAAACCAGATGCTGAAAGTGAAGAATTATTCAGCTGAGGGGGAACCAGCTGGAACCACGATGACCCAGCACACCCACTCAACCGAGGTATCAGCTGACTACAATGATCAGCTGAGAGGTTTGCAACAACATTAATTACACCTACTCAACCTGTTTTTCTGTCATCTCATATCTTGTCATATCTAATCAATCTTAATTAAGAGTCTGCAAAGAATTGAATCATGGGAGTTTCGAGGCAAAAGTCAAAACGCCTCAACCGTTCTCTCTCGCGCATTAACTCACATCTTCTAATCAAGAAATTGACACGACGCGAGAATCACTCCTAATCGTAGATCTTCTTATCAACAGACAAATCTTGATCGTCCATTCATCAAGAAAACTCTTTAAATATGCTAGAAGATATACGTAAAGCATTGCATCTCCCCTAAAAAGTTTTTCGGCATTCTTTCTTATTTCCATCAATTGGTATTATTTGTTTCTACTAACAAAAGATGCAGAAGAAGAACATGGAATCCAGAAAGATATCTCCCGAAGCCGATCAAACTTGAAGAATCTGTCAAAACTTCAAGATAAAAGTTGCTTAAGTCTCAAAGAAGACGGAAGTCCAGAAGAAGGTGAAGCCCTTCGACAGATCCAGGCCAGCACAGTGAGAGACTGCAAAGCTCAAGAACGTCATTCACCAGGAAGGTGCAGATATCTTCCTGGGAATGTCAAATGAAAAAGACCTCCTCAGCCCCATTGATTCTCTCAACATAAAAGAGAGAACGGGACATACAACTCCCTGGGATGCAAAAATCAACGTCAACAGATCTGGACCAAATGTTGATAAAGTCGGAGTATTCGAGAGCAGTCATAACAAAGCTCTTGCTCCACCACAGGAGGCACAGAAAAAGATGCAGGAGACAAAGCAGCATGCATCTATCTCCGTCCCAGCTGGGAATCGGAGACAACTTGAGGAGACAAAACATGCTGAAGCACCGTCTTCAAACAGAAGACTCAAGTCAAAGGTGCTCAGTCAGTCAGCCGAGAAGCCAGCTGACATTATGAGAGAATTCGTAATTACTCTCCGAGGAGCAGAAGGCCCACAAGCGGTCGTTTCTTACGGTGGAGGAGAAGTTCATGCGCCTGCGTGAACATCATCGTCACCAACACCGCAACGGAGTATTCCAGCTGATCAACCAAGCTTAAACCCCAAGACAGATGGAATACTTCAACCGCCTTCTCCTCAGTTTCCTTCAGCTCCACAGGGACACCAGCTTCAAGATCTTCCGATGAAAGATGCTCAAGTCCCTGCACCAAGCTTAAATGAGAAACATCACCCAGCCAATGATCACCTGCAGCTGGATGATGATGATATGAGCTGAACACAAGTCCCTCAAGTGCTGAATCAGACTTTCTCATTCAATCTAAGAAGTCTGAAGAAGCAAAAGTTGCAAGGAATGAAGTTGTGCCCGACTCAGAAGATGCTATCTCCCGTGCCAACTCATCCCTCCAAGCACTCAGCTGGATTGCCCCAGCTGAATCAGGCCAAGGACGATGTGTCTGCAATCACAGCTGAGGCTAATGCTACTGAAGAAGAGCCAGCTAATACAACAGCTGAGCCACTTAGACTCCAAACCTCGCTGCTCAGAGCTGAAAAACCACAGTTTCGCCAAACTAAAACATCGCTTCAGCCGATGGTGTATCTCTCCCACCCTGTTTTGATCATGCAAAAAAGGGAGAAGTAAGGAAGAAGAGAGACAAGTCAAAGAAGAGGCAAACTGTTGAGCTAGAGGAACCAGCTGAATCAGAATCAGCTGAAGAGACGAGTCAAAAGAAAGAAGCAACGGATGCAGAAGAGAAGACCCAGCCAACTGGGATTGAAGACTGAAGATTTGAAGATTTCTTTTCTTCTTTCTTTTTCATGTGTTATAATGTATTTTCTTACATTAATAAAACACAAGTTTTTCTGCGTCATAAGTTGTCTCAGTTAGGTTTTGGCATCATCAAAAAGGGGGAAATTGTTGGGAAAATTATAAGGTTTCGATTTGATACCAAAACCCAACTGATTCTCCAACCGAATAGATGATCGCGTCAACCTAAATAGTATTGTCCAGCTCGCCTGTTTGAGCTTTAGATTTTCTAGGCTTACAGGTTAAGGAAGCGGAAGACAGCAGTCGACCCAGCTGTGTTTACAGCTAGAGTCAGCTAGCAAAAGACAGCAGGCGTCAATCTTCAGCTGAGTCCTCTAGCAGAGCCTGATCAAGCTGAAGAGAATTCGAGCTGAATTCAAAACACAGCCGGTCCAGCTGTACAGAACAAAGGGAACTATCTCTGAAGACTTCACTTCAAGACAGTCCAGCTCTGAATTCAAAAGCCAGCTCTAAAGGCAGAAGATCCCGGAATCAGAGGAAGTCAACCTACCTCGACCAATGAGGGATTGCCAAATCAGCATCCTAGACTTCAGGACCTAGGATGTGACACAAATGAAGACAGGTGCAGATTCGCCCAACGACAGATCTTGAATTTAAGAAGAGTAGGTAAGATTCAAACGGCTCCTCCAACGGCTAGTCTTGAATCTCTACCTACATAAACCCGTCTTCAACCTCAGGATCAGATACGAAAAACTCTCTACAAGCTTTCATTATCTGAAATCTTCAATCTTTCAAAAGCTCTCAAGCAGTTCTACATAGATCAAAGAACACTTTATCTTAAAGTGTTTCTAGTTAAGAAACTGATTAGTTTTTCGTCTGTTCCCTAGGCCAAACTCTTTGTACATCTTAAGCCTAGATTTCGAACGAGTTCATCATACTCTAAAGTTCTTAATTGTAAGAACTCGTTCATAGTTGGAAAACCACACCCAAACCCAAACCCAGAAAGGTTAGGTAAAGGTACGCTTGCTCGAAGCGTGTAATTCGAGTGGTTAGGTTCTTCAGTACCCGAAAACTGAAGGTGTAGGCTTGACAGTGCCCGCAAACTGTTGGAACACAGCTCGGGTTAGAGTTGTGAAGTTGCTTGGTACTTGGAAACCAAGTGGTAGTGGATTACCAGTGAACCTGGTCGTGGACGTAGGAGGTGTTACTCCGAACCACGTAAAAACTCGCGTGCTCCTTACTTTCTCTTTATATTCAGTTTTGTACTAACTCTTTCATATCATTGCATACTTGTTCAAAACTGCACACGCAGCTGATCTCCAAAGACAGCTGTGTCTCTCTGAAAGTTGCACAACTTGACTAAACTGAAAACATAAAGTTAATCTTTTCAAACTGAGTTTTTCTAAGTAACCGAGCTAAGTTTTCAAACCACCACTTTCCGCACCGCCAGCTGAGTTATTTACCCAGCTGACCCTCCCCAGCTGGATCGATAACTGAGCTCACCAACTCTGTGATTTAACTTGAAAAAGTTTCGAAAAATCTACTTGGTGTATTCACCCCCCCTCTACACCAAGTACCTAGCTCAGGGACCATCAATTGGTATCAATACTTATATTTTCTAAGGGCCCGTTTCGTATTCATATACCAGTATATCAAATATCAAGTATGGGTATGAGTATCAGATAGTAGGTATGAGTATGAGATTGATATCTCATATCTATGTTTGGTATGATGAAGATATCGACTGATATCAAGTGGGGAAGAAATGAAAGATATGAGTCATACACTAGTAAAAACTGGTATATGAAAATGTTGAATATTAGTATATCAGGTATATCAAAGATATCAATTTGATATCCATATAGTGATATACCAAACACAAAGTATGTATATGAGCCATATTCATACCCATACCTGATATACGTATATGGATAAACGAGCCCTAAGACTTTTTTATACGACGAGTGAAAGAGCAATCCCAACAGAATTCCCAAAATTTTGCTCCTAAATTTGCTCTTAAAGTTTCCGCTATACTATTTATATATATACCCTATTTTACAAATGCATACAACAGTTCTCTAATTTTTCTACTAATTATTCTATAAAAATTGTGGGTCCAACTCAATTTGTGAGATAAGATAGATTTAGGAAGGTGTAAATTTAAGAGAAGATTTAGGGGGGTGTAAATTATTTTTTTGGGCCTATCCAATTTGAGAGATCTGCTGGATGACCTTTTTATCTCAATTTTTATTATTTTATCCTAAATTTAGAGTTAATGATTTTGAGAGAACTACTGAGAGTACTCTAAGTCAACAATACTCTAGGAACATTAATATACAATTCTTGTCAAGAAAAAAAAAAAAAAACGATGTCTGTCAATTTTTTTTCTATCATATATAATTATAAGAGGTCTATAGCACCTGTCAATTTTTTCTCACAAATATAGTTTTGTAAACAGCTATAAGAGAAAATCTTGGTTGATACATAATGTTGAAGTAAATTAGTAGTGTTTATAATTGGAGAAAATAATTTGACGTGAAAAAGGGTTAAAAATATCTTGCTTGCCTAAGTATATAACTGCCTTTTTAGCATAATATATTTTCCATGAATATCAATATTTTCCTGACCCTCATTTTCCATTAATACAAAGAACATCACTAAATCAGAAATATATATATTGCGTCTCTTTGAAGCAGCTGCCCCTCTCACTCAAGATTCTCAAGATTTTGTCTACTCTTTTCAATTTATTGCTTCTTTTTTGTGTGAATCATCCTAGCTAATAGTTTACGAGATCAAATGTTTATTCATTTTTAGCTCCTTTTTATTTATTTATTGCATTCTCTCTAATTCAAGGTGTGAATTAAGAGTGCAAAATATAGCTTTCAAAGTCATCCTAATTTGATAATGTTTTTAGAATGTGTCTGATTTTATATGAATTGATCAGGCGAGGATTATCTAAATTAAACTTGAGTAAAAAAATATTGTAAGTAATTTTTTTTTTTCGAATACGTATGAGGGATGCATGCAACCCAAAAAACGGAAACAAAGTACAAGAGATACGAGACAAGAAACATCATTATTCCTACAAATTAAAATAATGAATGGGTTATATTGGAAATTCAATTCCCCAAGGCCCAAGCTAAAGCAAGAATATTAGAATGTAGATCTGAATTTTAAAATCAAAATCATACTTTGATTATCTCAATTAAATCATCGCCACAACTCGACAAGTTATGGAGATCGACCACCATATTCCTCGAGTCGTGTAAGTTTTATTCAATTGTAAAGATACACATTAAATTTGTTTGTTTATTATTGTTGAATTGTAACCGATCGAGAAATATTAAATTATTTTTTTTAAGTTAGAAAAAATAAATTATTATCAAGTATGGTGTGGGGTATTTATACTAGCGCCTAGCGGTATATTTATGTTTGTCTCGTCACAATTATAAGTGATTTGGTGTCAAATTTTGAGGTCTTTGAGGATGGGTGCAGCGGTGGGAGTAGATGAATAATAAAAGGTATTATAATTATTTCAATCAATTTATTTTATAAAAATTTCAAATGTGTTGATAAATCATGCAAATGTACAAATTACCATTACTCATGTATAATTTCACAAAAACTATTTACAATTTTACAAAAATATTTAGATTTTGCCCCATAAAAAAATTAAAGAAATAGAGGCAAATACAAAACTAAATTTTTGTTGCCCCTATCCTCCGGAAACCGGCTCCGCCACTGACTATGTATATCTATAATATCATTCAATACAATGATATAGAACCCAATTCACGTAGGGTGCATTGGTGATAATGAAACAAGAAATTGTAGTCACTTAAGTATAATGATATATTCCTTTAAAAAATATATATATAATGATATATCTAGTACGGACAAAGTGGATGAATAAAGAGGAAGAAAGACGAAAATGATAGAATTAGGTTTGGGTTTGGTTAGGCGCGGATCGAATTGAAGAGGAAAAAGAAAAAAAACCCGTTCACATGCAATGCAACAAAAAACAAATCACGAGGGAGGGGCCTTTGAAGAGCCGTCATTCTCTCAATTTGCCTAAACATTTGCATTTATATTCCTTACCCACTCACTCTACTTATCCCTACTTAATCTTCATTAAATTCATCCATTTCCAACCAACTTAATTTCATCTTAATTTCTACCTTCCACTAATTTCATTTTAATTCTCATTTATTTATTTATTTATTACTTTATAATTAATATTGTTTTTTTATCGAAACATCCTGTAAAGTGAGAGGTTAGGCACCCCCAACCAGTGTATAAACCAAAATCAATTATTCAATGTCACAAAATGAGACGGTGCCCAAAAATGAAGGCGCCTGCAACAAGAATTGGAAACAACTAAACAAACATAACATAGCCAAAACCAACCAAGAACAAAACTAGGGTTAGCCCAAAGTGACTAAACCCAGTAGATCAACGGAATTTAAACACTACAAGGAATAGCCCAAAAGTAAGTAATCCTCAAGATAAAAAACACCATGAACACAAACTAAAATGAGCACAAATGGAACCACATATGTAGCGATACATGAATCTAAAGTTAGCATAGTCAAGTCGGTCCATCCTCACAAGAGACAAGAAGTTACGAGGCGCACTAGTCGCGTCGTAGTAGATAGTCATGGGAGAAATGATGTCCTCGCGGAGCCATGAAATTAGCAGGACGATTACCCTCTCTGAAGATATGAGAGAACCGAACCTGTACACCACGGAGTAAGAATCTGATCAAGGACATCTCATGTCGAATATCTGTTGAACCAAGCCGCCCTAGAACTGGACCGCGCTTGTTCAATGCACAAAGAAGCAGAGCCTGTAGCTTTCGCCTCAAAGCTCGAGAACTAGCACAAAGTGGCGTACAAAAACCTGCAAGTGCTCGGCATGATCCCAGACGAAACCACCACCCGCTGCCTTTTAATTAATATTAGCTTCTTTCTTTAATTTGAATTTGCCCATGATACGATACTAATTTTTACATGAGGACAAATTTTTATATGAACCAAATCCTATATATATATATAGGGAGATGATCAAATAGGAACTTATCTTTATATGAGTCCGTAGGAACCATACATTTTTATCACATAGGTTAATGCACAAATTGCATTATTTTAATGCACAAACATATGTTAATAAAAATATTGAACCGTTAAACTTATATTTGTTCATTAAGTTACTGCAATTTGTCCTTTGCCATGTTTATGCATTAAAGTACTGCATTTTGTGCATTTCCGAAGTGATAAAAATACATGGTTCCACAAACTCATATAAGGATGAGTTCCTATATATATATCTTGGAATTTCAATCATATATATCGAATCTTCATGCAATCTTAAGCATTTAATGTTGATGTACTAAGGGAATTTTAATCAAAACGTACGTGATTTTCTTACAAATATATATAGTAGTATATCTTTAATATGACAAATAATGTTAATAGTATCATATATATGCCATGTGTGTGTGTCTAATAAGTATTTTTCCAAATAAATTGTAAAAGCAGTTGAGTAGAATTTGATGAAAAAGTAAATAACTAAGCTCCATTGATAGCAAGAGTGCGGCGCGCTGCCGAATCTCCTCAATAGGAATAGGAATAGGTAGGTCTCCCCTCTATAAATTTGGCTCTCCAATCCAACCCCATTTTCTACATCTCTCTCTCTCTCTCTCCCCACACATACATACATACATACATATGATAGTATAATGCAACTCAAGTTCACAGCGTGGAACAGGCATGTACACGGCGCCGAAAGGCTGCAGGCAAATATTCTTCTTATTATATTGAGTGGCAAGTTCTTCTCAAACTAATCATCGTTTAATTAATTAATTTTCTGATACTCGATCTTTCACCCTTCTTAATGACAATTAATGTATAGTCATGGAATGGTCAAGAATCTGCATCTATCAGTTTACATGAATATTGATTTGGTTGTTTGTGAAATAATTAATGTAGGTGAGTTCAAGTTGATGATATACATGATGCAGCTGCATTAGTACTCATGTTGACAAATAGGGAAAGTTGTTGACAGAAGAGAGAGAGCACATGCCGCCATTGGCAAACCCTCTTTGCTTTTTGTGGAAATGTGCTCTCTTTGTTCCGTCAACCATCCCCACCGCTTCGCCGCCGCGGCCATCATTTATATATACTTTCTTGTATGTATAGAGGTTGAACCCTAGACGGAGAAGACACGCGCATGCAATTTTTTTAAATTTTCCTGAAATCAAATTATATATCTATATCTATATATATATATATATCTGATCATTAATTTACCTTTGAAGTTTGAATCTGACTTTTAGCAGGTAATTAACATTTTTAATTTCAAACAAATAGAAACAAATTCTCCACCTTTTCTTCTTTTGCGCGTAGTTTACAAGGGAAGTGTTCAATGTTTTGAGCAGATATTTTTTCCATCCGTTAGAACTTAGAAAGCAAAGCAGTTGCATATTCAGAACGGGAAGTTCCAGTGTGGCCTCCATGCAATACATGGACGGCCACGATTAATCTAAAAAAAAAAATTTTGATTTAATTTTATTATTTTTAATTTATTTTATCTTTTCTTTTATTGAAATAACTAACTATGGTTTGGTGCGGTTATAAAAAAGGATTTAAAGCAGATTTATGTAATCTTTTGGATAGATTTTTGGTATACCATTAAATATTATTTTAATTGTATTAATATTAATTTTATATTTTCATATTTGATTAATTAGTGATTAGTGTTAATTTATTTCATAAATTTTCGTAAAAATATTAAATTTCAATATGATATATGAAATTATTATACTTGAAAATAACTCTTTAAATTGTAATTTATATTCGTACGTTTAGTAAATTAAATATAATGAATTTTTACATCATTTTGAAAGTAATAAGGTTTAGAATAATTTATTTAAATTAATAAATTGTTTTTAAGTAATTTTAATTAATTAATTGATAATTAGTGTAATTATATAAATTAGTTAGTCACATCAAGTTTGCCGCCATTTTTTGGTCTAATATTTACCAATGGCCAATTGATCCTGGACAATTTCATTATATGTCCTTATTACCATGTTGTAATTATATTTTTCACAATGACTTGTTATAAATTAGAAGTAATTTGTGATTCTATATCTAAATATTTCATCGACTCTCTCAGTTATGATGTTTTGATAATTATTGTTAATTTAAAAAATTATGTGTGTGAGAGAGAGAGAGATAATAATTAGAGGGAATTAATTGGGGATGTTCATTGAATACGAAGGGTTTTTAGCTACCATTTACAAATTTCTTTGTTGCTAAGATCACGATTTTCGGTCGTTAGTGTGGGGAGTAGTGGTGTAGTGGATGTTTACGTAGAAGGTAAACTTGGATGGTTTGGCCTTGAGCGTCGCATGCAGCTTCTCCATTTACGGCATGTTGCTCTTATGACGGTGTCGCCGGCGGCATTAACGGCACCGTCAACCGCTGCCACCTCAACTCTTTCAAATATATGCTTTTTTATGAATTATTCGTGTTTTCTTAACTTGTGATTGTTTAATTTTTCTGATTTTTTCTGATAGTTGGCTCTTGTGAGTGTTGGATTTTGTTTGGGGTTCGATCGCCGGCCTTAATTTTAAACAAGTGTATCTTCGTCTAGCCTATCTTCGTCCCGGTTGAGTATGGGCAGAAAATCGACAAGTATTTACAAATTTTGTGTCATGCGAGTGACTATATTTTGAGAAATGTAATGTTTTGAAATTTGTTTTAGTGGGTACATTAATATGTTTAATCGTTGTTGTGATTGAATAAATTTGATTTTGATTCTGATTTTTCCAAGTTTTTGAATTTGGCGGTTTTTTTTATATTGATTTCCAGATTGCTAGCTATAAAAGATTGGAAGTTTTTGTTTATAAATTTTTTTGTAGTGTTATGCATTTGTGCTTACATTTGTTATAAACCTAAATTGCTTTTAGATTTACAAGCCTCCTACTTGTTCTCCCTCTGCCATTTTGAAGAACACATATTCCATAATTTACGTTGACATATTGATGATGAATAAGTGATACCTTGATTTTTGACCAAGTTTTCTTGATGATGGTTTTAGTTGATTGATTGTTTAGTGAAAGAAGATTGAAGTTTAGTCATTATATTGTAGATTTGAAAAGAATCTCTAGTGTTCTATTAAGCAAACTGAGGGAATATAACATTAATAGGATATTCCTAAAATTTTTCTTGACTGATGATGGTTTTAGTTGTGTAATTTATTTAGTCCTAGAAGAATGAAGTTTAGTCATTAATTGTAGGTTTGAAAAGAATCTCTAGTGTTCTATTAAGCAAACAGAGAAGATATAACATTAATAGGATAAGTGGATGATATTTGTTAAAAACCTAAATTCCTTTTAGGTTGACTAGGTAATTAACCTGTTCTCACTTTCTCTGTCTTACGTTTTGAACAACACATATTCCATAAATTTTCCTTGACTAATAATGATTTTAAACATAATTTGGATGCTCCATGAAAGTGATGGATGCATTTTTTTGTAGCGTTGAGAGCCTGTATGTCTGCGCGGTCTCACACGAAAGACGTTGTTGTACTGATTAGAGAGCGTTTGAAGGGTGACACGTGGGAAGAATTTAACAGATCATGTTTTGGTCGTCTCATGGGTCTTGGATATGGGCAGGTTAAGTTTCAATTACAGTTGCTTTACTCAGCTATGCTTAGAATGAGCGAGGTGAGACGTGATAGAGGTGTGCCGGTTTTTACGTTCAACAACACCACAATAGAGTTTACGAAACGAGACTTTTATTTCATGACTGGTTTGAAGTTCGGAAAGGTCATTAAAGCCCCCATGCAGTCTGATATTCATGCTAATGTTTTTCACAACCGCGAGATCATAAAATTTTGTGAGATCAAGAAAACATTTACCAATGCGTGCGATCTCTTGAAAGGTGATGGTCATATATGTTTGAAGCCCCAGAACCAGCGGGGAAAGGAAACCATGAAGCTTTCCACTATATTAGGCTTCGAAGACCAGATGCACGCGCCCTCGAAAAAATCAAAGCGCCTGCAGAGAAAGAGACTACTCTAGTCTCTACATTACCAGAAGACCTCATCTCTACCAGAAGAGCATGGGGATTATGGGTCTGTCTCACTGAGATGGACAAAGTCAAGTTCCCGTTCAAATTCTTTCAGAATTCAGTGAACGGATCATTCCTGTTAAACACTATGACAGGAAAATCGACAAGATTCACAGAGGAAGCTTTCGAAAGAAAGAGAACCTTGCTCTGGGAAAACAAGATTGCGACGAGCAAAGAAACTCATCGCAAATACTGCAGCATGGCTCATTTTGGAAACTGGTCTGAGCGCGTTTGTTCGGATTGTCAAAACCAAAAGGAACCAGAGTTCAGGAAGGGGTTCTTATCCAGAAAGGGAAAAGAGAAGGCTCGGTCCAACGAGCATCTCGAGCAGAAGGCGCTGCCAAAAGCAAGGACGCCCAGGGCCCCAGGAAAAAAGTAGATTCCTGACACAGGTTAGTGGAGTCATGTGACTCTGAGCTGGAGCACCCACTAAAAAGAAAACGACAGTAGTGGGTGGAGAAAAAAGGGATTACCCACTAAACAACAGAGGGGTAAAGCAACAGGAGTAGCACTACCAATAGAAAAGTGGTCCATTAGTCACAAGAAAGAGACCTCACAACCGAAAGTTGGTTGTCTTCATTCAATAATGGAAGACAAGGGCAGGCCAAGGATAAGAGCATCAAAGGCAATAATACAGAGGAGGATGCCTTTCATTGAAGACCTCTATATAAACCAGGATTGAAGAGAGCATTAGATATCGGAAATCCATTGGAAATCCTCCACACCATCTTCTCTGCTCTCTCCAAAATAAAATTGTTATAGTTCCTATTCTAGTATAGTATTATATGTTTTTCAATTCCGCTACCATAGGTAGCTAAACAAGTCTGTCTTCTCCCTAAAGGAGATATACTTATGTTGTAATAAATATTATATAATTCCTAAATAAAGTTCGAGCTTTTGCTCATCATTTCCGGTGTCTGATTATTCTCTGTATACCTAAATAAATACCATACGCCCCGGGTAGGAAACGAACGAGGGCTGTGCTGAGTGTTGCTGAAGGAGTCTACGTCTGGAAACCATCGGTTGCGATCGTGTGGTTGGACGAGGTCCCTAAAACTTCCGGTGGAAATACCCGGCAGCATTACGGTCAAAAAGGTATGAAGTTGGTATACTTAGAATTTTTATATGGAAGTGTGATGGGCCTGATAGTTTTGCATGATTTATCTCCAAATTGAAAATTGGATAAGAAGAAATGATAAACTTCGAGTATTTTTTATGGATTTTAGCTTAAATGTGTCATTTTTGGGCTTGGTAAGTACTGTTCGGGCCGAAATGTGGCCTATAAATGCAACTTTTAAATCTTATTATCCTACTTTTGCCGGCCCGCAAATATTTTGGCCTATTATTGAAAACAGGGGTGAGCTGGTGTCGTAAAAAATTGTCTAGCTCTCATATTATTGTATACAATTAGATAATCTATCTTTGTGAGGATAATTGTCATAAAGATATAACATTTATTACATGGAATACGAATTTATGTGCTCGTACGATTAAGTTCATATCATATTCTAACACACTACATGCAACATCAAAAATAATATAACTATGTGCGAAATTATTGATTACACGACACTGACACAGACATTAAATTCCCAGATGAGGAATTGTTCCGCGATCCCAGTTAAGTTGAGCATCGAGAATCCCATTCAAGTCCACTAATTACTAATATATGGGACCTAATTACGATTAATTTAAACTGGCCGTCGGAATTTTTCTGCTTGATACGTGGGGTGATGGTTTCACAAGCAGTCGAGCAATTTTCATGCCGGCCGGATACCATTACATTGTTCATATCACTGGCTCAACAACCTAACAATAGTAAATTAGTAGAACCATCGATTACCACGTTTCCTTAATTGAATTTATGGGACCCTTAGATGGGGCCTACACCATTGTGCAATTACGTCCCGACCAACTCTTATCTAATAAAAAAACACTTTCAACTCCTCATCAATTTACTATCTTTCTAGAGACTCCTAAGATTACGGTCAATTTAAACTGGCCGTCGGAATTTCGCCGATTGATCCGTGGGGCCATGGTCTCACAAGCACTCGAGCAAGTTCCACGCCGGCCAGTTACCATTACATTGTGCATATCACTGGCTCGTACAGTTCACAATAGTAAATTAGTAGAACCATCAATTACCACGTTTTCTTAATTGGATTTATGGGACGAGTAGATGGGGCCCACGTCTTTGTGCAATTACGTCCCGACCAACATTTATCTAATAAAAAACACATCCAACTCATCATCTATTTACTATCTTTCTAGAAACTCTTAAAATTACAGTCAATTTAAATTGGCCGTCAATATTTTGCCGATTGATCCGTGGGGCCATGGTCTCACAAGCACTCGAGCAAGTTCCACGCCGGCCGGGTACCATTACATTGTGCATATCATTGGCTCGTTCATTTCACAATAGTAAATGAGTAGAACCATCAAGTACCACGTTTCTTTAATTGAATTTATGGGACGCGTAGAGGGGAGCCACGCCATTATGGAATTACGTGTCAACCAAGCCTCATATGATGAAAAACTAGTTTGAACTTCTCAACTCTTCACTCTCTTTCTAGGGAATCCGTATCAACCTATTTTTTTCGGATTAATATATCATGGATAACTAATATGTGGGACCTAATTACGGTTAATTTAAACTGGCCGTCGGAATTTCTCCGCTTCATACGTGGGGCCATGGTTTCTCAAGCACTCGAGCAATTTTCACGCTGGCCGGATACCATTACATTGTGCATATCACTGGCTCAACAACTTCACAATAGTAAATGAGTATAACCATCAATTACTATGTTTTCTTATTTGAATTTATGGGACACGTAGATAGGGCCCACGTCATTGTGCAATTACGTCCCTACCAACACTTATGTAATAAAAAATCACTTCCAACTCCTCATCTATTTACTTTATTTCTAGGGACTCTTAAAATTAAAGTCAATTTAAACTGGCCGTCGGAATTTCGCCTATTGATCCGTGGGGCCATGGTCTCACAAGCACTCGAGCAAGTTCCACGCCGGCAGGATACCATTACATTGTGCATATCACTGGCTCGTGCATTTCACAATAGTAAATGAGTAGAACCATCAAGTACCACGTTTCTTTAATTGAATTTATAGGACGCATAGAGGGGAGCCACGCTATTGTGCAATTACGTCTCAACCAAGCCTCATATGATGAAAAAATAGTTTGAACTTCTCAACTCTTCACTCTCTTTCTAGGGAATCCGTATCAACCTATTTTTTTCGGATTAATATGTCATGGATAACTAATATGTGGGACCTAATTACGGTTAATTTAAACTGGCCGTCAGAATTTCTCTGTTTCACACCTGGGGCCATGGTTTCACAAGCACTCGAGCAATTTTCACGCCGGCCGGATACCCTTACATTGTGCATAGCACTGGCTCAACAACTTCACAATAGTTAATGAGTAGAACCATCAATTACTATGTTTTCTTATTTGAATTTATGGGACGCGTAGATAGGGCCCACGCCATTGTGCAATTAAGTCCCTACCAACACTTATCTAATAAAAAAACACATCCAACTCCTCATCTATTTACTATATTTCTAGGGACTCTTAAAATTACGGTCAATTTAAACTGGTCGTCGGAATTTTGCCGATTGATCCGTGGGGCCATGGTTTCACAAGCACTCGAGCAAGTTCCATGCCGGCCGGATACCATTACATTATGCATATCATTGGCTCGTTCATTTCACAATAGTAAATGAGTAGAACCATCAAGTACCACGTTTCTTTAATTGAATTTATGGGACGGGTAGAGGGGAGCCACGCCATTGTGGAATTACGTCTCAACCAAGCCTCATATGATGAAAAAATAGTTTGAACTTCTCAACTCTTCACTCTCTTTCTAGGGAATCCGTATTAACCTATTTTTTTCGGAATAATATATCATGGACAACTAATATGTGGGACCTAATTACGGTTAATTTAAACTGGCCGTCGGAATTTCTCCGCTTCACACGTGGGGCCATGGTTTCTCAAGCGCTCGAGCAATTTCCACGCCGGCCGGATACCGTTACTTTGTGCATATCACTGGCTCAACAACTTCACAATAGTAAATGAGTAGAACCATCAATTACTATGTTTTCTTATTTGAATTTATGGGACGCGTAGATAGGGCCCACGCCATTGTGCAATTAAGTGCCTACCAACACTTATCTAATAAAAAAACACTTCCAACTCCTCATCTATTTACTATATTTCTATGGACTCTTAAAATTACGGTCAATTTAAACTGGCCGTCGGAATTTCGCCGATTGATCCGTGGGGCCATGGTCTCACAAGCACTCGAGCAAGTTCCACACCGGACGGATACCATTACATTGTGCATATCTGTCACGCCCCAATTTCCGAAGAAAGGCTCATAAATCGAGGTGTGACAAGGAGGAGTAAAGAGGCGGGAAAGAAAGGGGCATATTCTATTATTTTATATTAATAACAACTGACATATATAAATAGTAAAGTGAGGCGACCAAACCGCGCTACACCATTTAACATAAACGATGGGGTAAACCCGTGTCTAGCATAACAAAAGAAGTCGAGCATCCACTTCTCCAAATGGAGTTACCATGAGGGAGTGGGAATTCGAGCGTCCAAGAGAAACTGATCACAAGGCACTCTCCATCTAGACATAATATAAATGACGGGGTTACCAGAGCCTAGCTCGTCAGAAAGAGTTGACCATCCAGTTCACTAGTAGAATCAAAGACCACCACATGGACCGAGAAATCAAGCATCTAAAAGTGGCTGACTACTCGGCACTCTCCGTCGAAAGCAATAAATAGAGCAAGAGAGTCGCAATGAATAATGTATTTCTATAATATAGTTAAATCAAAAGACATAGTAGTATATTTACATACTTCAAAAAGGATCTAGCGATCATTGTTTTAACACACATGTTTAGAACATTTATTAAGAGTGACATATTTATAGCGAAAGTATATAAACAACTACAATCCCCGCCTCAGTCCTGCGCCTCACCACCAGCCTCCAACCATGAAAATATTTGAAAATATTTGGGCTGAGTACAAAAAGTACTCAGTGGGTGATGCCATGACATTTCATAAACTAGCAATTTATCCATATAATAGTGTAACAGATGGTTTTAGAAATCAAAGTCTCATCTGAATACACAAAATATGATTTTCTTGGGTATGTGTAGTTCAGACTGATTACTCAAGATCCTGGGCCGCATGTCACCGACGGATCTAAACTAGTACTCGGGACATAATCCCTGAAGTAACATAGTTAACTTTAACATAGGTCAGGAGCCTTGGCTCAAGACCGCTAGCTACAACATAACAGAGATCAACCCATTATTTTGCAACATGGTGCGCACAATACTCAGTTAGTACCTGGGTACTCACCAAGTATCTCGATCGATTAACTGGAGTAATAAACTTGGAACACACATAAAACATTTTATGGATAATTGTATTTTATAATATAAAGAGTTTAACACTGAAATATTTACTTTAAAACTTTAACCCACCTGAATCTTGAGATAACGTAAAAGACTGGGAACTACTCTCAACTAGGACACTTTTCTTTCTTATAGATTTTCGATAGAAAAGAACTAATGGTTGCTAAAAACACTAATGAAGCAAAGATGAATGGAAAAGAATCTGAATGTTGGTATTTATAGGAAAAATTGTAACATAGGTTTCGTTAGTCATCACTTATAGGCTAACTTACTCATTAGTTATAGGTTAGCCATGTCCTGCTTTCATTTTTTTTTAATAAATAATTAAATCAAGAAGATAAACATAAAAGAATGCATGTACATATTATATATGTATGTTATACGTATATATTTAACTATATGACCAATATATATATATATATATATATATATATATATCTTATTAACAATATAATATATTAAAATAAATATACTAATCACTTCATTATAATATTATATATTAAATTATGAAATTCACTATTACGTATACTATATATATATATATACTTATTCTCTAATTTTTTTTAAACCATTTCATATATATATTTTTATAAATATAACCTGCACACACACACACACATATACATATATATATATATTAAATAGATTAAATTTTTATTATAAATAATCAGAATATATAATTTTTGTTGGAATTAAAAAGAATTTCTTAGAGTACGATTATTTATATAATATCATAGGAGAGCCTTAAAATATCTAAAATTAGTTAAGGGCTGTCGAGAAAATTCGGGATATTACATTCCTCCCTCCTTAAAAAAAATTTCGCCCTCGAAATTTACATACCTTGGAATTGAAGTTCTGGGTATTGGGTCTTTATTTTCTCTTCTAGTTCCCATGTTGCTTCTTCTTGTCCGTGGTGATTCCACAAGATTTTTACTATTAGAATTTGTTTATTTCTCAAGACTTGGACCTTCCGGTCGAGAATCTGGATGGGTCTCTCGTCATAACTTAGGTCTTGGGCTAAGATTACTTCATCATGTCTAATAATGTGTTTGGGGTCAAACACATATTTCCTAAGTTGTGAGACATGAAAGACATTGTGCACATCTCCAATACTGGGGGGTAAAGCCAACATGTAGGCTACAGGACCTATTCTATCTAGAATTTCAAAAGGTCCTATATACCTAGGGCGTAGTTTATCTCGCTTGCCGAAACGTATAATTCCTTTGGTAGGAGAAACTTTGAGAAAAACATGATCTCCAACATCAAACTCTAAGTCTGATCGACGCTTATCGGCATATGATTTTTGTCTATCTTGGGCCTCCTTAATTCTTTGCTTAATATGGTCGACTTTCTCGACCATCTGCTACACTAATTCTGGGCCTAATAATTTTCGTTCACCCACTTCGTCCCAATAAAGTGGTGATCTACACTTACGGCCATAAAGGGCTTCATAAGGTGGCTTTCCGATGGAGGCTTGGTAACTATTGTTATAAGCAAATTCAACTAGGGGTAAAAAGTCCTCCCAATTTCCACCATGATCTGAGATCACTGCTCTTAGCATATCCTCTAGAGTTTGTATTGTTCGTTCTAATTGTCCATCGGTCTGTGGATGAAATGCAGTACTAAAATTTAGCTGTGTCCCCATAGCTTCTTGTAAGCTTTTCCAAAATCGTGATGTAAAACGTGTATCTCGGTCAGATGTGATTGAAACTGGCACACCATGCAGACGTACGATTTCCTTTACATATAGCTTGGCTTGTTTGTCTAATCCTAGTGTCATCCGAACTGGTAAAAAATGTGCTGTTATAATCAAGCTATCCACAATAACCCATATGGTAGTGTTTCCATGTACTGTTTTGGGTAAACTGACCACAAAGTCCATCATGACTCGTTCCCATTTCCATTCAGGGATTGGAAGTGGTTACAAAGTTCCATACGGCCTCTAGTGTAAGGCCTTCACTTGCTGACAAGCTAGACACCGTTCCACAAACGATGCTATATCTCGTTTCATTCCCTTTCACCAGAAGTTACTCCTCAAATCTCGATACATCTTTGTATTTCCTGAATGAGCCGTATAAGGCGTATCATGAGCTTCACTCATGATATCATTCTTCAGCTCTTCATTGTAGGGCACACACAAGCGTTCGTTAAATATGAGTCGTCGTTTAGCCACGCAAAATGAATTTATATTTTCTATGCCCACAACAAGCTTAGCAAGCAGCAAGTATAGGGTCGAACCCAAGGGAGTTGATCGTAACCTTCTCTTCGTCACCGGTATCGCTAAAAAGGGTCTGGTCTAAACAGTCTTCGATCCGGGCAAAGCGCTAAATAAAAGAACACTGAAAACTAAAAGTAGATATGGTCAAATAAAAGGGCAAAGCCCGGATAAGATTCGAATCATCAAACATGAATTTAAGCTCGATCATAGGTCTAAATAATTCCCCCACATGCACACATCAATCGGTTATAGCCCTTAAGCAAAGTCGCCCCCATTGTCACGGTGTCACGTGCTCCTCTGCCCAGAACCAATCTATCATTTCAGTGTAAAATAAGTAAAGTCTATGACGATTACCTATTATCTAATCTGACCAACTATCCTACGATGGCGTTTCGACAGGACATTTGCCTAAACAACATTTCGATTTAGACAGACCCGATATGGCCAAAAGCATGCTCAAAGACATACGACCACTCGCCCACACTCGTTATACTTTCGGATGCAAGAGAGCATCTAAACCTTTAGTCCGAAATTATTAGAGATCTTATTTTATCCGAGTTGTTAATGGCCTATTAACTACTCAAATTCGACAAGACCATTTTAGAATCAAACCTAGTGTTTCGGGAACATATGCATGCAGATTGATACGCCCAGAGCAGACCTCACGAGTATTTAAGCATTCATGTTCAAATCATCTCACCCTATCCAGGGCCTTGATGATTTAGCTAGACATAATTGAAATAACAATAACAATAAAAGAGTTAAAAGAAAACATTACTTGGAATTGAAATGAAATGCTTAAAGTATCCAGCAGGAAGCTATGGCCAAAGCGGCCAAGCAAAACATGTGCAGAAAAGTAAAAGAGTTTGCCGTAGGGCTTGATCTTCCTCACACCACTCGAAAATCAAAATAAAGACAGAGTAATTATTCTCCAGCTCAAAATTCGTGCACCCTTCCTCCTTATATAGATGAGCATTTTTGGGCTACATGGGCGGTTTTGGCCCATGGAAATTAGGGTTAGCCACTTTCCTTGTAGAGATTGAAATTGATAGGGATCTTCTTCCTTATCTTCAAAGATACAAATCTGGTGCATATCTTCTAGATAAGGTAAGAAATCATCCCATCCTTATCTCTTGCTTCGGATAAGATTCGCGCTCTGTCCTTTGCCTAAAGCATGTCTTCCTTTGCCCAAAGCGTGCACGGCTCTGCCCTTAGTATTTCACATAGGTCTGGATCCCGCACGGTACTCAGTTGGGCTACAACACCTTCACTCAAGAGCTTCAATGTATGCCTCAGTTTGCCTCTTATCTATACTTGTGCCTCTTTTGCGGAATGCAGCTTGTTTTGCCCAAAGTTCCACCTGCTTTGCCCTGAACACCCTGAATGCAAATTGTGTCCTCCCAAACACGACTACGACCAAAAAGATATGAAAAATACTCGATCTAACCTATAAACGAGACACAAAATGAGCACAAAATATGGGCTCATCAGTCCATTATCCTTAGCTTCGGTGAATCCCTTAGGTTCATCCGACCTGGCGGCAAGACGCATCTTTTCTAAAAACTCGTCTGTTTTTTGTGCCTCCACAATTCTTTTTCTTAGATCAGGTATAGCTACAAGAGTAGCAATGTAACCTGACACAGTTTCAGGTGGATGTAATACCTCTAATCTGAGTGTGGCGAGGTGACGAATCAGATCATCCTCTTGGGTAATCAGATAACCTAACTTAGCCTTAGTTTTTCGACTTAGGGCGTCTGCTACTACATTAGCTTTTCCAGGATGGTAATTGATGGTACAGTCGTAGTCCTTTACTAATTCGAGCCATCTCATTTGTCTCATGTTTAAGTCTTTTTGCTCGAAAAAGTATTTCAAACTTTTATGATCAGTAAAGATTTCACACTTAACTCCATAGAGATAGTGCCTCCAAATCTTTAGAGCGTGTACGACTGCAGCTAATTCTAAGTCATGAGTAGGATAATTCAACTCATGAGGCTTCAATTGTCGAGATGCGTATGCGATGACTTTTGAATTTTGCATCAATACACATCCAAGTCCAAATTTTGAGGCATCAGTGTAAATGACAAATCCTACGTTCTCCTCCGGAATGGTTAATATCGGAGCCATAGTTAGCCTCTTTTTAAGTTCTTGAAAACTTTTTTTTACAATCATCAGACCAAATAAACTTGACTTCCTTTCGCAATAACTGCATCATGGGTCTCGCCAATTTTGAAAAATCTTTCACAAAACGACGATAATATCCTGCCAATCCAAGAAAACTTCTTATCTCATTCACATTGGTTGGAGTTTTCCATCCACTCACTGCTTCTATCTTTGTAGGATCAACCTTAATTCCCTCGGCGTATATAATATGTCCAAGGAACATTACTTCTTTTAGCCAAAATTCACACTTGCTGAATTTGGCGTATAACTTTTCTACGCATAATGTTTCCAGTATTATGCGCAAATGTTCAACGCGTTGATCCTCGCTTTTTGAGTAAACAAGAATGTCATCTATAAAGACTAGGACAAAATTGTCTAAGTACTGGTGAAAAGTCCGATTCATTAGATCCATAAAGATAGCTGGGGCGTTGGTCAATCCAAATGGCATTACTGTAAATTCGTAATGTTGATGAACCCAATTATGTGTTCATATTTCTTATGTTTTGTCTTTTCTTTTTGTGTCTTTATCGAGTCAAAGTGTGTCTGGGAGGACACAAAGTCGAGAGAAGGTGTGCAGGGAAGAACATGTGGGATGTTGGGCAAATCTGGTGGAAAATCTGTTGTTGAGATGTTGAGATGGCGATACGATGCAAATGGGCAAATGGCTGGAAGCTTGTAGCTGGGCAACAACGATAACATCAAGTCTACAAGTCAAGAAGCACCTCCCCATATCCCTTAAGCCAACAGAGAGAGTACTCGGAGAAGTCAGGATCTTGGTTTACATGTGGAGCAGAACAGGATGCAGACATCAAGGGCAAGATGTACGTCGGGAAGCAGCAGCAGGTTTTCTTCTTCTCCAAGAAAGAGGATAAGGATCGAAGATTTCTTTCCTTATCCTAGAAGATCCGTATCAAGAGAAGATATCTACCAAGAAGGGAAGAAAATCCGCAGCTAATCAAAGAAGGAAAGTGGCGGATAAGGAAGGGAAGAGTCCTTGGCCTACAAGAATTCTAACCTAACCCTAATTCCACCACCTATATATATGGCCGACTTCATTTTGTACTTCATCACTATTAACCACGTTCATATAGTCTTTTATTAGTTCTTAGTTTTAGTTTTCATTTAAGTTTCAAGAATTCTTAGTTTAGATTCGTTTTTTTGTGTTTTAATTTAGTTTTCTGTTGTTGGCTGTTGCCCAAGATCTACGTTGTTGACTTCGTCGTTGATTAGTTTTCTTTTCAGAATTTATTCAAGTATGTTTTCTTTAATTTCTTTTGTGCTCTCGTTTATAATTATGTCTAGCTAAATTTATTGTTTGGGTTGGAATAGATGATATGATCTTAGTTACTCGTTCTAAAGTCGTGAGGTCTAATCAGTTTAAGTTCGTTGCATGATTTTATTCCCGAAACGCTTAGGTCTAATAATTAGTTCTTGATCAAAATGGATAATTGCTTGGCCACCAATTAGATATTGAGATTAAGGCAATAACAGGAATCGGGATACAACTCGAGAGAGTCTCTCATGCCCAAGAAGGTAGTAAGTGTTGGAGAGTAGTCGGTATCTAATACCTCTTGGCTATCTTGGGATATTTTGTTCTTAATGCCATTTGGGTAACATCGTTGCTGAAGTATCTTCGTGACGTTGTAAATCAAGAGAAGAGATCTTGCCTTCTGGTCAAGATCAGTAAAATTGAATAGATATAGGCTTAGAGTATTTGAGTTGTGACTTCGTGACCATATGGCTCAAATTAATCTTTGCTTAAAACCAAGTGATAAAATCTTGTAATTGAATATTATTGCATCGATGAACGAGTAAGAGTAATTAAGATCATTGATTCGAATCCAATCCAAACATCTTTTGTTATTTGATAATTTTCTTTGTTGAGTTACAGGATATTGAGATACATCTCGACCACAACCCCTATATTGAGTACCACCTGAAGAATAGACTACGCCGGTTCCCTTGGGTTCGACCCCACTTTCCATAGCTACTCCTTGTTGGGCAAGAGGAGAAATTTATTTGTGCGAAGTGCATAACGACGCCTTCGTCAAATGTCCATAACGTGTTCGAAACGATGTCTTTGGAACATCTTCTCTTTTTATCTTGAGTTGATGGTATCCAGATGTCAAGTCTAATTTCGAAAATACTTTTGCCCCTCTAAGCTGATCAAACAGATCATCTATTCTTGGAAGAGGATATCTATTTTTGAATGTGAGCTTGTTTAATTCTCTATAATCGATACACATCCTTAGTGTACCATCCTTTTTCTTAACGAATAGAACTGGGGCCCCTCATGGTGATACACTACTAGGTTGTATGAAACCTAGGTCTAGGAGTTCTTGTAACTGCACTTTCAATTCTTGCAGTTCCTTGGGGCCCATTCTATATGGTGCTTTTGATACTGGTGCTGCTCCTGGCACTAGATCAATGGTAAACTCAACTTGTCTGTCCAAGGGCAATCCAGGTAAATCTTTTGGAAATACATCAGGGTATTCTTTAACTACTGGTACATCATTTAGATTTACTTCTCCTTCCGGGTTCTTGGTCAAACTAACAAGAAATTTTTGACATTTTGGTTTTCTCATTAATTTGACAACCTTCATTGCTGAAATGATAGGTATTGGTGTACCCATCTTTTTTTCTCGAAAACCAATTACATCACCTTCAGACGTTTGAAACTTGACTTCTCTTTCTTTGCAACAAATAGTTGCGCCATTCTTTTCTAACCAATCCATGCCCAGAATGACATCAAATTCCATCTTATCAATCACATATAAATCTGCCTTAAGAGATAGATTTCCAATATTAAGTCTTTAATTTAAGACGACCTCTTCAGAGATCATAGAATCTCCTGAAGCGACTCTAATCTTAAGGACATGGTCAGATGGCTCAGTTCTAAGGTGTAAACTTTCACATGCAAACCTAGTAATGAATGAATGCGAAGCTCCTGTATCAAACAAAGCTAAAACAGGTAGATTATCCAAAGAAATCATACCTACTAGGTTTCCAGGAGCTTGTGCTGCCTGCAGCTGGTTTAAGGCATAGGCTCTTGCCTGTTGGGATGGTCTCTGATTTGGTGGTGGATTCCTAACCGGTACTTGTCTTAGGGGTTGTGGGACGGGATTAACTGGTGGTCTCCATGCCATTGGTACCCCTTCTACATCTCTCCGAGTAGGACAATTATTAGCATAATGTTCCGAACGACCACATTTATAGCATACATCTAATCCTTGTCGGCATTCTCCAAAATGAGGCCTTTGGCATCTCGGGCATACATGTTGGTTTTTGCCCATATACCGTGGTGGATACTGCGGCTGATTTCCATTCCATGGTTTTTTTCCAACGTTGTTATTGTTGTTGTTGCCACCTCGATTTTCCCACTTACGTTTTCCTAAAGATTGCGTTTGTGCGGGTCCCTTTTCTTTCTCTGCAGGAAGCATAGATTCGATAGTAAGAGCCCTGCTTAATGTTTGTGCATATGTGAGTGGGCCTACACTTTCCAGAGAAACTGCAATCTCTGGACGAAGCCCTGCTCTGAACTTCTGGGCTCGTTCAACATCAATGCTTATAAGTTGTGGCACATAACGAGAAAGTTGATTGAACAATCGATCATATTCTGTAACAGTTCCCTTTCTCTGTTTCAGATTCCAAAACTCATTAACTTTCTTTTGTCGATAGCAATCAAGAATGTATTTCTCGTACAACTTATTCTTAAAATCCTCCCATGTAAACTCTTTCCATTCCTCGTCAGAAATTGTATGTCTAACAGCTTCCCACCAAAAATTAGCTTCTTCCACTAACTGGTAGGTGGCACATGCTACCTTCTCATCTTCCGGACACCTAATGTATCCGAAAATACGTTCAATACTACGAATCCATCATTATGCATCTGATGGATCGCCTAATCCATTAAAAGTAGGTGGTTTTTCCTTCCTAAATTTTTGGTCAGCTACTCGTAGGCATATGGGATCTTCTTCTGGTTCGGGAGATCGAGGACCTCTCAATCGTCTAGCCATACTGTAACAATTGGTTTACATTAATTAGTTAAATGCATGTTCTCTCTCTCAACATTCCTTGGTTCTAATTGGTATACTCATTCTGCAGAAGAATTTTCTATGCGAGTACTATTCTCATATAAAATATTTCTAAGTGAGTACTTAACGTAAAATACCAGTTCTAGGTTCAAGTAAGTCTACTTAAACCATATTCATCTTAAGGGTTATTGTAACTAAGTCAAAAGTAGGGTCATTTTCTCCCTACATGACTTGTTTGTAGATCCTCAAGTTTCACTAGAGAATCATACCCTTAAGTTCTACTGGTGGTAATAAAATTTAACACAATATCATAATATACCATACGTCATTTTCTTAGAAAAAGCAATAACTCATGCGTTTGCAACATGACATTCTTAATTCACAATTCATGCTGATAATACGTATACTTTGGTAACAGTCTTTACCAAATCAAGTACACCTTTGTCGAAGGCGATGTGACGGCGAGCTGAGGGGGATTGTTGTATAGATATTAGTCTAAACATACCAATTTTAGACTAAACACATAGACTGTTGGTTTCAGAGTCTTTGCTCTGATACTAATCTGTCACGCCCCAATTTCCGAAAAAAGGCTTGTAAATCGAGGTGTGACGAGGGGGAGTAAAGAGGCGGGAAAGAAATGGGCATATTATATTATTTTATATTAATAATAACTGACATATATAAATAGTAAAGTAAGGCGACCAAACCGCGCTACACCATATAAAATAAAAGATGGGGTAAACCCGTGTCTAGCATAACAAAAGGAGTAGTCGAGCATCCACTTCTCCAAATGGAGTTACCATGAGGGAGTGGGAATTCGAGCGTCCAAGAGAAACTGATCACAAGGCACTCTCCATCCAGACCTAATATAAATGATGTGGTTACCAGAGCCTAGCTCGTCAGAAAGAGTTGACCATCCTGTTCGCTAGTGGAGTCAAAGACCACCACATGGACCGAGAAATCAAGCCTCTAAAAGTGGCTGACTACTCGGCACTCTCCGTCGAAAGCAATAAATAGAGCAAGAGAGTCGCAATAAATAATGTATTTATATAATATAGTTAAATCAAAAGACATAGTAGTATATTTACATACTTCAAAAAGGATCTAGCGATCATTATTTTAACACACATGTTTAGAACATTTATTAAGAGTGATATATTTATAGCGAAAGCATATAAACAGCTACAATCCCCGCCTCAGACCTGCGCCTCACCACTAGCCTCCAACCCTGAAAATATTTGGGCTGAGTACAAAAAGTACTCAGTGGGTGATGCCATGACATTTCATAAACTAGCAATTTATCCATATAATAGTGTAACAGATGGTTTTAGAAATCAAAGTCTCATCTGAATACACAAAACATGATTTTCTTGGGTATGTGTAGTTCAGACTGATTACTCAAGATCCTGGGCCGCATGTCACCGACGGATCTAAACTAGTACTCGGGACATAATCCCTGAAGTAACATTGTTAACTTAAACATAGGTCAGGAGCCTTGGCTCAAGACCGCTAGCTACAACATAACAGAGATCAACCCATTATTTTGCAACATGGTGCGCACAATACTCAGTTAGTACCTGGGTACTCACCAAGTATCTCGATCGATTAACTGGAGTAATAAACTTGGAACACACATAAAACATTTTATGGATAATTGTATTTTATAATATAAAGAGTCTAGCACTGAAATATTTACTTTAAAACTTTAACCCACCTGAATCTTGAGATAACGTAAAAGACTGGGAACTACTCTCAACTAGGACACTTTGCTTTCTTATAGATTTTCGGTAGAAAAGAACTAATGGTTGCTAAAAACACTAATGAAGCAAAGATGAATGGAAAAGAATCTGAATGTTGGTATTTATAGGAAAAATTGTAACATAGGTTTCGTTAGTCATCACTTATAGGCTAACTTACTCATTAGTTATAGGTTAGCCATGTCCTGCTTTCATTTTCTTTTAATAAATAATTAAATCAAGAAGATAAACATAAAAGAATGCATGTACATAATATATATGTATGTTATACGTATATATTTAACTATATGACCAATATATATATATAATTATCTTATTAACAATATAATATATTAAAATAAATATACTAATCACTTCATTATAATATTATATATTAAATTATGAAATTCACTATTACGTATACTATATATATATATACTTATTCTCTAATTTTTTTTAAACCATTTCATATATATATTTTTATAAATATAACCTGCACACACACACACATATATACATATATATACATATATATATATTAAATAGATTAAATTTTTATTATAAATAATCAGAATATATAATTTTTGTTGGAATTAAAAAGAATTTCTTAGAGTACGATTATTTATATAATATCATAGGAGAGCCTTAAAATATCTAAAATTAGTTAAGGGTTGTCGAGAAAATTTGGGATATTACATTCCTCCCTTCTTAAAAAAAATTTCACCCTCGAAATTTACATACCTTGGAATTGAAGTTCTGGGTATTGGGTCTTTATTTTCTCTTCTAGTTCCCATGTTACTTCTTCTTGTCCGTGGTGATTCCACAAGATTTTTACTTTTGGAATTTGTTTATTTCTCAAGACTTGGACCTTCCGGTCGAGAATCTGGACGGGTCTCTCGTCATAACTTAGGTCTTGGGCTAAGATTACTTCATCATGTCTAATAATGTGTTTGGGGTCAAACACATATTTCCTAAGTTGTGAGACATGAAAGACATTGTGCACATCTCCAATACTGGGGGGTAAAGCCAACATGTAGGCTACAGGACCTATTCTATCTAGAATTTCAAAAGGTCCAATATACCTAGGGCGTAGTTTATCTCGCATGCCGAAACGTATAAGTCCTTTGGTAGGAGAAACTTTGAGAAGAACATGATCTCCAACATCAAACTCTAAGTCTGATCGACGCTTATCGGCATATGATTTTTGTCTATCTTGGGCCTCCTTAATTCTTTGCTTAATAAGGTCGACTTTCTCGACCATCTGCTACACTAATTCTGGGCCTAATAATTTTCGTTCACCCACTTCGTCCCAATAAAGTGGTGATCTACACTTACGGCCATAAAGGGCTTCATAAGGTGGCTTTCCGATGGAGGCTTGGTAACTATTGTTATAAGCAAATTCAACTAGGGGGGGTAAAGAGGCGGGAAAGAAATGGGCATATTATATTATTTTATATTAATAATAACTTACATATATAAATAGTAAAGTAAGGCGACCAAACCGCGCTACACCATTTAAAATAAAAGATGGGGTAAACCCGTGTCTAGCATAACAAAAGGAGTAGTCGAGCATCCACTTCTCCAAATGGAGTTACCATGAGGGAGTGGGAATTCGAGCGTCCAAGAGAAACTGATCACAAGGCACTCTCCATCCAGACCTAATATAAATGACGGGGTTACCAGAGCCTAGCTCGTCAGAAAGAGTTGACCATCCAGTTCGCTAGTGGAGTCAAAGACCACCACATGGACCGAGAAATCAAGCATCTAAAAGTGGCTGACTACTCGGCACTCTCCGTCGAAAGCAATAAATAGAGCAAGAGAGTCGCAATAAATAATGTATTTCTATAATATAGTTAAATCAAAAGACATAGTAGTATATTTACATACTTCAAAAAGGATCTAGCGATCATTAACACACATGTTTAGAACATTTATTAAGAGTGACATATTTATAGCGAAAGGATATAAACAGCTACAATCCCCGCCTCAGTCCTGCGCCTCACCACTAGCCTCCAACCCTGAAAATATTTGGGCTGAGTACAAAAAGTACTCAGTGGGTGATGCCATGACATTTCATAAACTAGCAATTTATCCATATAATAGTGTAACAGATGGTTTTAGAAATCAAAGTCTCATCTGAATACACAAAACATGATTTTCTTGGGTATGTGTAGTTCCGACTGATTACTCAAGATCCTGGGCCGCATGTCACCGACGGATCTAAACTAGTACTCGGGACATAATCCCTGAAGTAACATAGTTAACTTTAACATAGGTCAGGAGCCTTGGCTCAAGACCGCTAGCTACAACATAACGGAAATCAACCAATTATATTGCAACATGGTGCGCACAATACTCAGTTAGTACCTGGGTACTCACCAAGTATCTCGATCGATTAACTGGAGTAATAAACTTGGAACACACATAAAACATTTTATGGATAATTGCATTTTATAATATAAAGAGTCTAGCACTGAAATATTTACTTTAAAACTTTATTGGAATAATGACCCGCATTTTGATTTGTAGCACAAACTACATGCCAAATATTTTCCGGTGACCGGAAAAATGGTGAATTCTCTCATTCCAAGTGGACATATGAAAGAAGAATGCGCCTATTGCCATCAAGATCATATGAATAGTGAATACCAAAGCCGGCACATAGAGGTAATATTCGATGACGAATTAAGGCAAATGGCCAAACAAATTTAATTCAATATGTAAAATCAATGGATGATTGAAGAGTCCCCAAAGAAATATATATCTTTTGTGGTTGATATGCCTTTTTTACGGCAAAATTAGGGACTATTTTTGGTTGATCAATTCATAAAATATTAGGCCAAACAACTTTTTCAATATTTGTAAGAGTTCCGAAAGAGAGATGTTTTATGTGGTTGATATGGCGTGTGTGTAGGTATCATTTTTAGGGGATCAACAAATTAATAATGTTTGTATCGCACTCGCACTATTAAGTCTATAATTATAATAATATTTATAATAGCTATAAAAATTATTAATGTATAACATAATGAATTATAATGAATATTTAGTACTAAAAATTGATTATATACCCCCAATTATGAATATATTAACTCCTAATAATCCATTATTAACTATTAAAATTGAAATTTAAATGCTGAAAAAATAGTTATATATCCTAATTATTGGATTTTATTTACACTAAATTTTAAATAACACGTATAAAACTAAAACAGAAGAAATTAAAACAGATAAAAACAAATTTTAATTATTGGATTTTGTTCCACAATCCATATTTAATTTGATTTTTGTCATTTTTTTTCTTCAATTCCAATATATAATGTTTTAGTATAATTTTACAATTATTAACTAGGGTACATCCATCCGAATAGGGTTTATATAAATATTTTTATATTTAATTTGCATTTTTTTAATTTTTAATTAATTATTAGGATTCATTATTCCAAAATTAGGGTATATAATTTTTTTAACTTCTAATTTTTTATAATAAATGTTAAATAAGGTTCATTATAAATAGGACAAATTGAGCTTCGATTTTTATTAATTTGCGAATTTAACGATTTCAAGAACAATTTGTAAGGTATTAGAATAAAACACAATATCAAAAATTAAATAGAATAATATTAATATGGATAAAACGAGAGATGTGTTCAGAAAAGTGCTCACGAAAGGTGTGTAGCACATACCTCTCTCATTATATATTACTAAACTTTTATTTTTAAATAAATATTTTTAAAGTAGTGAAGTTAATAATGGGACGCGAATTGGGGACAGAGGATCTCATCCATTAGATCCTACGCATCATGTTTCTACAAGCATGAGTTTTTTTTTTTTTTTTACATGGGAAAAGGAGAGCGGTAAAGCTTGAATCCGAGATCTCCCTGTTCACATACAAGATCTATTACTGCTTAGATGTTCCGAAGAGACTACAAGCAACCGTTATTATTATCATTATTTTGTGGAATTATGTTTCTTCCCAATTATCCTCACCATTTTGCCAACTATATTAACTCGATCCACCAATTTTCCCTCTCGCTCACATCAAATCAAACTCAAAACCAAATTTGTTTCTCTAAAAAAATCTTATCAGTTTTTTTTTTTATTCCAGAAATTATTTCAGTTCATCTCATCCTTTTTCTGCAATTAATCAAACGTAATTTGCAGAGTGAAATTCTAACAGATGGACACAAAAATCGTTTCGTCTAATTCATGCAAGACTACAACATGCAACAGCGACGACGCTTGCCTCGTTCCCAACGGCGTCGTTTCCTCCGTCCAGCCGCCCGCCATTCCGTCCAGATCAGCTGAGGCGACGCTCGGCGACTACCTCGCGCGGCGGCTCGTGCAGATCGGCGTGAGCGACGTGTTTTCAGTTCCCGGCGACTACAATCTGACGCTGCTCGACCACCTCGTAGCAGAGCCGGAGCTCAACTTGATCGGCTGCTGCAATGAGCTCAATGCCGGCTACGCTGCCGACGGATACGCCCGGGCTCGAGGCGTCGGCGCGTGCGTGGTGACGTTTACCGTCGGCGGGTTGAGTGTCCTCAACGCGATCGCCGGCGCGTACGGCGAGAATATCCCCGTGATCTGCGTGGTCGGAGCTCCGAACTTGAACGATTACGGCACCAACCTAATTCTCCATCATACGATCGGATTGCCGGATTTTGGCCAGGAACTCCGTTGCTTCCAGACTGTAACTCGCTATCAGGTACCAGTAGAACATCTATAAATTAATATAATCCGAGTCGGAAAAATTATTATGTTATAGAAGTTATTAATATATTGACTTAAAATTTGAAGGACAGTATAACAGTTGGGACCGGAAAAATTATTATTTTAGAGAGGTTATTAACTTAGTGAGTATTAATTTAAGAAGGTTATACCGTAATAATTAATTTCTGTTTATTTAATTTATTTCTCGATCAAATACATTTAATTTGAGGAACTTGTTTTGATTTTAGGCAGTGGTGAATAATTTAGAGGATGCGCCTGAATTGGAGTTAAAGGTTTTTTAAGGACACTAACTAAGGGCGGGTGCGTTTTAAGGACAGATTTTGTGCGGGCCGACTTTTAAGGACATAAACTCTTAAGTATTACGTCCGTAGGCCTATTTTAGGCCCGATCGGGCTGAAACGTGCGTGCTTCGCACATGAATGCTTATGTGGACATAATTTTACACGTGTAATGCCAAATCACTCAATACTCACTCTCTTTCTCTACTCACTCTCTCTCTCTCTCACACAAAAATAAAAAACCATAGTTAACGTTTCAACTCCCCTAATTCACGATAACAGCCATAATTTCTTGAAGAAACCCATATCAATCTTCCCAAATCAGTAAGCACAGCGGTGAAACCTTAAAACTTGTTTGTAGCTGGTTAAAACGAGGCGCGATGGTGAGCGTGAGAGAGAAACAACATTTGAATCGGCCTTCACCGATATACAGTAAGAACCTTCTCTCTCTTTCTCTCTATCTTTCTCTGTCGCTTCTATTATGTTTTTTTTTTGGGGAATATCATGTTTGTGGTCCCGAATAGGTTTAAAGTGTTTGTTTATGTTATGTTTGGTGGTGGATGGGGGTCAGTTGGACCATTCAATATTGTAATGAATATGTGTGGTCCCCAGTGTTTATTTTTTTTGAAAAAATATTCCTTGTTGGTTTTTTTATCCTTATTTGTGGATTGTAGGCCATGAATTTGTGTTTGTTTTATTGGGTGTTGGTTTCTATATTGGTTTGTGTAACACTGTAATTTAGGGCTTATTCAATTGTTTAATTGTTTTGTTGTAGAACCCCCAAATATTTATTTGACAGTTGTGTTTCATCACAGTGGCAAGTTTGTGAAATCCCCTAAGGCTAAGTATGTTGGTGGTGAAAGAATGATATTGGATAAAGTAGTTGCTAAGCAGTTAACCTTAAAATCTATAAGTAATAGTCTATCTGAGTGGTTGTTAATTGATGGGGAGTTTAAGATTCACATTTTAAAAGATAATATGTTTGAGGTGTTATCTTCTGATGATGAAGTTAGAGATTATTGTTTAAGTGCACTATCAGTGAGACATGTAGTGTTTTATGTAGAAGAAAATGGGTCTGAAACTAATAATGAAGTGATGGATGAAAATGATGATGGGGATGCTGTTATATTTGAGGGTTTAGGCAGTCAATTTATACCAGTTCAGCTGGTTACTCCTGCTGAGGGGTCGAGTAGAAATGAGAAGGGTGATGGGAGTGAGGAAGATAGTGACTACAAAATGGAGGAAGATGATGAGGATGATGATTTATTGTTTGAGACTTTTGTGGAAAAAGACATAGGAGATAATGAAAGAATAGGCAGTGATGAGGAGAGTGATGTAGATGCTGATGTGGTGGTCACAGAATTTGATGAATATAAGGACTCAGATGCTGAATTTGAGAGGCCACCACCTATTTTTAATCCTGTCACTATATTTGAACCTGATTTCTGTCTAGGCATGATTTTTAACTCTAAGGAGATGTTTAAAAAGGTTGTCCAGTCTAATGCAATCAAAACAAAGAGGTCTTTATATTTTTCAAAGAATGCACCTATAAGATGCTATGCAAAATGTAAAGATGAAGATTGTCCTTGGAGACTTCATCTGACAAAAATGAAGGATGAGGATACTTTTCAGATCAGGGAGTACCATGATGAACATGAATGTGATGCAACTTTCCATGTGGCAAATATGAAATCTTCATGGTTATGTGATAGGTACTTGAGCAGGTTTGTTACAGACAGGAAGAGACAGGTCTTAGCTTTTAGGAAAGATGCAATGGAGGAACTAGGATGTGATATAACGAGAGAGCAGGCATACAGAGCTAAGAAATTAGCTCTTAGAAAATTGGATGGTGAACCTGATAAGCAATACGCAAGATTATGGGATTATTCAGAGGAATTAAGAAGGACTAACCCTGGGTCCACTGTCATTATAGGAGCCTTAGATGATGAGAATGGTGAGTCTAGGTTTGACAGATTCTATGTCTGTTTTGATGCAGTGAAAAAAGGGTTCAAGCTAGGATGCAGGCCCATAATTGGGATAGATGGTTGCCATTTGAAGACTGCTTATAAAGGGGTGTTGCTTACAGCTGTTGGGGTGGATGCTAACAACAGCATATACCCCATTGCTTGGGCTGTGGTCAGTAGGGAGACAAGAGAGACTTGGGAGTGGTTCTTAGCTGTGTTAAAGCAAGATCTGCAGATTTCTGATGACAGTTTGTATACATTTATGTCTGATAAACAGAAGGGCTTGATCCAAGCCATGGGTGAGGTATTTCCTCTTGCTGAACACAGATTTTGTGTTAGGCATATGCATGAGAATTTTAAAGTAGCAGGGTTTAGGGGGCAGAAATTCAAAGATGCACTGTGGAGATGTGCAGAGTCCACCACTGTTGGAGAATGGAAGAGGAGGATGGAAGAGTTGAGAGAATTAAGTGAAGATGCATGGCAATGGTTGGATTCAAAGCCTGCTGAGCAGTGGAGTAAGTCTCACTTCTCTGAGAACTCTAAGTGTGACATGTTACTCAACAATGTTTGTGAAGTATTCAACTCTGCTATCCTAGAAGCTAGGGAAATGACCATCTTGACCATGTTGGAGTGGATAAGAGAATGGTTAATGGTTAGGTTTCAAAAGAATAGTGAAACAGCAGCTGAAAGATGGAATGGAAAAATTTGCCCTAGAGTTAAGAAATTACTTGAAGCCAATGCTGATAAAGTCCATCAGTGGTGGCCACTCAAAGGCAGTCATGCTGATTATGAGATTAAGTGTTGTAATGGAGACCAATTCGTAGTTGACTTAAATCTTAGGACTTGCAGCTGTAGATCCTGGGGTTTAAGTGGTATACCATGCAAACATGTCATCTGCGCATTCAACCACAGCAAGCTAAATAGGGATGACTATGTACATGTTTGCTATACAGTGGAGACCTATAAGAAAGCATATGCAGGAATCATCAAGGGTGTGAATGGTGTAGCCTTGTGGGGTGAGAGCATATATATTCCACCATTGCCTCCAAACATGAACAAAGGGAAAGATAAGCAATCTTTTGCCAGAAGAAAAGCACACCACATGAGAAGGCCGAGAAGTTGCGGCGAAGAGGACCAAACTGAGAAGAAAGCAAAGCACTGTCAAGTGCAGTGGATGTGGAGTTGAAGGTCACAATTCAGTGACATGTGGCAGGGACAAGGTGCTATATTTGCCCTCAACTGATTTCATTATTTATGTGCAAATTTTTCTCTAATTTTTTTTTTAATTACTCTCTTAGGTGATGAAAGATTCTACTAGAGGCAGTGGACCTGTGTGGTTCATCATCAAGTGGCAAAGTGTACTAACTCAGAGTACTTCAATGCTCCCACCCTCCATTCACATTTCTAATGAAGAAGAAGAGCAAGAGGACTCAACTCCAGTCCCTACACAAGCATCCTAATCAAAATCTGCCCCTATACCAGGACCATCCATGTTACAACAGCTCACTCAAGACAAATTCAAGAATCAAGGTCCACTTATATTGGAAAGTCAGAAGAAATTCTTGAGCATTGCTGAATTACAAGCAAGGAAGAAATGAGTGGTGCTCTATTTCTGTTCTTCTGTGGATGTTTCAGTAAACAATTGGCATTTTGTGATGTATATGTATGCTGTTTTTGCCTAGTTGTTTTGTGTTTTGGAAACTCACACAGCAAGCTAAACAATATTGTTGTTGTGTATGCAGTATGACATTTGCACTAATGTATGCACTATTTTGCTAATGACAGCTTCCCTTTTCACCATTTTACTCCTTTCTACTTTCTATAATTTTAGTTTTGCAGTTGCTTGATAGATAATTTTGCAGATTCATTCCCATACAAAATGATAGAATCATTACAGATTCTTGCCAACAAAATGATTGAATCATTGTCTTCCCAATCCACTAATACATAAACTAGATAATATAATTACACTAGCTGCCCAATCCACTAATACATAAGTTTCCAAATTAACTAATACATAAGCTTCTAAATTAGGAGAAAACACAGTACGAGGAGAACAAGCTGCAATTTTTTCTTCATTTTCTTCAACTCCACAATCTCTGCTTCTACACGATTAATCCTCCTTAACAACCCCAGAATGATGGCCCTTGAACGGGGACACATTGGAGGATTGTACCACGTCCAAAATGCACATTTATCAATCTTCAAAAAAAATAAAAATTACCAATCGTGTGTGTGCGAAATAGTCTGCAAAAAAAATTCTTACCCCAACTCATTTCCTACGAACAACATAAATGAAACTCAAGATTTTCTTGGACTAACAGTAATCAAACTAAAAAAAAAATTGAGTTTCAAATTTCTTACCCCCGATCTGGAGCAACACAGAAACCTCCTCCCCGCATTTGGCTCCTTCCACGATGTGCGAAGCGCGGCTCTGACTTCACCGTGATAGGTCACAGCCGCCGGATTCTCCATGGAAGACGTCGGGTTAGGGTTCTTTAATTTGGGAGAAACAAGTTTAAGATGGAAGCACATTTAATTTAGAGAGAGAGAGAGTGCACTACAAGAAAACTGACCTATTGCGACATATGCGCATGCGCCATTATATGTAAATGTCGTAAAATTATCACACTTATGCTTTTAGTGTCATATATTTACATCATTAATGTGTCACCTACATATTGTGTCAAGATTTTGTGACACATATGCGACATTTACTTTTGTGCCTCTAAATTGCGACAATATATTTGCGACACTATAATAAAATGTCATAATTATACAACACATATGAAATAATGTTGCATTTAGTGTCGTATATATACGTCAATTGTGCGTCATATAACTATTGTGTCACAATTTCCTGACACAAATGCGACATTTATTTTTGTGCCTCTAAATTGCGACAATATATTTGCGATACTAGAATAAAATGTCATAATTATACAACACATATGAAATAATGTTGCACTTAGTGTTGTATATATGCATCAATTGTGCGTCATAACTATTGTGTCAGAATTTCCTGACACAAATGCGACAATTATTTTCGTGCCTCTAAATTGCGACAATATATTTGTGACTCTAGAACAAAATGTCATAATTATACAACACATATTGAATAATGTTGCATTTAGTGTCGTATAAATATGCGTCAATTGTACGTCATATAACTATTGTGTCACAATTTTATGACATAAATGCGACATTTATTTTTATGTCTCTAAATTGTGACAAC
Source organism: Agastache rugosa (assembly GCA_031470985.1). Classification (NCBI taxonomy): domain Eukaryota; kingdom Viridiplantae; phylum Streptophyta; class Magnoliopsida; order Lamiales; family Lamiaceae; genus Agastache; species Agastache rugosa. The sequence continues at coordinate 46,509,275 of CM062601.1, read as the reverse complement.
GTATTTGCGACACTTGAGTGGAATGTCACAATTATTCAACATATATGGAATAATGTTGCATTAAGTGTTGTATATCTGCGTCAATTAAATTAAGTCTATTTTTTGCATCGATCAAATTAACCATTTTTTTGGAATTACAGTAAATTACAAGGAAATTTCTCAAACCAATGTTTCTAAAATTGAACCGAAGGTCGAACTTGCGAGACCTCCTGCTCATTATTCAATTTGTTTTACCGGACGAAACATTTAGTAAATAAATAAAAGTAAAAAATAAAATGCATAATAAATATAAAAATATTTCTTAACATAAAAGTTGTAAGATAAAAATTCATAAATATGCAACATTTATAGTATTATATGATTTACGTATAAAATTTACATTTTTATTTATTGAGAATAAATATATATAACACATAAGTAGAGTATAATCGAAGAGAAATCAGTAAGATTAAAATTTAGTATGAAGAATTAATAATAATAATAATAATAATAATAATAATAATAATTGAGGATGGTAGAACTCTTATGTGCAATTTAATAATAATAATAATAATAATAATAATAATAATAATAATAATAATAATAATAATAATAATAATAATAATAATAATAATAATTGAGGATGGTAGAACTCCTATGTGCAATTTAAAGGTCTTGTGTTCTAGTCTTAACTATAACTATAAATTTTTTGTGTTACAATTTATTAAGTAAATAGAAAATTGAGTTTATTGTTTGGTTCATTTTCATACAATCTATCAATGAAAAATCTGATATAATAAATATAAATATATACATCTCTAAGATGCAAAAGAAAATTTGGCATGATTTCATTTGTCTTTGCATATTCATGTCCTTTATAAAACATGTGAACATATCCTGTGTCAATGCAATATATCCTCAAACAACAATTTATAAAAATAATTTGCAAACTATGAATCTTATAAACCTGTCCAACACAAAACACTGTAAAAGAACATGTCATATTGCATTATATTGTCTTAATAACAGTATGACAATCTTAAAATAATACTTTGCAAACCATGAACTTTATCAAATAATCCGGTATAATTTAATAAAATCAATCATTATGAAATATTTGTACATTATTAATACAATTTTATAGACTTAAATAGTTTTCTTCCCCAAAATTTTCCAACTCACATATTGCGCCTCTCATCCCTCTCGCTTCTTTCAAGGCATCGACCTCTCTCTCACACAGCAAACTCTCGTCGAGTTCCTTCACCGGCACCAGCCCTGCACCACCTCACGCCACTCGCCGCCACTGCGGCCGTGGCCGTCCGTCGCCTGCCTCGCGCACTCGCACATCTCACAGTCGATCCCCGTCCTCGCCTCCACAACCCTAATCTCTTCACTCGCCACCCGCCGTCGCATCGTTCCATCCGACTCCTACTGCGCCCGCCGACCTGCTCCCACCGTCGAATTAGGGCTCGAATTGAGATTTAAGGTAACCCTAAGTCCATAAATCGAATTTAGTTTTATTTTTTACAGATAAGGGCTTGAATTTATCTCGAATTTGGGTTAGATTATTTCTCGAATTAGTGCTTGAATTGGGGTCGAATTTAGCTTAGGAGGTAGGTCAGATTGTTAATTCAGTGTAATTTGAGTCTAAATTTTGAGAAATTGAGTCTGAAATTGAGAAATTTGAGCGAGTCTGAATTATTAGATTGATAATTTAGTTATAATGTTAAATTGGTTAATTTGGATTTGAAATGATTTTGGTCAGATTTCTTTGTTTTTGTTCAAGACTTAAATGAGAGTAATCCCAAGACTCATCATGGGATGGATTTGAACACAGTTACAGCAAGACAACTCATCTCGTTAGTTTTTCATACTTATGCATTACTACATTAAACTGCCTTAATTTTACATTAGGCCTTGTCTTATTAGAGGTTTACATCTCTAATAGGCTAATTTCTTAATAAGAAATCAGCTGGTATTAGCAGCTGATTCTAACCTATGAGTTGCTTGTGATGTTGGAAATGGAACGGGAACTTATTATATTTGCATGCTGGCCATTCTGTTTTGAATTCTGAGTGACGGCCTTGTTGTGCTCTATTATGCAAAAAGTGTGAACTGGAAGATGATACGATTGATTTTATAGGCCATGCTCTCGCGCTGCATTTTAGTGATGAATACTTAGATAAGCCAGCTGTGACTTTTGTGAAGAGAATGAAGGTGGAAATTCAATAAAACTGCAGTCTATATTGTTCTGTTGCTCAATTTGAGTATAATTGAGTATCATGATAGTTTTCTTGACTTAAAAACTTCTTTCATTTCTGATCATTATATATAACAGAAAAGTGTGTTTATTTATTTCCAAATGGCAGTGTGAATGCCTAAAACTACTACTTTCTTCTTTGAAACAGCTCTATGCAGAATCTTTGGCACGGTTCCAATCCGGATCTCCATGCATTTATCCAATGTACGGACTGGGAGATTGCCTCAGGTTTGCGTCTTTCTGCATTTATCATTTGACAGGTAGAGTGATTTTTGGTTTTCACTTGGTGTAATATTGTAATTAATAGGCATTTGCACGTCTAAGCGTGGTTTTTGGAGGGACTTACATGCTAAACAAGCCAAATTGTAAGGTAATTTTTACTTTCTAAATGCTTTGTATTTATTTCCTATGCATTTCTCCTCCAAGAAATAGCTCAATTACACTCGTTGTTACATACTAGCTTCACTCATGGCTTCTTCTATAGTTCCAGTTGAATTTTCAATAACACTTCAACAACAGGTTAGTGAGAAGTTGTAAATTTTAAATTGACATGTGGAATTTGATGAAAATGTAGCAACAATTGGAGTAACATCTGAAGGAGAACATCTAAGTACAAGAAAGTTGTCTGCAACCCCTCATATTTATCCGATAAGGTAACTTTCATCGATTTGGAAGTAGTTTGGCATCTAGAAAGCCTTAAATACAATTGATGAATCAAGATAAACGATGCTAGTTTGTGAACAACAATGCATCTTAGCTTATTCTGCTTGCAGGTTGAAAAGATATAACCTCCGATCAAATAGTGATAGTGCCTATTGCTCAACAAACATGGCACGACTATATTAATTTTATTGTTGAAGTATTTGATCAAATGCATGTTAAAATTTTGTACGAATTTAATTGTTTCTATTTATTACAGTTTTCAAGATGTTCATGCTTTTTTAAATTCTGGTATGACCTGTTATTTATTTTTATTTTTTTGCTCCATTTGGGTATTCGCTAGATTTTTTTAATTTCTACTGATTCTTTTATTTAGTCATGAACATGGGGACATGATTTGTCTAATTGATTAGTATATTTAATTCAATTTATTTTTGAATATTTTTGCATATATGATCTTAGAAAATGATTGGGGTATTATTTTCATTTTTGTTATTTTTTTTCCTTTTATTTTGTGGTTTGTTATTAGGCTATTCTAAAAGAGCTGAACCAAAAGTTGCCTGAGAATTTGCGAGATGATATTGGTGCTAATGATGAGATCTTTGAAGATGTTATTGGAACTGAAGCACCAGGATGTTTACGTAGTAGCATAGTTGTTGCAAAGAGTAAGAATGTGACTTTCACTTTACGAGAAGAATTTGATCGAGGTGTCCAGGAAAAATCTAATGATGCAGTGGCAAGCATTCGAAAGGGCTTTGAAGATGAAATCTTAAAATTTAAAGATGATTATTGCTCTAAAATGGAGATGCTTCAAGCTCAGCTTCTCGCATTAGAGGCCAAAATGAACATGTTAGTCAACATTATATATCTTATTTTTCATTATAAGTTTGTTTATAACTCATACTTTTAAATTTTATGCAAGGTATCCGGCTCTTTCAATTCTCGACGCATACAAGCTATTAATAATGGGTTTTCATCTGAAGGATTTATGAACTCGGAGAGCTCGAGCCAAGCAAATGAAACTCTTGAGGTATCATTGAATTTTCAGTTTTCAAAAATATATTATATTCTAACATTTTCACAATATTATATTTGATTTATTTTATTAGATGAGAGTAGAGATGAATAATTTAGTCGAGAATGACACAGACATTCATTTAGATGATCCACGTCTCAAGGTATTAATATCTATCATACTTTTCTTTTTAAACTAATATACTTTGTATATGTGAGATATAATTTATTTTGGTTAAATTATATATGTAGGAACAAGGAAAAAGTGCTACAAGGAAAAGCAAAAAACAGAGAAAATGATTTGCATTCTTTCATAGCTAGATTACTAGATTTACTTTAGACATTTGATATTTGAATATACGTGCCTAATTTAGTGGACTTGTGAATTTTAGTAGTTATATTCTTATTTTGACATTTAGAAAATATTTATTTTTATATTATTGTGGACATGTGAATTTTAGTAGTGATATTTGTATATTGATATTTTGATATTTATTTTTATATTATTTTGAAAAAATTAATCAACTAAGTGTCGTATAAATGACGCAATATTTATGAGGCAATAAACAAGTGATGCATAAGGTGTTGCATCTTTACGACTTAATATGAATTTTTTGCAACAATTGTTAAATGTTGCAATATAATACGACACTTCAATTATGAAGTAACATGTGACGCAAAAAATTATGTCACATATTATAGTGTCATAAATTACGATGTGATATATTAAATAATGTCGTACAAGTGAGGCATAATAATAAAATGATGCAACATGCGTCACAAAGTTTATTGACATATAATGTGCCGCAAATTTATGCGACAATTATTTAAGTGAAGCACAATATATCGTATATGTTGCGTCACAATTAAAAAAAATTGATGCAAAAATACAACATCACTATTTGCGACACAATTGGACATGACGCAAAGAATGTCGCAAAATAGCTTTTGCGACATTAAAACATAAATTTGCAACACATTTTTCATGTCGCAAAAGGTCGCTTCTGTTGTAGTGGTGTGAGTAGAGAAAGAGAGTGAGTATTGAGTGATTTGGCATTACACGTGTAAAATTATGTCCACATAAGCATTCACGTGCGAAGCACGCGCGTTTCAGCCCGATCGGGCCTAAAATAGGCCTACGGACGTAAAACTTAAGAGTTTATGTCCTTAAAAGTCGGCCCGCACAAAATCTGTCCTTAAAACGCATCCGCCCTTAGTTAGTGTCCTTAAAAAACCTTTAACTCGCCTGAATTGATAGACACGGCGATATTAACGGCGTTAAAGGAGAGCAAGCCGGTGTATATAAGCATCTGCTGCAACTTGCCTGGGATTCCAAATCCATCATTTAGTTCTGAGCCTATTCCATTTTCTCTCTCCCCAAAGTAATTTTTTGTTTTTTATTTTTATTTTTATTTTTATTTTTTTGAGTTTCACAGCACAAAGCACAACACATACACCCATGGCTCAAACCATCAACCTATAGGTTGAAGGAGAAGCCTCTTACCAATTGAGCTGCGTTTCGTGTTAAAAAATAATAATACGACACAACTATGATGCTAATTAGCTCCATCGCCTGAATTGATCTTTCCGTCTTTAATACTCCATCCGTCCACGAAAAAAGGTCTCATTTCACTTTTAGTAATATGCCCACACAATCACAATAAATTTAACCCTTCATTCAATCCATTATTTATCCATTTTGCTATTGTTGGGTCCACCACAAATAACAAGTGAGATCCTTATTCCACTCACAAATCACATAACCCATTCTTTAAAAACAATTTAAAATTATATAACAAGTGAGACCCTTATTCAACTCACAACAACTTCAACTCATTTATTAAACTCATGTTCAGTACACAATGAATCTCTTTTTGGTAGACGGAGGGAGTATATATTTCACACTTATGTGCATGCATGCACATGCACCATATTTTTTTAATTAATTAAAATAATCGAGACTTAATAAACTCAACCGAGGATTAATAAATCATACTAATATTCTTTAGTTATCACTTAATTACCCCTAATTACAATAATTTCCATGTTTATATTAGGATAAGCAACTAATTAAAAATAATACTCCATTCGAACAGTAACATGACAAAATGAGTGGGACCGAGGGAGTATTATTTTTAATTAGTTAATATAATCGAGACCTAATAAACTCAACTGAGGATTATTAAATCATAATCAATTATTGTTTAGTTATCACTTAATTACAATAATTTCCATTTATAGGTTAAGCAACAAAATATGTCTGGAAGCAGCAGTTGAAGCTGCGGTAGGGTTTTTGAACAAGGCCGTGAAGGCAGTGATGGTGGGAGGTCCGAAAATGCGCGCTGCAAAAGCATGCGAAGCATTTGTAGAACTCGCAGACGCTAGCGGCTATCCCGTTGCCGTGATGGCGTCTGCGAAAGGGCAAGTGCCGGAGCAGCATCCGCATTTCATAGGTACATACTGGGGAGCAGTGAGTACGACCTTTTGTGCTCAGATTGTGGAATCGGCTGATGCTTACATCTTCGCCGGACCCGTCTTCAGCGACAATAGCTCAGTAGGGAAGTCTCTGCTTCTCAACAAGGAGAAGGCCATAATAGTGCAGCCTGAGCGTGTGGTGATTGGTGATGGGCCCACATTTGGATGTGTTCAAATGAAGGATTTCTTGACTGCGCTTGCGAAGAGGGTTAGGCGTAATGCAACTGCTTATGAGAATTATCGAAGAATGTATGTTGGTGATGGAGCTCCTCTGAGAAGTGATGAGCGTAAGGAGGCGTTGAGGATTAGTGTTCTGTATCAGCATATTCAGAAGATGCTGTCGGGAGAGACGACTGTCATTGTTGAAACAGGGGATTCTTGGTTTAACTGCCAGAAGCTGAAATTACCACCTGGATGTGGGTCAGTATTGACTACTCTCTCTCTCTCTCTCTCTCTCTAGCAAAAGATTTTAAGTGGAAATGTTGGTTTGAAGGTATGAGTTCCAGATGCAATATGGGTCGATTGGTTGGTCAGTTGGTGCAACTCTGGGTTATGCGCAAGCTCTACCGGAGAAGCGTGTCATTGCCTGCATTGGCGATGGTAGTTTTCAGGTCCGTATACTACTTCCTCCGTCTACGAAAAAGACGCACACTTGAAAAGGGTACGAATTTTAATAAATGAATTGAGCTATGAAATAATGATCCCACTTCTTAGATATTTTTTAACTGATTTTAAATAATGAGTTGAATGTGTTGTAAATGGAATAGGGATCTCACTTGCAGCGGCGGATCTAGTATAGTGGGGGTACATCTGTACCCCAAAAAAATTAAAATAATTTACTAGTAAATGTAAAAATTAAAAAAATTACCTACATTCTTAAATTTGTAATTGTACCCCTTTTGTATTTTTTGTTAATTGATTTATGGATAGAATAAAATTTGGATTTTCAATATATTTAATTAAGTTCCAATAATAAATAAAATATTGGGCCTAGTTTGACATTGTATTTGTATTTGTATAGCCTATGATTTACCTTACAAGGTCATAGCATAATTTTACTAAAAAGTGACATTTGTTCCATTTATTGAAAAGAGATGATGAGTTTCAAAATTTGCATGATCTTAGTTTTACTTTTGTTGAAGCTTGTTAAAACAAACAATAACATATAACTTATTTTTTAGTATTTTTCTCATCAAGTTAGTGTTGATTTTTCATGTTGTTATTGCAAGTGTACAGATAAATGTTTTTTTTGTAATGACTAATTATGTACGTAAAGAATAAGTTGTGAAATAGCATGCGTGATCAATTTTTGAATGATTGTTTGGTCATTTTCATTGAGATATATGTGTTTCTACAAATTTTTGACGATGGTGTTGTCAATCGCTTTTAATAAATGAAAACTCGTCGAATAATAAATTAGACATCTGTGTAAGTTTTTTTTTTGTATTTTAAAATGTATGGACTTTAAAACTTATCAACAATGTTTCGGCATGTATAAGTATTAAATATTTTTTACGTTTAAGTTTATGTTTATGAAATTATTTATCGCATTACCAAATTTAAAATCCTGGCTCCACCACTGCCCACTTGTTATTTGTGGTGGGACCAATAATGGCTAAATGAGTAATAATGGGTTGAATGGAGAGTTAAAATTAAGTGAATTGTGTGAGTCATATTGCTAAAAATGGAATGTCTATCTTTTTTGTGAACGGAGGTAGTACATTTTTGTAGATAGAATTGAATACTATCTTTTGGTATTCATATATATATGAAATGAAATACCCTGTATGTTATTTTTATAGTAATTACTCTCTCCATCTACGAAAATTGTGGTCAGTATTTTTTTTTTTTGTCCATCCAAATAAATTATGATTTTTCTATTTTTGGACATACTCTACGCACTCATTTACTTTTTAAACCTTATTCCATCTACTTATTTCAAAAAAACCAACTCTCGCCACAATAATAGCGCAATATACAAAAGTGGTGAGACCATTAATTATCCATTCAAAAAATATCTACCTAACTTTTATCAAAACCCACTCTCAAAAACCATAATTATCGTTACCTCAAAAAAAAAAAACCATAATTATCGTGGAGCGAGTGAGTAATATATTAGCATGTAAAAAAAGTTAAATTTTAATTCTCAACAAGAAAATGCATGTTTGTAGATGACGGCACAGGAAGTGTCAACAATGCTTGGGTGTGGGCAGAATAGCATAATCTTCTTGATAAACAACGGTGGCTACACCATTGAAGTGGCGGTCCACGACGGGCCTTACAATGAGATCAAGAACTGGAATTACACTGCTTTGGTTGATGCCATCTGCAACGGCCAAGGCAAATGCTGGACTACTAAGGTGAGTTAGCTAGTTAATTAGAATACGTTTATATATATACATATATATATATATATATATGTTGTATTTCATGAGCTACCTCTCTCTCTATCTCTCTCTCTCTAGGTGCGATGCGAGGAAGAACTTGTTGAAGCAATTGATAGTGCGACAGGGGTGAAAAATGAGTGCTTGTGTTTCATTGAAGTGATAGTTGATAAGAATGATTGGAGCAGAGAAGTGATAGAATGGGGATTGAGGACCCTTGCTGCTACTTGCCGCCCACCAAACCCTCGGTAGACTGACTGACTTCATCGATGCCCAAACCAAATGATTTAGACCAAATCTCTTATTATAATTTCTATCATTTTCATTGCTATACTTACATGTTATATATCTTTTTTATTTTATTTTATGTTTACAAGATTATATATGTAATATATTGTCTTAATTCATAATTTTATACCAACTCAAAAAATTGGCATGTAAGTGATATCCTAACTTGCTAAACAATGTAAACTATACTCAATCTTAGAGTGAATATATAGACTACTTTTTAGCTGAGATAATGACCTGTTGACCGAAAAAGTGAATGCGGATTTTTAGCTGACACATTTGACAAATTTAACTAACACATTTGAAAGACATTTCAAACTTTTTTATTAATTTAAATCAAGTTTGTCTATTTATTTCGTATATTTAGCATTCTTGACTACTCATCAAATAATAAAAATAATATTAAAAATCAAGGTCAGCAAAATACTCTAGAAACGTTTAATAATTTTTTTTAAATTTCCGACCATGAAAACAGAATTCTGACCGGCATGAATTCTTACCGGTATGGCCGAAAATGTTTTTATTTTTATTTTTAGATAATTATTTTTTTTTTACAAATTATTGATCTGACCTGTGCATGGAAAGAAATTTACTTTCACGTGAATTGTACAATTCAAACTTATTGAAGCTTTTTTATTAAATTAAATCAAGTTTGGCTATTTTATTTGGTAAATTTGGAATTCCTAATTACTTGTTAAATAAAAATAATAATATTAAAAATTAAAGTAAGTAAAACACTTTGGAAATAATTTTTTTTAATTTTCCGACCATGAAAATAGAATTCCGGTCGGCCGGAATTGTTACTAGTAGGGCCGAAAATGTTATTATTTTTACTTTCGAACAACTTTTTTTATTTTTTACAAATTACTGATTAGACCCGTGTATGAAAAAAAAGTAACTTTCACGTGAATTGTGTACAATTTTAACTTTTTGAAATTGTACATTAATACTAACTCACTTGAACGAATTTCATCTACTCATTTTCTTATATAATGTCTTCATTCAATTGAATAAAAACCATCACAACACAAAAATATTTAAAACTCATTTCAATAAAAATACTCCACATTTATTTGAGTATATACATTTCGAGATTTCCTAAGTTGCAGAAAAGCTTGAATTTAATAGGTATATTTTGTAAGTTGATGTGTGTGTATTTTAGTTGTTCAGAAATTAAGATTTTCTATGGTTTTATATGGATATAATGCATGTTTAGGTGTGGTTTTTATGCAGGAAATGCAGATTTAGGTTGTTGATATACTTGGATGAAAGAAGTCGAAAAAGATAGATTTTGTGTCCAATTATAGAAGTTCGAAATCGAAAATAGAAGAGAATTGAATGGACCGGGCTTTACTACTTTGTAATCCATAAATAATATCTTTGGAGGCCTATTATAGTTAGAATTTTACTATTTTTTCTAGGTAATTAATTAGACATTGGCGGCTACTTAATAATTAGGATACATATCTTTTTCCCATATTTTAAATATATATATATATATATATATATATATGGAGCGGATCTGGTAAGAACACATCTTATATGAGAACGTAAGAACAATACATTTTTATTACATTGGAGATGCATAAAATGCAGAAACTAAATGCATAAATATTTTAATGCATAAACTACAATAACTTAATGCATTAGCATTTAAATGCATAAATTAGAGTAATTAAATGCACGGTTAAATCTGGACCGTAGATCAACAAGGATCAAGGGTCCAGATTTGTTCTTATTTCTCACCTAAGAAAGTGTTCTTATTTGATCCGCACTCTATATATATATATATATATATATATATAGTGGGTCAAATAAGAACACTTTTTTAGGTGAGAAATAAGAACAAATCTGGACCATGCTTGATCTTTGTTGATCTACGGTCTAGATTTAACCATGCATTTAGTTCCTATAATTTGTGCATTTAAATGTCAATGCATTAAGTTATTGTAATTTATGCATTAAAATATTTACGCATTTAGTTTTTGCATTTTATACATTTATGATGCAATAAAAATGTATTGTTCTTACGTTCTTATATAAGATGTGTTCTTAGTAGATCCACTCCACACACACACACACACACACACACACACACACACACACACATATATATATATATATATATATATATATATACTAGAGTGAATATGTCAAATAGCCACTATGGATAGTCAAAATTAATAATTGTCCAAAACTTAATTTATGATAAATTTTGTCAGATTTTGAGATTTTGGACAAATTTGCCCTTACCCCTCTCACTCTATTTCTCTCTCCTCTCTTCCCTCCCCTGTCTGACCTCTCTCACTCAAAACACCTCTACCATCCACCGCGCCCCTGCTGTCCAATCGCCACCGCCGTTGCCGCCGCCGCCGTCGTTCCATCCAATCACGGCGTCGATTTAAAAATAGAAATTCGAAATCATATTCATAAATTACAGCGACGGTGCCGCCTCACAAATCGGGGACAAACATAGAATTCCAGTCACAAAATCCTAGATTCAGTCCGATTCAAAAGTCGACGATTCACAACCAGATAGCCGAGATATAGGTGAGATTGGTACGAAAATGGATTGATTCGTATCACCCGCACCAAGTTATGGTGCACCACTAGTTGGTACGAACAATACGAATGAGCTCATTCGTACTAAATTATGGTGCGCCACTAGGTGGTACGAAGGGAACGAATGATTTCATTCGAACCACTCGTACCAAGTTATGGTGCGCCATTAGTTGGCACGAATGGGACGAATGAGTTTATTCGTACTTATCGTACAAAGTTATGGACCACAACTAGTTGGTACGAACGGGACGAATGGATTCATTCGTACCAGTCGTACCAAGTTATGGCAATTCCCGTGGTACACTTGGGATGAATGAGATCTGTTCGTACCATAGTTGCTGTAGAGATGAAAAAAAGTCACGCCGGAGAAGATGATCGGAGACAACCAGAGAACAGATTTGGATAAAAATTTGAACGAAAAACACATCTAAACGACTCTCTTTGTGAAGCATCATCGTTGGATTCTTTAGATCTGAAATAACAGAGAAGATTAAGGTCGAAATATATCTGAAAATAAATCTGGAAAAACATATCTGAACAACTGAGAGAATGACGATGGCGAAGACGGTGGCGGCGGCGATGGCGGTGGTGGTGGCAGAAAGCATCGAAGAAGATTGGTGGTGGCACTGGAAAATAGAGAGAGAGAGAGATAGACGATGGCGAAGGTGGTAGCGGCGACGGCGGTGCGGCGGTAGCGGTGACGGCGGTGGCAGCAGCAGAAAGCAGCGAAGAAGATATGTGCTGCGATGGAAAATAGAGAGAGAGTACAGATATCTAAATCACGTTGGAGAGGAATACTGTATATGAGAGATAAAATTGCAGCAGAAGAGTTTATTTTTTTAGTTAAGGGTATTGTTGTCTCATCACTTTAAAATCTGCTAAAATTTGTAACAAATTAAGTTTTTGACAACATTTATTTTCCATTATCCATAGTGCCTATTTCACATGATAAACTCTATATACTATTAGCTGCAAAGTAGAGATGATGACTTCTTTCTCATATTTTATTCATAGGTTTTATTTTTCATTAGCCGCAACAGACGAGAAGAACTTGGTTAAGTTTTAGTTTTATTAATATTGCAGAATATTCATTCTCTTGTGGATCGACTTTATCAATTTCCGGTGGTGATTTCTTGTTCTTGTATAATTTCATTCGATTATTTCATGCCTTCTTTATTTTTATTTTATTAAGTTTAATCTTATTAATATGCGTAGCTAATTTTTTCAATTCGGCAAGAATATTGAAGCACTAGTCTATTAATTTATGTGAGACTTAATTGTCCATATAATTAATTTCTTAGGATTTCGATTTATTCCGTGTGTTTAAGGATAATTTCGATTTTATTAAGCCTGATCAACTTAGATTTAATTGGATTAAAGTCAATTAGTTCTCCCAATCCGTAATTGTTGGAATAGGGCCAATTAGAAATAAAGTTACCATGTTTGTAGTAGTAATAAATTTGTAGACAGGTTATTACTTGCGTTCTTGGGTAATTCGTCTAAATTGGGTTCCTTCAAATCTACAAAATATTAGAGCATTAAATCTAAGTTTGGCGTCTCCAGCTAGGTTGTGTTTTAATAAGAGAAATAGTTAGGTCTAGCGTCTATAGCTAACTATCGATAAAGTACGTAGGAATTGGGGTATGTCCGCTGCATTCACGATACCCTATAACCGGTTGGTTCATAGGAATTAATTTATCTTTATGTCGATGATCAAAGTCCTAGACTAGTGTGGATTTATTCGAAGCCGGATTACTTTTCTCTTGATTAATATTTGTTTTGCTATTTAGTTAATTTATTACTTTCTTAGCTTGTAATTTAAATCTCTCAAATTAAGGCATGGTAGCTACACCAAAAACCGATTTATAGGAAAAATAAGTGATTTTCCGTTCTCTGTGGTTCGACTCTGCTTAATCGCTATACTCACTTTAATTTTTAGTAGGATTGCAGGAATTATTTACTGGTATACGACGTCCATAAGTAAACCTTTTGTTTATAAAAAAATTGAAAGCAATATTTTCGGCCATCAATAATGTTTTCTAGTTAGCCGAAAACTTTTCCGATCAACTGGAAATGTTATTTTATGACCAGAATTCTTTTTTCAGTTACTTTTGTAATTATGTTTCATTCAATTTATATTATGATTATGTTATTTCTTTTGTATGGATGGATAGTGCTTGGAAATTAACAATCTCGTATTCAGTATAGGGATGTCAATGAGCCCGAACCTGACGGATCGACCTGATTAAACCGAACAAAATAAAGGGTTAGGGTTGAATTTTTACTACCCGAATACATAACCGGGTTATTTGGGCTGGCCCGCTAGGGTTGATGGGTTATCCGGGCTAGCCCGATCAGGGTTAGGGTCAACCCAAATAACCCCGATGTATTTTTAAAAAAATAAAATAAATAATACATAATACTAATTACTTGTAGTAGATTAGTAGTAGTATGTCACGCCCTCTTTTGCTCTACACAGAAATCATAGAAGACGAATGTCATTCAAGTGTTTAGTTTCATCTGTGAGATGACGAACTAATGTTGCATATTATTGTTATTTTCCATATCGTGTAGTGCTACTAAACTTATTTTGTTTGATGCTATGTTTGGATTTAATCAGGTTTCTATCACTACAAAAAAACACCAATTTAACGACGGAAATTTCTGTCACCGCCGCCATAATTTCCGTCGCCGATTTATTCTCCCGACGGATCGGCTACGGATCAAATTCGACGTCGATTTCTTGGTCGCCGGGGAAATTATTCCGTCGGGAGATTCGACGACGGACTAACGACAGAAAATTTTGTTGTCGAAAATGGTCACCATTTCGTCGTTCTGGAGCCGTACCGGCAACGGACCGGCGACGGATCAGTCCGTCATTAATCGACGACGGAATAATTTCCGTCGTCGATTTGAAGGCGTTAACGACGGACCGGCGATGGAAAAGGCCGTCGTTAATCAACGACAGAATATATTCCGTTGGCGATTTGAAGGCGTTAACGACGAACCGGTGACGAAAAACTCTGTCGTTAATCGACGACGGAATCAAATCCATCGGTGATTTTGAGTTTGTTCGTACTATTAATTTCCGTCGGGAATTTTTTTTTGCCAATAATTTGTTTTATTTTATTTCCAACCACCTGTTCAAATCAGATCTACTCAAGAACACATATATTATTTTCAAAATATAAATACGCAATGAAACAACGAAATTATTTCATATATAATAACTAATGTTTGAATCATCCAACACAACAAAGTATCTAATATTCAGTTTTAAAATAAAAACTACAGTCAAGATGGTGGGTGTCCTGATCTCATGAACTGCTGCATAATCATGTCGAGTTATTCCTTCATCCTAGCTGACTCAGCAGCCTGCTCAGAAGCCTGTCTCTGCATTCGCTCCTCCAACTGCATCCGTTCTTCACGCTCAGCTTGCATCTGCTCCATTATCCGGACACGCTCGCTCCTATCTTCCTGCAGCTCAGTCTGCAACGAGGACAACTGTTGTGTCATAGCTTCTGTATCAACGTCTGATGACACTACTGAGCCACCAGAGGAGCGAGATCCACAACAAGTGTACATTGATGCTCGATCTCCTAAACCTAACATTCTCCCCTTGCTGTTGTTTTCCTTGGCCACCTCAATGTATATTGCGTTCATATCGATCTCTTGCTCTTCAGTAGAATCTTGTAGCTCTCTCCTTTCGTGTGCAAGCTGGTACACCCTCTCCTATAACCAAATACATGTCAATTATTAATAAACATAAAATGCAATCAACAATTAAGCTGTAAAGTACTTTAAAAATATTTAAAAACTTACACCAATTCGTTTTGCCCTTGTTGATGTATAGTCTCCATTCTTACAGTGAATCCTCAAAAAAACTTCCCAGTCCACTTGTTCATCCGACATATTCTTTTCCTTGGCCTGATCATGCAATACAATGGGAAAGATTAATAATACAAAGTCAAATAACTAATACAATATAACTATAATTTGAAAAAAAAATACTTACTAGCTAGCAATTCAGCATACTCGTGCGCACTCCTCGACCCTCTAAAGTGTGTAGCAATGCCAGTCCCTGGCCCCTCAGGCTCCGACAATCTACACATCTTTGCTTTACGGGCTTTCTTTTTGACATCATCACGTTCTCAATAAGCTATCCACCCCTCCCAGTCTGAATCAGGAATGTATGCAGGCTTATTTCCTTGAGCTAAATAGTCGGCCTTGAAGTCACTGATCAAGTTTTTGTACCTAATTGCTGCTCTCTTCCCCCACAATTCTTTAATTGGCTCTTCCTCAACAGGTTCCCAATAGAACACTTTTTAAACAAACATAAATATACTTTAAATGAGCAACCAATTATCTCATATCTAAAAAGTGTAATAATTTTATAAGATTACCTTGAATTCTTCAAAGTACTCCAACTTCTTCTCCTCGGGCACTAGCTTCCAACTGAATCCATCTTTGTGCATAGAACTTCTGAATGTAGCTGAAATCACTGAGGCACTGCGAAATTGTGGTTCAAAATACCTGCGACACGTTAACATAATTATGATGTTAATTCAATAAACCAGCAAATATTTCAAGTAAAATAACATAATCATATAAAATGAATATACTTAATCCCCTTCTTTTCCACCAAGTAAAGTCGTTGCCTGCCACCACCACCACCACCTGCAGTGCTAGGAGAGCCTGCGGCTGATGACGCATCAGCCGTACCAGTAATGAAGAAAACCTGCTGCTCAGGTGGAGTCCGAGATGCTGTCCCAGCTCCCAAGCCACGTCCCCGTCCACCTGTGGAAGTCTGTGCTACCTCGTGTGAAGTTGTGCTCTTATCAAGTCCCTGGGCTCAACCCCGACCAGAACCTCCTCCTGTACTACCTCTAACCTCGCCAACTGAACCAAGGCTACCCCTACCACGTCCGTGACCGTGTCTTCCAGACGACATCTGTAAGTAAATTCACAGAATTGTTAAATCCATATAAATAAATATATTATAAAAATTAAAACAAATAAAAACAAATGTGCATGATATTATTAAACCTCGATGCTATTCGTCTGAATCATAATCGTCTTCATCATTCTCACTGGAATTATTAACTTCATCATCGGACATAGTGATTTCTTCATCTGAATCTTCATCATCTATTAGTTCAATCTGATCACCATCTGGATGAACTGTACGCGGGTCTTCGTCCAAAATTGGAATGGTGGAATGTTCAAACTCATCCTCTTGAAATGGCGGGGGTACTATTGAGTTAGATGGCACATCTATAGTTGATCTAGCTTTAATTCTACAAGCTTCCTGCCAATCTTTCTTAGACTGTTTCAAACTAGGATATGGACAATAGTATACTTGCACTGCTTGATTTGCTAGGACAAAAGGTTCGTATTTATTATACCGACGCTTATGATTTACAAAAACCAAGTTGAAGTCCTTATGCACCATTGTTCCTAATGGTGATGGATCAAACCACTCGCATTTGAACAATGCGGTCCTTTTAATAGGTAGTCCAGTATACTCCAACTGCACAACTTCTAAAAGACGACCGTAGAAATCTGCATCATTTGTACTATAATTGGAACCTTTAATACACACTCCACTGTTCATAGTGGATCTTCGAGTCTCATGATTAGTCGTGTGAAATTTGTAACCATTGACATAATAACCATGATAACTCTTTACGCGGCGCAGTGGTCCTTTTGCTAGAGAAATTAAGAACTTATTCACAATATGATTCATCGGATCTTTAACCTATGAAATCAATAAAACACTTCAAGTAATTAGAGCGCTAGAAAAGAAATTCTTGTATATGTTCACACTAATTAAATTCTAGAGCACTTACATATGCTTCAAACCAAATGGCAAATTCTTTGTCGAGTTTACTATCAATCTCAATGCTTGAAATTGATGGATTTGATGCTTTTAGTTGGTCAATAAACACACTTACAAGAATAGAAATTCTAGTGTTAGTTCGTGATTGAAAAAAGCTTAAAGTAATAAAAACAATTAAAATATTAAATACGTACTTCAAATAAGCATTTGTAACTTCATTGTAATTGAGCAGAACATATTGACGAGCGGCATTGTACTCCTTCTCATCGAGATATCTCTTCGAGAACTTTCCAAGAGTCCTTACAGGAAGTAAGAATACCGATATATTATCCGGATCAATTTCGTCTGCAGGATCAGAGCCTCCATCATAATTACGTGGCACAACATTGTGCCTCGTAATAACATGATCCTCAAAGTAATAGGAGCAGAACAATGATGCTTCCTCGACTAAATAGGCATTACATATCGATCCTTCAACTCTAGCTTTATTCTTTACATTTTTTTTTTCAGCTTACCTAAGTACCTACAATTACTCAAAATTTAAAAAAAAAGTACTAAAAATAATATTCGTTTCTTAATTGAAGTTAATACATTTAAATTGGTACATTTCAAACGGGTACATCCATCGATACTGAACGGGCCCCGCCAGCCGAGCTTCGTCTACCAAATGCACTGGCAGATGCTCCATTGAGTCGAAAAAACTTGGAGGAAATATGTGCTCAAGCTTACATAAAATTATTGGAATATTTTCATGCAAGCGACACATATCATCAAATTTAAAGCTGCCAGAAGTCAGTTTCTTGAAGTACAAACTCAATTCTGTGATTGCCTTCCACACATTGTCCGGGAAAAGTTCACGAAATGCAATCGGTAAAATTCTTTGCATCAATACATGGCAATCATGACTTTTCATCCCAAACATTTTAAGTTTCTCTATATTCACAGAATATTTCATGTTTGAGCAGTATCCATCAGGAAATTTAAGACTTGATAACCACGTACACAAGACAGCACGTTGTGCATTGTCAAGCATGTAATAGGCCTTTGGATATTTTCCCATTCTCTCGTCACGTTGCAGTTCTGGTCTATTGCAAATTTGAATAAGTTCTTCTGTTGGGAAAATTAATAAAGTTTTAATTTGATACCAAAACCCAACTGACCCCAACCGAGTAGATGATTACACAAACCTAAGCGTTTTTTCAGCTCACCTGTTTGAGCTTATAGAGTTTCTAAGTTTACAGGTAGAGTCGCTGAAGACAGCAGAAGACATAGCAGAAGACACAGCTAAGATGGACCCAGCTTAGGTATTCAGCAGAGCAGACTCAGCAAAGCAAGACAAAGCAGAGTCAAAGACCCAGCAGTATCAAGACCCAGCTCAGTGACGGAAACTCAGCTCAATGTCGAAGACCCAGCTCAGTGTAAAAGACCTAGGTTAGTGTCGATGACACAGCTCAGGTCTGAGACACAGCTCAGGTTAATGACATAGCTCAGGTTGAAGACACAGCTCAGGTTGATGATACAGCTCAGGTCTAAGACACAGCTTAGAGTCGAGACGCAGCAGAGTCCAAGACACTGAAGACACAGCAGAGACGCTTAGCAGCTCAAAGACGAAGACCTTCTCAAAACAAGATCCCGATGTCAGAAGATCTTGTCTGACTTCTGACGCGGTCAAATCAGAGAAAAAATAGCTTCTGCAGATGCAGACCTACTTCGTAGGCAAAAGGCCAGAAGTCAATGAGAGTAGGTAAGATTCAAACGGCTCTCTTTCCGGCTAGTTTGAATCTCCACCTATATATTTCTCCTCACCAAAGCCGACCGGAGAGGCTGGCGAAACGACTGAAGAAATAAAAAGAGAAAACAGAAAAATGAACAACGATCTTCAAAGCCAAATCCTTCAAGAACACCCAGCCAGTCAGCTGTGTTCTTAGTTGTTCACATTTTCAGTCATAGGCAGAATAGATCAGAATAGAAACATCTTAAGCCTAGTTTGAACAAGTTCATCATACTCCTTGTTCTTCATTGTAAGAACTCGTTCATAGTTGGAAAACTCATACCCAAACCCAAACCCAGAAAGGTTAGGTAATGGTACGCTTGCTCGAAGCGTGTAATTCGAGTGGTTAGGTTCTTCAGTACCCGGAAACTGAAGGTGTAGGCTTGACAGTGCCCGTACACTGTTGGAACACAACTCAGTTTCGAGTTGTGAAGTTACTTGGTACTTGGAAACCAAGTGGTAGTGAATTACCAGTGAACCTGGTCGTGGACGTAGGAGGTGTTACTCCGAACCACGTTAAAATTGCTTTGTTCTTTACTGTTTTGTTTTATGCATTCTGCTAACTCCTCATGAGCGTTATTTCAAACTGCATAAACTGACTAACTGAAAAGTGAAACAGAGCTTTGCAATATAATTTGAAGCAACCGACGGACTTTCCAAATCCACCACATTCCGCACACAGCCAGCTGTGTCGATCAAGCTGCCCTCCAGCTGGATAGAACACAACCAGCTCACTCAAAAGAGTTTTTAATTGGAAAAGTTTTTAAGCCTTAGTGTATTCACCCCCCTCTACACCAAGGTATCCGTCTTGGGACCAACAATTGGTATCAGAGCCGTGGTTCAAAAGATCAGTGTATCTGTGTCAAGTCAGTATTTCTTTGCTGATAGTGGTCACCTGAACAGATCCTTCAAAGCTTCAAATTTTTTTTAAAAATCATTATATTGCATACTGTCATGGAATCTTCCTTGTGCAGGAATCTCCCAACATAGGAGCTCTTGAGAAATCATGAATTCGGGCATGTGTCCGAGATGCGAATGTCACAGGAACTATCTCCATGACTTGAGGGTATGAAGAACAAGATACCAAAGTATCTTGGAGTACTGGAGAGAGGAATTTCACTCATCAGCAAACCAGATGGACTGTGATGCAATCGTCTCAACCCACCAGGAGATGAGAAGAACAGAAAGACTGGTTGACGATTTGGAACGTCTCATACTCAGAATATATGACACCATGAGAGACAACCATCAAAGTCATCACAATATCTGATGGATTTTCTGAAGAATGTCCAAGAGATGTAACCAACAAAATTGATATGGGGGTCACAAGAAGAGAAATCATCTAGCCAGATGAATGAAACAAAACTGACTCCCAAGGCAATAGAGACAGCCTTCAGAGCTCAATCAAGGGAAGTAGCTCAATCAGCTCAGCTTGGAAGGACCAACAAGGAGCACTAAAATATGAGCAAAGAAATTGAAGAAACCCAGCTAGCTGACTGGGACCAGCTGTGAAGTAAAGACAGCTGGATACAAAACTGAGGATGCAGCCAGTCATACAGCTGAGCACATTGGTCTCGAGAAAAAAATAAACAAGCATCATATGAATCAGCTGGATTTGAGACAGCTGACTACCTGCTATACAAACTGAGACCTCATCAAAGAAATGAGCCGATGGTGAGAAAATCCGTTCCCTAAAAGGAAGTAGGATGCAGCTGAAGAAAAAACCACCTACTCTCAAATCAAGGGGGAACTCTACATAGCTGGAAAGAATCAGCAAAATCAAGTAGAATACCCAGCAGGATGCACTCACCAAGATAGACTCAACTGGAGTCACCAACTGGAGGGAAACCTGATCCAGCAGAGCAATCAAGAGGATTCTCTAACCCAGCTGACGACATGGAAGCATCCAAGAGATTTCTCAACATCTGAAAGACTTCATTGTTGGAAAAATTCACAGAAGCTCAGAATGCAGAAATCCAAATCAAGATAATGTGTGAATTACTTGGACTGATCATTTCGGATGAAGAATCAACCAGCTGAGCGGGGAATCAAGCTCAGCTGGATAATAAAACTAAAGAAAAGCTCATTAAACATAAAGAAAACACAGCCGTGGTATCATCTGACTACAATGATCAGCTGACAGGTTTGTAGATTTTCTTTTCCCTGAAGAATATGCTTTTTAAGGTTAAAAATATTTGAATTTAATTCAAATACCCAGATATTCCTTAAATGGATTATTCAGTAAGCCATCCATCCCATCGAATCCCATCGCATTTAATGAAAATGATGCAGAATACTGTAGCTTGGGAGAACTGAGACAGAAGTCAGAACGGTTCGACTACCTCACGCGCGCGTGACCTACACTCTATATACACACGTCATGAGACGTGTTGCGCAAATCTCTCTCAGCTGCAGATATTCAATTCAACTGCCAAGATCTCAACCATTCATCAAAATGGGCAATTGATATATACATCAAGAATATGCAAATCTTCGCCATACTTTCTATCGCTCATACTTATCTCTGAAATTCATATCTCAGATTCTTGATTATCTTTTTGCTAAATTCGCTCCCCGAGTATCTTCGTCTTTCTAACCTCTTGCTACAGAAGAAGATCATGGCCCCTAAGAAGAAAACACCAGGAGCAAGCCAGACTGAGAACTTGATGTCAAAGCTTCATTTTGAGAGTTGCCTGACTCTCAAGAACTACCAGAACTCAGAGTTCCAGGAGGTGCTGGATCTCATCGAAAATGCCGGACTTTTGCAGTGGGCGACTGCAAGACCGAAGAACATCTTCCGCCGGGAAGTGGCAGAGTTCTTCCTAGAGATGACTAACCGAGATGATCGACTCCGCTCCAACGTCTCTCTGCAAATCAAGGAGAAGACAGGACATACAACTCCGTGGGATGTTGACATCAACATCAACAGGATGTTGAACAAGCTGTTCGGCCTGAAGACTCTTGGGGACCGCTCCCCAGATAACTACACCAGAGAAGAAATCCAGGTCGAACTGGATAAGATGTTGTTCAAGCCAGAACCGTACCGGGCGACCATGTCCAAGCTCCTGCTCAAGCCCAAGTACAGACTACTTCTGGATGTCACCCAGAAATGCATCCTCGGTATCGCTGGATCTCAAGGAGAGATCAGCATACCCAAGCTGAAACCGATGATAGCCATCCTCAGGAATGACCCTGTGGATTGGTTCTCCTACTTCATGGGAAAATTGGAAAAAGAATCTAAAAAGATTCATTTTGAAGATAACAGCTTCACCCGGTACAGCTGTAGGGAGACAATCTACTTATGCACCAAAGTGGCGTGCATAATAGAAAGCTACACTACCGGAAGGCAAATCAAGTGGCATGACACAGAAGAATTTTCTGTGTCCATAATACTTTTCGAAAAGCCAAGTCAGCTCACCGCCTTGTTGAAGAAGGCAGCCCCTAAAGGGAAGAAGAAGGTGCAGGAGGCAAAGCAGCAGACTGCTTCTCCCTCTCAAGCGGAAAAATGAAGCAACCGGAGGAGACACAGCCAGCTGGATCTCCACCTGCTAAGAAGAAGTTGAAATTCAAGACAGCCAGCAAGCTAGCTGAGGAGGCAGCAGAGAAAACAGTTGATGAGCCAACTGGATCGGAATCCACTCCCACAGCCTCTCCAGTCCAAAAGAAGAAAACTGAGTGGAGACCAGTCAATGAGGAGACAGCTGAGGGATCCTCCTTCAGCTCAGACAATGGAAGGGAGTTCGTGATTACATCACGAGAAGCTGAAGAATCACAGATAGTAGTCCCTGACCCTGACCCAGAGAATGCTATTCCCCTTCGCCTAATTCTTTAAGCATCCTCATAACACGCTCCAATTGATTTCACATCAGCTGGAATTCCTCATTAACAATCTCTTCTCCTTCCACTTCATCCTCAGGTACCCTTCTCAGATTCCCCTTCCACTTCTTCAGTACCTGAAACCGCCCTACTCCCTCACACCCAAATTTCAGCACCCAGCTCTCCTCCCAAAGAACCATTATCTATAAGAGAGCAGACAGATATTCAGTTGGCTGAAGCTTCTTCACAGCCAGCTGACTCCCAAGCTGAACTCTCTTCCCTTCCCAGCTCACCTAAAGTGCCCTGTCCAGCTGACGCTCCTTCGCAGCTGGATGATGAAAACCAATCTGAACCTTCTAGCCCCACTTCTTCTGAGGAAGTTGAAATTCTCAGTCCCAGAACCGTTGCACGTGCTGCCACTATCATGAGGTTCGATGACCTCAGACTTCAAGGATTAAAGAGCGCACTGCAACATTACCCGTCTCTAGTTTCACTCCCCGCCGCACTAATCGCCGTCAGCGACTTCAAATTTTATCTTGCTACCAAAATGACTATTTGGTATACAAATGAGGAACTTGTGGAGTTCTACTCCTTCAATAAGCTCAAAGCCGAAGAAGCTGCTCTGCAAGAGATCTTTGAATTTGAAAGTCTTCAGGATGCCTTCATGCATCAAGACGAGCTGATTCAAACTCAGATCCAGAAGGCTAAGCAAGATGAAGTACCTCCGTCTGAGGAGGTAATCGCGAGAGCCAACTCTTACCTCCACACTCTCAGCTGGATTGTTCCTGTTGAGACTGCCAAGGAAGCTGTACAAGCCAACACAGCTAAGGCAATGGTGATTGAAGACGAGCCAACTACCGCAACAGTTGAGCCCGCAGAAACTGCCCCACCAAGTCCAATGGCCGATGACACTCGCGCACTGGTCGAGATCGAGGCAGTCAAACCCAGCCAAGTCGAATCCGGGACCCAGACGGATCCTGATGCCGTGCTTTCTGGCAATGAAGGAAGAAATAACCAAACAAGTTGAGGAAATCCTATTCCAGGATAGACTTAAATCAAATATTGACACCCTTCTGCGCATCACAGCTGTAGAGTGGCAAGTCCATTGTAATGGACAGTCCATTGATAAAGTTCACAGATTTGCCCAGAATCTACAGGAAAGCACCAGTCAAGATCTCAAGCAATCTCTCACTTCTCAACGCATTGATCAGTCAACTCATCTAGAGAAGAGAGCCCCTGAGATCATTTCAAAACTTCAAGCTCCACTGGAAAGCAGCTTCAGCGACCTATCCAACCAGATGACAGCTCTACAAAAACAAATGCTCTCCAACAGAACTGACATTCAAACACTGTTCAACCTCTACAAAGAGCTGGACACTCAGTTCAAAGCTGGAAGTAACAGCACAACACAGCACAACCTCGTCACAGCAGACAACACAGCCAAGATTGCTGATGTTGACAAAGCCTTGGCCTAGCTAAATGAGACAATCGTCAACCTATCCTTCACCCTTGTTGATAATGCCAAAAAGGGAGAAGGTAAGGGGGAAGGAAATGACAAGAGAAAAACATCAAGGGCGAGCAAAGGGAAAGCTGTAGCGGAATATGAAATTCAAGTGCTGCAGTCTGAGATTGATGAAGTTGTTGCTGAGCTGGAAGCAGAAGAACCAGCTGGACGGAGAGGAAAATGGAGCAAAATGATCATTCCTCTTGCCAAATCTAGTGGAGCCACGCCAGAAGAAATCAACAATACTCAATGGCTCTGCAACTTTGTAAATCAACAAAAGCAAGAGATGAAGAGCTTTCAAGAGTAGCAGAAGAAGAAGGAAAGATTGCTCAATGAAGAAGAAAAGAGCAAACATCAGAGCATCGAAGAAAAAGTCTCAGATGCCAATGAACTGGAAAAGAATAGATGAATGCATCCCAGAAGAGCTAAACGACGACTGGGAACATACAAAATTCGAGTTCATTGAAGATTACTACTATCTGGGAGCCTACCCAAATACGCCTCCAGATGTTGCTTTCAAGATGCATCAAAATGAGCTCTTTCATCAAGATAGGATAACTGTGAAAGCATTCTTCAATACTGCAGAGACCGCAAAGATCCAATTCTCTGCTCCCCAGCTGTATCACCTCCAGCCTCCACTGATAGCTGGAACCGACTTCCCTGACAAATCACAAATTACCGCAGAAGTGAATAAATGGGCAATCAGGAAACAAATTTCCAAGGTAAATAATGAAGAAGAATATTGGAAGCTGGAACGGATGATCTTCAACCGGTACAGGTTGAGAACGGATGAACAGCTTGAAGAAGAGAGACTGAAGAATCAGCAGCAGCAGCAAAGTTGAAGACCCAGCCATCTGGGAATTTTGTCTTTTGAATTTTTGTGATTGTAAAGTTGTAAAATTTCCTTTTATTAATGAAAAGTTCACTTTTGCTCTCAAGCTCACCCTGATGACAATAACTCTTTGTCCAGGCACTGAACTCTGAATATATTTACCTGCTATGAATGTTTAATCTTTTGAAACCCCGTTTCTTGTTAAGGGGGAAGTAAATTGTTTTTCTCAGTTAGGTTTTGGCATCATCAAAATGGGGAAAATTGTTGGGAAAATTAATAAAGTTTTGATTTGATACCAAAACCCAGCTGACCCCAACCGAGTAGATGATTGCACAAACCTCAGCATTTTTCCAGCTCACCTGTTTGAGCTTATAGAGTTTCTAAGTTTACAGGTAGAGTCGCTGAAGACAGCAGAAGACATAGCAGAAAACACAGCTAAGCTGGACCCAGCTTAGGTATTCAGCATAGCAGACTCAGCAAAGTAAGACCAAGCAGAGTCAAAGACCCAGCAGTATCAAGACCCAGCTCAGTGACGGAAACCCAGCTCAGTGTCAAAAACCCAGCTCAGTGTAAAAGACCCAGCTTAGTGTCAATGACACAGCTCATGTCTAAGACAGCTCAAGTTAATGACACAGCTCAGGTTGAAGACACAGCTCAGGTTAATGATACAGCCCAGGTCTCAGACACAACTCAGAGTCAAGACTCAGCAGAGTCCAAGTCGCTGAAGACACAGCAGAAACGCTTAGCAGCCCGAAGAAAAAGACCTTCTCCAAGACAAGATCCCGATGTCAGAAGATCTTATCTGAAGCAGTCAAATCAGAGAAGGGATAGCTTCTGCAGATGCAGACCTACTTCGTAGGTTAAAGGCCAGAAGTCAATGAGAGTAGGTAAGATTCAAACGGCTCTCTTCCAACGGCTAGTTTGAATCTCCACATATATATATATCTCCTCACTATTAAAGAAAATGGGGGACTGGCGAGACGACTGAAGAACTAAAAAGAGCAAACAGAAAAATGAACAACGATCTTCAAAGCCAAATCTTCCAAGAACACCCAGTCAGTCAGCTGTGTTCTTAGTTGTTCACATATTCAGTCTTAGGCAGAATAGATCAGAAAAGAACTATCTTAAGCCTAGTTTGAACGAGTTCATCATACTCCTTGTTCTTCATTGTAAGAACTCGTTCATAGTTGGAACACCCATACCCAAACCCAAACCCAGAAAGGTTAGGTTAAGGTACGCTTGCTCGAAGCTTGTAATTCGAGTGGTTAGGTTCTTCAGTACCCGGAAACTGAAGGTGTAGGCTTGACAGTGCCCGCAAACTTTTGGAACACAGCTCGGGTTAGAGTTGTGAAGTTGCTTGGTTTTTGGAAACCAAGTGGTAGTGAATTACCAGTGAACCTAGTCGTGGACGTAGGAGGTGTTACTCCGAACCACGTTAAAATTGTTTTGTTCTTTATCGCTTTGTTTTATGCATTTTGCTAACCTCTCAAGCATACATTTCAAGCTCCATTAACTGACTAACTGAAAAGTGAAACAGAGCTTTGCAATATGATTTGAAGCAACAGACGGACTTTCCAAACCCACCAACTTCCGCACACACACTCACTCAGCCAGTTGTGTCAATCAAGCTGTCATCCAGCTGGATCGGACACAGCAGGCTCTCTAAAAAGAGTTTTAACTTGGAAAAGTTTTAAATATTGGTGTATTCACCCCCCCCTCTACACCAAGGTATCCGTCTTGGGACCAACAATTGGTATCAGAACAATGGTTCAAAAGATCACTATATCTGTGTCAAATCAGCATTTCCTTGCTGATAGTGGTAACCTGAACAGATCCTTCAAAGTTTCAAAATCTTTTCTTTAATCATTATATTGCATACTGTCGTGGAACCTTTCTTGTGCAGGAATCTCACAACATAGGAGCTCTTGAGAAATCATGAATCCGGGCATGTGTTCGAGATGCGAATGTTACAGGAACTATCTCCATCACTTGGGGGTACGAAGAACAAGATACCAAAATATCTTAGAGCACTGGAGAGAGGAATTTCACTCAGCAGTAAACCAGATGGACTGTGATGCAATCGTCTCAAGCCACCAGGAGATGAGAAGAACAGAAAGGCTGATTGATAATTTGGAACGTCTCATACCCAGATTATATGACACCATAAGAGACAACCATCAAAGTCATCACAATGTCTGATGGATTTTCTGAAGAATGTCCAAAGGATGCAACCAACAAGACTGATCTGGGGGTCATATGAAGAAGAATCATCTAGCTAGATGAATAAAATAAAACTGACTCCCAAGGCAATAGACAGCCTTCAGAGCTCAATCAAAGAAAGAAGCTCAATCAGCTCAGCTTGGAAGGACCAACAAGGAGCACTGAAATGTGAGCAAAGAAAATGAAGAAACCCAGCTAGCTGACTGGGACCAACTGTGAAATAAAGACAGCTGGATGCAAAACTGAGGATACAGCCAGTCATACAGCTGAGCACATTGGTCTCGAGAGAAGAATAAAGAAGCAGCATATGCATCAGCTGGATTTGAGACAGCTGACTATCTGCTATACAAATTGAGACCTCATCAAAGAAATAAGTCGATGGTGAGAAAGTCCATTCGTTAAAAGGAAGTAGGATGCAACTGAAGAAAAAGCCACCTACTATCAAATCAAGGGGGAACTCTACATAGCTGGAAAGAATCAGCAAAATCAAGTAGAATACCCAGCAGAATGCACTCACCAAAATAGACTCAGCTGGAGTCACCAACTGGATGGAAACCTGATCCGGCAGAGCAGTCAAGATGATTCTCTAACCCAGCTGACGGCATTAAAGCATCCAAGAGATTTCTCAACATCTGAAGGACTTCATTGTTGGAAAACTTCACAGAAGCTCAGAATGCAGAAATCCAAATCAAGATATTGTGTCAATTACTAGGACTGGTCATTTCAGATGAAGAATCAACCAGCTGAGGGGGAATCAAGCTCAGCTGGATAAACTGAAGAAAAGCACATTCAACATAAAGAAAACACAGCCGTGGTATCAGCTAACTACAACGATCAGCTGACGGGTTTGCAGGTTTTGTTATTATTTTATTTTTCCCTGAGGAATATGCTATGTAAGGATAAAAATAATTGAATTTAATTCAAATACCCAAACATTCCTTAATGAAAAGCATGCAGAATACTGTAGCTCGAGAGAACTGATGCAGAAGTCAGAACGGTTCGACTACCTCACGCGCGCGTGACCTACACTCTATATACACACGTCATGGGACGTGTTGCACAAATCTCTCTCACCCGCAGATCTTCAATACAATTGCCAAGATCTCAATCATTCATCAAAATGGGCAATTGATATATACATCAAAAATATGCAAATCTTCGCCATACTTTCTATCACTCATACTTATCTCTGAATTTCATATCTCAGATTCTTGATTATCTTTTTGCTAAATACGCTCCCCAAGTATCTTCGTCTTTCAAACCTCGTACTACAGAAGAAGATCATGGCCCCTAAGAAGAAAACATCAGGAGCAAGCCAGACTGAGCACTTGATGTCAAAGCTTCATTTTGAGAATTGCCTGACTCTCAAGAACTACCAGAACTCAGAGTTCCAGGAGGTGCTGGATCTCATCAAAAATGCCGGACTTTTGCAGTGGGCGACTGCAAGACCGAAGAACATCTTCCGCCGGGAAGTGGCAGAGTTCTTCCTAGAGATGTCTAACCGAGATGATCGACTCTGCTCCAACGTCTCTCTGCAAATCAAGGAGAAGACTGGACATACAACTCCGTGGGATGTTGACATCAACATCAACAGGATGTTGAACAAACTGTTCGACCTGAAGACTCTTGGGGACCGCTCCCCAGATAACTACACCAGAGAAGAAATCCAGGTCGAACTAGATAAGATGCTGATCAAGCCAGAAATGCATCCTCGGTATCGCTGGATCTCAAGGAGAGATCAGCATACCCAAGCTGAAACCGATGATAGCCATCCTCAGGAATGACCCTGTGGATTGGTTCTCCTACTTCATGGGAAAATTGGAAAAAGAATCTAAAAAGATTCATTTTGAAGATGACAGCTTCACCCGGTACAGCTGTAGGGAGACAATCTATCTATGCACCAAAGTGGCGTGCATAATAGAAAGCTACACTACCGGAAGGCAAATCAAGTGGCATGACACAGAAGAATTTTCTGTGTCCAGAATACTTTTTGAAAAGCCAAGTCAGCTCACTGACTTGTTGAAGAAGACGGCCCCTGAAGGGAAGAAGAAGGTGCATGAGGCAAAGCAGCAGACTGCATCTCCCTCTCAAGCGGGAAAAAGGAAGCAACCAGAGGAGACACAGCCAGCTGGATCCACACCTGCCAAGAAGAAGCTGAAATTCAAGGCAGCCAGCAAGCCAACTGAGGAGGCAGCAGAGAAACCAGTTGTTGAGCCAGCTGGATCGGAATCCACTCCCACAGCCTCCCCTGTCCAAAAGAAGAAAACTGAGTGGAGACCAGTCAATGAGGAGACAGCTGAGGGATCCTCCTTCAGCTCAGACAATGGAAGGGAGTTCGTGATTACATCACGAGAAGCTGAAGAATCACATATAGTAGTCCCTGACCCTGACCCAGAGGATGATATTCCCCTTCACCTAATTCTTCAAGCATCCTCACAACACGCTCCAATTGATTTCACATCAGCTGGAATTCCTCATCAACAATCTCTTCTCCTTCCACTTCATCCTCAGGTACCCTTCTCAGATTCCCCTCCCACTTCTTCAGTACCTGAAACCGCCCTACTCCCTCACACCCAAATTTTAGCACCCAGCTCTCCTCCCAAAGAACCATTATCTATAAGAGAGCACACAGATATTCAGTTGGCTGAAGCTTCTTCACAGCCAGCTGACTCCCAAGCTGAACTCTCTTCTATTCCCAGCTCACCTAGAGAGCCCTGTCCAGCTGACGCTCCTTCGCAGCTGGATGATGAAAACCAAGCTGAACCTTCTAGCCCCACTTCTTCTGAGAAAGTTGAAATCCTCAATCCCAGAACCGTTGCACGTGCTGCCACTATCATGAGGTTCGATGACCTCAGACTTCAAGGATTAAAGAGCGCACTGCAATAATACCCGTCTCTAGTTTCACTCCCCGCCGCACTAGTCACCGTCAGGGACTTCAAGTTTTACCTTGCTACCAAGATGACTACTTAGTACGCAAACGAAGAACTGGTGGAGTTCTACTCTTTCGCTAAGCTTAAAGCCGAAGAAGCAGCTCTGCAAGAGATCTTTGGATTCGGAAGTCTTCAGGATGCTTTCATACATCAAGACGAGCTGATCCAAATTCTTATCCAGAAGGCTAAGCAAGATGAAGTACCTACGTCTGAGGAGGTAATCGCGAGAGCCAACTCCTACCTTCACACCCTCAGCTAGATTGTTCCAGTCGAGACTGCCAAGGAAACTGTACAGGCCGACACAACTGAGGCAATGGTGATTGAAAATGAGCCAACTCCCGCAACAGTTGAGCCCGTAGAAACTGCCCCACCGAGTCCAATAGTCAATGACACTCTCTCACTAGTCGAGATCGAGGCAGTCAAACCCAGCCAAGTCGAATCCGGGACTCAGACGGATTCCGATGCCGTGCTTTCTGATGCAATGAAGGAAAAAATAGCCAAACAAGTTGAGGAAATCCTATTCCAGGATAGACTCAAATCAAATGTTGACACCCTTCTGCCCATCACAGCTGTACAATGGCAAGTCCATTGTAATGGACAGTCCATTGATGAAGTTCACATACTTGCCCAGAGTCTACAGGAAAGCACCAGTCAAGATCTCAATCAATCTCTCGCTTCTCAACACATTGATCAGTCAACTCATCTAGAAAAGAGAGTCCCTAAGATCATTTCAGAACTTCAAGCTCCACTGGAAAGCAGCTTCAGCGACCTATCCAGCCAGATGGCAGCTCTACAAAAACAAACGCTCTCCAACAGAACTGACATTCAAACCCTGTTCAATCTCTACAAAGAGCTGGACACTCAGTTCAAAGCTGGAAGTAACAGCACAACACAGCTCAACCTCGTCACAGCAGACAACACAGCCAAGATTGCTGATGTTGAAAAAGCCTTGGCCCAGCTAAATGAGACAATCGTCAACCTATCCTCCACCCTTGTTGATAATGCCAAAAAGGGAGAAGGTAAGGGGGAAGGAAATGACAAGAGAAAAACATCAAGGGCAGGCAAAGGGAAAGCTGTAGCGGAAAATGAAATTCAAGTGCTGCAGTCTGAGATTGATGAAGTTGTTGCTGAGCTAGAAGCAGAAGAACCAGCTGGACGGAGAGGAAAATTGAGCAAAATGATTATTCCTCTTGCCAAAGCTAGCGGAGCCACGCCAGAAGAAATCAATGATACTCAATGGCTCTGCAACTTTGTAAATCAACAAAAGAGATGAAGAGCTTTCAAGAGCAGTACAAGAAGAAGGAAAGCTTGCTCAATGCTAAAGAAAAGAAGCAGAAGAAGAAAAGAGCAAACATCAGAGCAACGAAGAAAAAGTCTCAGATGCCAATGAACTGGAGAAGAATAGATGAATGGATCCCAGAAGAGTTAAACAACGACTGGGAACATACAAAATTCGAGTTCATTGAAGATTACTACTATCTGGGAGCCTACCCAAATACGCCTCAAGATGTTGCTTTCAAGATGCATCTAAATGAGCTTTTTCATCAAGATAGGATGACTGCGAAAGCATTCTTCAATGCTGCAGAGACCGCAAAGATCCAATTCTCTGCTCCCCAGCTGTATCCTCTCCAGCCTCCACTGATACCTGGAACCGATTTCCCTGACAAATCGCAAATAATCGCAGAAGTGAATAAATGGGCAATCAGGAGAAAAATTTCCAAGGTAAATAATGAAGAAGAATATAGGAAGCTGGAACGGATGATCTTCAACCGGTACAGGTTGAGAACGGATGAACAGCTTGAAGAAGAAAGACTGAAGAATCAGCAGCAGAGGAAGCTCATTTGAAGACCCAGCCAACTGGGAATTTTGTCTCTAAAATTTTTGTAATAGTAATCTTGTAAAATTTCTTTTATTATGAAAAGTTCGCTTTTGACCTCAAGCTCACCCTGATGACAATAACTCTTTGTCCAGATACTGATCTCTGAATTTGTTTACCAGTTATAAATGTTTAATCTTTTGAAACCCCGTTTCTTGTTAAGGGGGAAGTAAATTGTTTTTCTCAGTTAGGTTTTGGCATCATCAAAAAGGGGGAAATTGTTGGGAAAATTAATAGAGTTTTGATTTGATACCAAAACCCAGCTGACCCCAACCGAGTAGATGATTGCACAAACCTAAGCGTCTTACAGCTCACCTGTTTAAGCTTATAGAGTTTCTTAGTTTACAGGTAGAGTCGCAGAAGCCAGCAGAAGACACAGCTAAGCTGGACCCAGCCTAGGTATTCAGCAGAACAGACTCAGCAAAGCAAGGACCAAGTAGAGTCAAAGACCCCGCAGTATCAAGACCCAGCTCAGTGACGGAAACCCAGCTCAGTGTCAAAAACCCAGCTCAGTGTAAAAGACCCAGCTTAGTGTCAATGACACACAGGTTAATGGCACAGCTCAGGTTGAAGACACAGCTCAGGTTAATGATACAGCTCAGGTCTCAGACACAGCTCAGAGTCAAGACTCAGCAGAGTCCAAGTCGCTGAAGACACAGCAGAAACGCTTAGCAGCCCCAAGACAAAGACCTTCTCCAAGACAAGATCCCGATGTCAGAAGATCTTATCTGAAGCAGTCAAATCAGAGAATGAATAGCTTCTGTAGATGCAGACCTACTTCGTAGGTTAAAGGCCAGAAGTCAATGAGAGTAGGTAAGATTCAAACGGCTCTCTTCCAACGGCTAGTTTGAATCTCCACCTATATATATATATCTCCTCACCATTAAAGAAAAGGAGGGACTGGCGAGACGATTGAAGAAATAAAAAGAACAAACAGAAAAATGAACAACGATCTTCAAAGCCAAATCTTTCAAGAACACCCAGTCAGTCAGCTGTGTTCTTAGTTGTTCACATATTCAGTCTTAGGCAGAATAGATCAGAAAAGAACTATCTTAAGCCTAGTTTGAACGAGTTCATCATACTCCTTGTTCTTCATTGTAAGAACTCGTTCATAGTTGGAACACCCATATCCAAACCCAAACCCAGAAATGTTAGGTTAAGGTACGCTTGCTTGAAGCATGTAATTCGAGTGGTTAGGTTCTTCAGTACCCGGAAACTGAAGGTGTAGGCTTGACAGTGCCCGCAAACTGTTGGAATACAGTTCGGGTTAGAGTTGTGAAGTTGCTTGGTACTTGGAAACCAAATGGTAGTGAATTACCAGTGAACCTGGTCGTGGACGTAAGAGGTGTTACTCCGAACCACGTTAAAATTGCTTTGTTCTTTATCGCTTTATTTTATGCATTTTGCTAACCTCTCAAGCATACATTTCAAGCTCCATAAACTGACTAACTAAAAAGTGAAACAGAGCTTTGCAATATGATTTGAAGCAACAGACGGACTTTTCAAACCCACTAACTTCCGCACACACACTCGCTCCGCCAGCTGTGTCAATCAAGCTGCCATCCAGCTGGATCGGACACAGCAGGCTCTCTAAAAAGAGTTTTAACTTGGAAAAGTTTTAAACCTTGGTGTATTCACCCCCCTCTACACCGAGGTATCCGTCTTGGGACCAACAATACAGCTCAGGTCTAAGACACAGCTCAGAGTCGAGACGCAGCAGAGTCCAAGACGCTGAAGACACAGCAGAGACGCTTAGCAGCTCAAAGATGAGACCTTCTCAAAACAAGATCCTGATGTCAGAAGATCTTGTCTGACGCGGTCAAATCAGAGAAGAAATAGCTTCTACAAATGCAGACCTACTTCGTAGGCAAAAGGCCAGAAGTCAATGAGAGTAGGTAAGATTCAAACGGCTCTCTTCCAACGGCTAGTTTGAATCTCCACCTATATATTTCTCCTCACCAAAGCCGACCGGAGAGGCTGGCGAAACGACTGAAGAAATAAAAAGAGAAAACAGAAAAATGAACAACGATCTTCAAAGCCAAATCCTTCAAGAACACCCAGCCAGTCAGATGTGTTCTTAGTTGTTCACATTTTCAGTCATAGGCAGAATAGATCAGAATAGAAACATCTTAAGCCTAGTTTGAACAAGTTCATCATACTCCTTGTTCTTCATTGTAAGAACTCGTTCATAGTTGGAAAACTCATACCCAAACCCAAACCCGGAAAGGTTAGGTAATGGTACGCTTGCTCGAAGCGTGTAATTCGAGTGGTTAGGTTCTTCAGTACCCGGAAACTGAAGGTGTAGGCTTGACAGTGCCCGTAGACTGTTGGAACACAACTCAGGTTCGAGTTGTGAAGTTACTTGGTACTTGGAAACCAAGTGGTAGTGAATTACCGGTGGACCTGGTCGTGGACGTAGGAGGTGTTACTCCGAACCACGTTAAAATTGCTTTGTTCTTTACTGCTTTGTTTTATGCATTCTGCTAACTCCTCATGAGCGTTATTTCAAACTGTATAAACTGACTAACTGAAAAGTGAAACAGAGCTTTGCAATATAATTTGAAGCAACCGACGGACTTTCCAAATCCACCACATTCCGCACACAGCCAGCTGTGTCGATCAAGCTGCCCTCCAGCTGGATCGAACACAGCCAGCTCACTCAAAAGAGTTTTTAATTAGAAAAGTTTTTAAACCTTGGTGTATTTATCCCCCCCTCCTCTACACCAAGGTATCCGTCTTGGGACCAACATCTTCTCTTGAATTGGGGGTATCTTTTGTCCTTCCTTTAACATTCAACACGGTGTTGAAGATGTTGTCAAACACATTCTTCTCTACGTGCATGACATCTAAATTATGCCGAATCAGCAAAGTGCTCCAGTAGGACAAATCTCAGAAGATACAGACCGCTTTGAAGGTTTACTTGTTGATACTTCCGCCTCAATTTCAGTTACCTTTTTCAAACCCAAGTCTTCTATTTCATTCAGAAGTTTCTCCCCCGACTTCATTTTCCGGTGCCCGCCTATGGATCTGCTTATTCATTGTGAATGCTTTTTTGTTTCGGCGGAATGGATTATCATGTGGTAAAAACTTTCGATGGTTATCAAACCACGATTGTTTCTACTGCGCACGGTAGAGTGAATGTCTCGGTATGCTCCATGCAATGAGGGCATGCTAGTCTTCCTGCAGTACTCCAGCTTGACAACATAGCGTATGCCGGGAAGTCACTGATTGTCTATAACAAAGCTGCATGCATTTGAAAGTTTTGCCTCAAAGAGATATCATATGTAGGCACACCTTCTTCCCACAAGTTTAGCAAATCTGATATCAACGGTTGTAGGTACACATCAATCTTCATCTTTGGATTGCGTGGCCCCGAAACTAAGACGGTTAGAAATAAGTATTGTTCATTCATGCACATCCAAAGAGGAAGATTGTATGGTGTTATTACCACTGACCACCAAGAGTATTGTTGTCCTGATTGGCCGAATGGCTGAAAACCGTCTGTAGAAAGACCCAGTCTTACATTACGAATTTCTGATGCAAAGGCTGGAAATTTATCATTGAAATGCTTACATGCCGGTGAATCTGCAGGGTGACGCATAACTCCATCGTCAACTGATGATGCATGCCAACGCATGTGTTCAGCAGTAGCATTCGATGCATACAACCTCTGTAGTCTAGGTATTAGAGGAAAATAATACATCTTCTTAAATGCAACTTGCTTCCTCCCACGGCTTCCTGATGCACTATCTTGATTCTTATATCGAGG
Source organism: Agastache rugosa (assembly GCA_031470985.1). Lineage (NCBI taxonomy): Eukaryota > Viridiplantae > Streptophyta > Magnoliopsida > Lamiales > Lamiaceae > Agastache > Agastache rugosa. The sequence continues at coordinate 46,473,096 of CM062601.1, read as the reverse complement.
ATGCCCACAAGACTTACAGTGAGTCAATCCACTGTCAGCAGCCCAATATATCATGCAATGATTAGTGCAAGAATCAATCTTCTCAACTGGTAACCCCATACGACGCAACAACTTCTTCATAGTGTAGAAGTTATCGGTTACCAAATTATCTTCTAGAGTCATCTCCTTCATTAATTCAGTGATTTGATCAAAATCTTTTTTTGTGATAGTATTTTCTGATTTCCAACTCATAACACGAGACACAACAGATAATTGTGAATGGTTCTTGCAACCAGGCCACAACTCTTTATCTGCAGCATCCAACATATCATAAAAATGTTGTGATGCTAGATTTAGAGGCTCCTCTAGGTTCATCCTAAACTGTGAAGCACCTACATCCCTTATCATCTCATGATATGCATTTGACCCATATCCTTGATCAAAATTTTGTTCATAGTTAACCTCCACTACCCGCATTTCTCCTTGATATATCCAATTGTAATAGTTTGGTACAAAACCTGACTTTGCGAGATGTAGACGAACAGTATATTGGTTATGGTATTGTTGATTCTTACATTTACTACAAGGGCATTTAATTGTTTCTCCATCTAAGAACTCGGATCGATCAAGGGCAAACTTGATGAAACTTTGGAGTCCATCCAAGAAATCTTGGGATATAAGACCATTCTGATAACGCTTATACATCCATTCACGATGATTTTCACTCATTCTCTTATCCACTAACAATAATAAAATTAAATAATTCAGCAACATAATAACTATAATCCAGGTACTATACCAAGTTCTCTAACTCACCACTATAACCATTAGCTATTTGGGAGACGATCCTTAAGACGTAAATAATTTCTATCCCAAAGGAAGAAGATCCTTAAGAAATTATTACATCTATCCCAATAAGTATCACACATATAATGCATATATATTCATTCACAAATAACCAAAAATAAATTAATTTCTAGGAATACAACATGATTTTCGTATATACAACAACAATTATACATATGTAGTCATGTTATTATTATTATTATTATTATTATTACCCTTAAATTAAATATATAATAGGGACATAATAGGCTTGATTTGTAAAATGAAAACAATGCTATTCCTCAAATACAAGAAGAATTTGAGCATTCACTACTAATTAAAAGGTTGATGTGTTATCGAAGCGTCTAGAAATAGTGTTGAATTCACAAAATTGGTTAATATAATCAAATCTCCTAAAAGAAACAGATCGAGCAGGGCTAATATAGCAACTAACTCAAAGTCTTTGAATTGCACAATACACGTACATATTCAACAAACATACATATTCAACAAACGGAAACGGATAGTTTTGGGTAGAAGAAAATAAGAACAATACCTTAGGAGCTGCAGGCTAAGGGCAGAGCTGCAGGCTAAGGGCAGAGCTGCCGGGGACGGAGAACTGAGCTGCCGGGGACGAAGAGCTGAGCTGCCCGGGACAAAGGGCTGAGCTGTCGGGGACAGAGGGCGGGGACGGAGGGCTGAGCTGCGAGGACGGAGGGCTGAGGGCAGAGCTACCGGCAGCACGACGGGGAGGACTGCGAGAGAGGGGGAGTTACAGAGAGATAGAGAGAGAGAGACCGAGAGAAAGAGAGAGTTTGGGGCGCTGACCTAAGGCGACGGCAGCGGCACGGCGACAGCAGCGCGGCAACGGCTAGGGGTCAGCAAATTGTTCCAAAAACCGAAAACCGAACCGAACCAAAACCGAATATTAATTTTGGTTCGGTTATTTCGAATATTTCGGTCAATTCGGATTTCAAAATTTTAATATTTCGGATTTCGGTTCGGTTATATTGTTTAAAAATCTGAAATATCCGAAATCCGAATTATATATATACTATTTATATTTTTTTTAAATTTATATTTAATTTATTAAAACTAAAATATTGAATACTACTCTAAATTGAAAGCTATTAACATGCTCGTGCTCTAATATTTGTTGGAAGATATTGATTATTGAACTTTGCATTAGTTTTTATTGGTACTTGGATTTTTAATTTAACTATTTGTTGGATTATTTTCATTTCGTTGTTGGTGGTTTGGTGGTTTGTGAAGATTTGAAACTTTATTTGTTGTTGGTGGTTACTGTTTTTCATGTTTATTGTTGTTGTTTATTGACATGCTTGATTTCTCTAGTTTTCAATGGTTTTGATGAATATAAAAAATGTAGAAAAACTGTTTAAAAAAAAGTGGAAAAATCGAATTAACCGAAATACCAATTTGGTTATTTCGAATATTTCGGTTCGGTCACCGAAATAATTTCAGATTCGGTTCGGATATGGATTTGAAAAAACCGAAATTTTAGTTTGGTTATTTTTATGTAATAACCGAACCGAATATCCGAATGCTCACCCCTAGCAACGGCAACGGCGAGGCAACGGCAGCGGTGCGACGACTCCAAAAAACACCCTACATACACGGTGAGACAGAGAGAGAACGTGAGAGAGAGACACGCACACATTGTGAGAGAGAGAGATTGGAGAGAGGGCGGTGACTTAACGTGAAAGAGAACAGAGATAGACGGCCGGCGATGTAGGACGGGAGACGGCAGCGGGGGCAGCGCGGTGAAAGAAGGGAGGAGGCGGCGCGGGGGTGGAGGCGGTGAGGAAGAAATGAAATTAGGGAGACGGCGCGCCACTGGTATATTACCACCGGCGACGGACGCGTCCGTCGGCGTTATGTCGTCGGAACATTAACGACGGAATTTATCCGTCGGAATTAAAAAAATAATTTAATTAAAAAAAAATCACGTCAACAACGGACTGTGGCCGTCGGCGCCGGCGCCGGAAATTTAACGACGGACATGTTCCGTCGTTATTTATTAAAAAAATCGGATTAACGACGGAATAATTCCATCGTCGATATTAACGACGTCCAGTCCGTCGTTAATTCCGTCGTAAATTATGGCGCGAGTTCCTCCCGTGATTTTCCGTGACCAATCCGTCGTTAATTCCGTCGTCACAGCTGGTAGCTTTTTTCCGTCGAGGGACGACGGATCTATTTCGGTCGCTAATTCCATCCGTTATTATGGTGTGTTTTTTGTAGTGTATTTTTTGGGCCATTCATATTCTTATTTTGTTACTTTTTCATTTTTTTGTGTGTAGTTTTTTTTGCGACAAATATTGAATAGTCAAGAAAATATATACATGTTAATTTTATTTACAAACTTTGTGACCCGACAGGCCAGCCCGAAAATCGAAGGGTTAGGGTTAAGGTTGAGTTTTTTCAATCCGAAAAAAAAAATCAACCCGATATAACCCGGACCAAATAGCCTGACAGCCCGATAGGGCTGACTCGAAACCTAAAGGGTTGGCCCGATTGACATCCCTAATTGAGTATATGCATTTCGAGATTTCCTAAGATGTAGGAAAGTTTGAATTTAAGAGGTATATTTCGTAACTAAACTTTTTATTTAAAAAAAATGAAAACAATATTTCCGGCCATAAATAATGTTTTCCAGTCAGTTGAAAACTTTTTCGATCAACCGGAAATGTTATTTTATGACCGTAATTTATTTTTTAGTTACTTTTGTAATTATGTTTCATTCAATTTATATTATGATTATGTTATTTCTTTTGTATATATAGATGGATTGTGCTTGGAAATTAATCAGTCTCATATTGAGTATATACATTTCGAGATTTCCTAAGATGCAGAAAAACTTGAATTTAAGCGGTATATTTCTTAACTAAAACTTTTATTTTTAAAATAAAAATAAAAACAATATTTCTGGCCATAAATAATGTTTTCCAGTCAGCCAAAAACTTTTCCGGTCAACCGGAAATGTTATTTTTTGACCGGAATTCTATTTTCAGTTACTTTTGTAATTATATTTCATTCAATTTATATTATGGTTATTTTATTTCTTTTTTGTATAGATGGATTTTGCTTGGAAATTAATCACAGTTTCGTATGGGGGAGCATGGCATGATTGTATCTATGTTGGTGGTGCTGAAAATGTAGTCCATATTCCCGTTCAGCTGGTGTCTCTTTACAATCTCATCTACAATATCAACCACTTATTGCAACTAAATAAATTAAGCATAGATTATCAATTATATTATCTATCGAGCTCACGGACGGGAAGGATAATTAAATCCCTATTATGATGATCAAACTATCGCTCATTTGTGCATTATAGAGGCCTTTCCTAGGGTCGGAAAAAGTATTTTGTATGTGAATCAACCCCTATATATATATATATATATATATATATATATTCTAAACAAGCTTATTAGGCAATCAACATTTAAACAAACATTTAGAGAAGTAACAGAAGATACTAAAATTTTCTAAATAAAAAATAAAATATTGGTAATTTCAAAAGTATGGCATGCTAAGAGAAAAAAAAAATTAATATAAATATTTTTTTTATCAATACGAGATTGAAAATTATAATTTTGAGATAAAAAAAATTCTGCATAAAATTAGAACAAACGTAGTACACAAAAGTATGTGTTGAATTTTATATATATAAATCTAATTTAAACTGATTTTATAAATTGTATGATTTGAGATCTATAATCTTAATTTGATGTTTTAATGATTGTTTGATTTTCAAATTTATACAGTAAATTTAATTTTAATATTTTTAGTATTTATATTATTCAGTATTAATTTGTACTTTGTAATATTCAAATTTTTATTGAGACAAATAACCTATTTCTGTGACAACTAATATATTATTATTATGTTATTTTAAATATTTAAACAAGTTCAGGTAATTAGCGGGTATTACTGTACGAGACGAAAACGAGTAGAAAAATTACTTATTAATCAAATTTGAAACATTTATGATTATACATTCTAAACAGATCCGAGTGGGTTAATCCTAGCATCATTATTTTCGTTCATTGTCGTCCTCTACCGGAGTTAATGAAACTCGCGACTATTGAACGATAATCTCATTATTTCGGTTAAATAACAAAAGAAACTTTTCTCAAAAAACAAAAGAAATTAGTAATATTTTTCTCAAATTTAATTAGCACCTAAAAAAAATTGTGTCTAATAATTTTAATTTTAATAATCTTATAAATAATGTTTCTGTCGATTTTTTTCGATGGCTTACACAGTACTTAATATTCCCTCCGTCCCGTTCATATTGTCTTTATTTCTTTATTGAGCTATCTTATTCAAATTGTTATATTCCAAATAAATAAAAAATTAACCTTCAATAACCTGCCCATTTTACCTTCATTCTTCTTAATTTGCATGCCGAACAAATATGTCTGGGAGAGAAGTACTAAACACACACTGGAAAAGAAAAAACTCCCGCTCTCCGCGCAAAAGTGAGAAAATGCTTGTCTTCCCAAATCCAAAATTGATTGCAGTAGTCCAATAAATCGCCAAAATTTCTTCCAATTCTCTATATCTTCCTCGAAATTTGGACGATTTGCTTTGGTTGTTCTTTTTCTTCTTCCTCAATACCACACACTTCGATTTTCCTATCCTTCAGTTTTTTTAGTGTTTTTCGGTTGTGAATTTATACGCACGCAAGTTGAGATCCCCGATTCGGTTTGCTCCGCGGCCGAGCAGGATGGAGCGTCGGAAAAACGCGTCATACATGTCCTGTCGGAGCTCGCGAAGAACGGTACTGGAACGATGGGAAAAGGAGTTCAAAGGACATGGATCCGTGTGGTATTTGTAGAGGAAAGAGGTTTAATTGAGTGTGCACGTGCTGGATTTTAAGCTTAGGGTTTTGATGTGTGGTGGATTGATCATGGTTGTAGAGGAAAGAGGTGAGTGGAGATATTATTTATGTTTGGTTGAATGTTTTAATTAGTTCGATGTAGTTTGCCTTTGTTTTTCTAAAGGTGCATGTGCTGAATTTTGAGTTTAATTCTATGATCTCTGATGAAATTTTCTGTGTCTGATTGCAGAGGATATGGTGAATGTGATAATCGACTGTGCGGCTGTGCCGTCGCCGGTAAAGCATCTTCAGGCTCTCCCTCCGCTGGGGAGGGAGGGGGAAGGCGGTCCGAGGTCATTCGAGCATGAATTGGAAAAAGGAAGTGCCTTCACTCTAGGTAACTTCAATACTCAAGAGTTCTGATTGTATATTTTTTGTTATGGTTTTGGTTCTTTTTTCTCTGAAATAAGCAAATTTTAATTGGTGAACTAAGTTGTCATTTACTAATTGCATATGAATTTCATGAAGATATTAAGACCTTGTGCTGAAATTGGCACATTCCACATATGATATTAGGTAATATGCCAAAGATATTGATTACTTTGATTCTGTGAATATGATGATTTCACTTTTCTCTAGTAATGAGTATATTTTGGAATTTAGAATATGATGGGACTTCTAATTGAAATTTAGATTGAAATAAACAAGAAGCCTATTTATTTCAGATTGGGATTAATTAAACCTAATTATTCATAACTCGCTTAATTAATTACTCATAATTCGCCAACCGCACGTTGCGGTTGGCCGTACCCAAGTTTAATGCTGAAAAGAGTGTTTCCTACTTTGAGGTATGCCTGCATAGTGGATAATCTTGCATGTCACCCTGTTGAATGATTCAATCTGACTTGTACATGTTGCCTTTTTCATTACGTTTAACTAGTGAGAAATTCAGAGGAATTGGCCAAGTCCAACATGACATGCATTTATCTTTGTTTTTTTCAAGTGCAATCAAAATTATTCAACATTTCTGAGGATATTTTATATTGGAGTAGTTATTTCTCTGGAAGTTTTTAGCTTCTTTAGGTCAACTTGATATTATTTCTGCAAGCAGAACGTAATGGTTGGCATAAACTAATCGCCATGAAGTTCATCGTCCTCCTCGTCGTCTCTTCTCATCTTCTCCTCACACTAGCTGATCAGTTTTCTCACCCTATTGCAGGATCTGAGGACCTCAACCCTAGTTTTCTCGGCCGCCGGAGTGCTCTCGCCACAGGTGGTATAGCTGCTATAATCACTCTCTCTCTCATACTCGTATTCAACGCAAGAAAACAAGCACCACCAACGGAGGGATCCCGCCCTCCTTCACCCGAGGTATTGCGTTGTTTTTCATTTAGTGAGATTGTATCTGCCACGGAGAGCTCCAACCGTTTATCTTTCATCAGACGTCAAGGATTTGGACACATCTCTAAAGGGTTCATAGATGATGGGAAACAAATGGTTTTCATGATTAGGTTATCATTTAATCTGTGGAATGAGGTCAAAGCACTGTCCAAGTTAAGACACGACAACCTTGTTTCTCTAATAGGTTATTGCAATGAATCTCCACACATGATTCTTGTCTATGAATCCATGCCTCTTACTCTTAGGACATCATTAATGTCCGACAATCTCCAAACAAACACTCCCCTTTCTTGGCATCACCGCCTCAAGATCTGCACCGGAGCTGCTAGGGGTTTGGACTATCTGCATACATGCACGGATGGTGGGATTACCCATGGTGATTTCAAGTCCTCCCACATCTTGTTAGATGAGAAGTATAAGCCCAAAATCACGGATTTTGGACTGACAAAACTCGAGGAACATAGCCATAGTGCTCAAAAGTCCGATGTTTACTCTTTTGGGATTGTGCTACTCGAGGTGCTGTGTGGGAAAGCATCAGAATACTCAAGCGATCGACTCATCAGTTGGGCTAAAAGCCTCATGATAAGTGATGGACGCATTGATCAGATGGTTGATCCGCGTCTCAACGGCCAGATCTCATCCAAATGTCTGAGAGAATTTGTAGCCATCATAAGAAAATGCTTGCGTGATGATCCTAAGAGGAGGCCTACTATGGTTCGAGTGGTGGCATGGCTCGAGCTGCTATCCGACAACAATGTCAATGTCTGTGGAGAAAGCAGTGCCACAGAACCATCTCACAAGAAAAAAGAATCATCAATGTCTCGTGACCTTAGACAGTGTGTGTCATGGTCAGAATTTGATCCTGCCACGCTGGACTTCAATAGGAACTACGTCCGATATGATGCAGTTGCATATAAAATATATATAGGGAAGTATATCTTCGGTAGCAGAACACCACCCTACATTATATACAGAGGAAAGTATATGCCAAATGACATCTCTAAACTGACAGAGCTCTCAAATCTTAGCCACCCAAATCTTGCATCTTGGGAGGGATATTGCTGCAAGGATAAAGAGACAATTGTCGGATACAAGAATGAAGGCCTCACTCTCCTTTATGAATACCAGTATTCTTATTATCTATCTTGGCCTAAAAGGCTCAAGATCTGCATTGGTGCAGCAGAAGCAGTTGAATGCATGCACGCTGCGAAAATCATCCATGGAGGTATCTGTTCCACCACCCTTTTTGTGGATGGTAGCTATTGTGCAAAGCTTGCTACTTTTGGTACTGTTTCAAGAAATGGGAGTGCTTATTATGGCTTGCCACTGCCACCAGATATTGCAGGTTCTGCCAAAATGACTGAAAAAACTGATGTTTACTTATTCGGATTGCTTTTGCTAACTATATTCTGTGGCAAGAAGATGGACTTTTCAGGCGGGTTTCCGTTTGTCCTACATAATAAGTTTCACGAGGCGATAAATCAAAAAACTCTTTGTTATATTACAGACATGAATCTTAAGGAAATAGAATACAATCTGGCTGAGTTTCTAGATGTTGCTTTTGGCTGTTGTCGTTTTGAGCAATCGGATCGGCCATCAATGGATTCAGTTGTAAGGGACCTAAATAAAGCACAAGCTTTGCAAAAGCGTAACCATAAACATGCAGGAGATGTGTTCTTATTTTAGTGAGTTTTGGAGCTTGTGTTTTTTCTGTTGTGTGTCTTGTGCAGCATGGAGCTTGTCTGAAGTCTTGTATCATTCATGTAATGGTTGTGAGTTAGAATCATTCTCTCTCATTATCTGTCTTCATTGTATCTCTCCTAACGTTCGTTATATATATTCAACGTATGTTTTGTCAATGTACTATACTTCTTGTATAATACAGTATCAGTTATATTTTGTCTAGTACATCAAAGTATGCATGCACAGAATAAAGCTAGATGATGTGTTTCTTGAAAATTTGGATGACTTGTTCAATTTGAAATATATTACTCCCTCCATTCACAATAAATGTTTCCTGAAACGGTAGGCACGAATTTTAATAAAAATTATATGAGTGAGTTGTGAGTGAAGAAAGGGTTTCATATTAAGGGTAGTGTTATGTTATTTAATTGAGATAGTGTTGGGCTATATATGGTATTTATGCAAATAAGTTGACAAAGTAAGGATAATGTGTGGTAGAGTAGTATACCAACATGAAAAGGGAACATTTTTCATGGACGAACTTAAAAGTAAAGCAGGGAACGTTTTTCTTGGACTTGAGAGTATATACTAGACTCAGATCGTTGTAAAGAGTAAAAACTAAACTTACTGTTAACTATAGATAAATAATATATCCAAACATAATAACATCACCAACAAGCAAATACCGAGGCCAATCATCACATATCTCCCAAAATCCTGGTAAAATAAACAGTAATAATAATGCATCAATTTTCAACCATTTGAACAATCAACAAAATAAATCCTGAAAATATATATAAGTAACAAGGCATGCATGAATTTTCTACATTTACACAGTCAACCAAAGAATTAGACAACTTATGAAAATCACAAAACAAACTTGCAGCGCTGAGCACCAACAATGGTGGGCACAAAAATCTTGTGTCCATCAATATTTAATTAGTTTTTGTGGGGTATAGTGGACACAATAAATTTTTCCACATTGGCGTGCCCACAAAACTTGGTGGACACTCATTTTTTAATTATTTTATTTTTCAATTTTATTTTTAATTTCATAATTTAAATAACAATTAATTTCAAAATGCAAATTTTATTGAATTGAAATAAAAAAAACATTACATAAAATAAATAAAAAAATATATTAATTCGGTGGGAGTGGTTCGATCCCCATTTGGACCTTGAGATATTCACAATACTCAAGGTGATTTTTGAGGACGTCGGGTGGCATGCCCCTTGTGTCTCGAGTAATCTGCTTCTGCAGTTGAACACTTAGTTCATTAAACTTCCTTTCTAACTCAATTGAACAGGACCCAACTTTCTTTTACCCCTTGTCGTTGCCTTCGCCTTTATCATACCCATTGGATGTTCGGTGTGATTACTTCCTGAGGTGAATTTGTCGCCGCTCGGAGTGCTTGGAGTGCTCATGCTCGGAGTGCTCGCAGAGCCCGTAGTGGTGTAGCTCCCTTCTTGGCGGGTCTTAGCGCCCTTGCCGGCATTCTCTTGGACTTTCCTCGAAGAGAAGATAATATAGAACTTCGGCATATCCTCACCGCTTTCCAAGCATCCAAATGGTCAAAAGGGGAGTCAAATATATTCTGCCATGTGCCTAGTGCCCTCGTCACTATGATATTCCTCCAAGCATTTCCTTGTAGTATTGTTGAAGTAGAATCAACAAATCTTTTATTCACTTCTAATAGTGGCCCAATTGCCCATCAGTTCGCTCAGACGGTCCCTCGGGACGGAGCCTGTTGTAGCAGTACTCCGTGATTCGATCATAATTTTTTCCCAAATTTTTTAGAATTTCCGACAATAGGGTCGTAGCTAATGTCGACCCAGCAACGCGCGCGCCAAGCACTCCGTATTGGCCTCATAGCCTATGGGGCTATCGTCACAACCGCCGTGTGGTCTGTCGCCACCGCCTCTTTTGCCGCCTTGGGTGGTGGCTATTTCTCGGTCCTTTTTCTTGGGCGTAGAAGTAACTTGGGCTCCTCGTCCTCCAAGTTGACTTGGTCTAGTCAGACGAGTCCAAATTGACGACCGATTGAAGTCACTGGGAGACGGTGCAGGAAATGTGGGATACGAGGAGAAAGTCCTCGGTGAAAATGGAGGGACATAGGCAGAACCCGGTGAATATTGGGGCACTCAATCGTAACCCGACGAAAATTGAGAACTGTCGGAAATTGAAGACGGTTGGGAGTGGGAGTGGAGACGTTTGGAGGGATGGGGGTTGAAATTTTCAGTAAAAATTTGGATTATTGGGATCGAAACTTGTATCACTAGAACCGAACCAAGACAAATTTTGATTGAGATCCATTTGTAACACAAAATAAAAGAAATGGAAAAGAGAAATTAGAAGAAATTGAGAGAGAAATGTAGATAATGTGGTGAAAATAAATGGAATACGGTGTAGTATTTATAAGTAAAAATTATAATTAAATAAAATAAAAAATAAAATAAAAGGTAACCGTTTGAAAGGGCAACGACTAAACTGTTGCCCAATCAACAGCCGCCATGTGGCCTCCATCCTCCATCCTCCACAGCCCCGAAACGGGCGCAACTCCGCCCTCCACCTTCGCCCTCCCACAGGCAGCAACGGTGAGCGCCCTCACGTGGAGGGCGTATTTTGCAGCGCCACGCCAAGAGCGCCCACTAATGTGGGTGCTCTAACAATATAGAATTATAGAAATTATATAGAAAAAAGATGGTCAATAGAGAATTGATCGACGTGCAATAACCATTGAAAGTTTCCGACAAAATATAATATTGAAGAAGCACCTTACATATATATGTATAAATAATATATATATGGGGAGGATAAAATAAAAACTAATTCTTTCGTAGAAACTAAAACTTTTTTCTATCGTTGATCATTTATGATCTACGGATAAGATGAATCCGATTTTTTTTTTTAATATTAGGCATATTTTATATATTTAGGGATAGTTTTGTCTTCTGCTTTGTAATTGTAACTGTTTCCACCCTTAATTGTTGTGCATTTGATATAATAATGATACGTATTTATTTATATTAACTTTTAGGGTGAATTTCTTGTAAATTCTTGAACTTTTCACAAATTATGATTTTGCTCCCCACAAAAAAAGTCAGCGTGATAATTTCCCAAACTTTCTATTTTGTCTGATTTTGCATCCAAGGTCGAATTCTCCCAAATTGTGTACTGACTTGGCAGACGGAAATTCCTAGTCGGTAGATGAGTTAATATTTATTGAAACAAGGAATTGACCGTAAATTCCTTAACTTTTCACAAATTCTGTTTTTGCTCCCCACAAAAAAATATTATGCGCAATAATTCCCAAACTTTCTAATTTGTCTGATTTTTCATCCAATATCGGTTTCCCCCAAATTGTGTGTTGGATTGGAGCTAAAGCTCATATCTTGAATTTCTACCAAATTCATAAGATTTCATCTCAACTTTGGGAAGCCATTCAAAAGATTGGATGCAAAATAAGACAAATACGAAAGCTTGGGAATTATCGTGCAGAATTTTTATTTTTTTTGTGGCGAGCAAAAACAGAATTTTGTTTAAAGTTAAGGAATTTACGAGCAATTCATTGTTTGGATAAATATTAACTTGTTGGCCGACTAGGACACGTAGAAATTTCCGTCTGCCAAGTCAGCACATAATTTGAAAAAAACCGACCTTGGATGCAAAATCAGACAAAATAGAAAGTTTAGGAATTGTTACGTTGAATTTTTTTGTGGGGAGCAAAACTAGAATTTATGAAAAGTTAAGGAATTTACAGACAATTTACCCTAACTTTTATTTGTAACCGAATTTTTTACTTAAATTCAGGATTTGTAGCGATCAATTAAATGGTAATTCAGTTTGCTTTATTATTATTATTGTTATTATTATTATTATTATTATTATTATTTATGCGTGTGATTGCTGGACATTGATGCACAATATACAGCATATATGATATGCATAATCAATAGTAAAAAAATGCATTTACATAAATATGTACTCCCTCATTTCTTTTTTAAATGTCCTATTTAGCTTAATTTTTTGTTTCCAAATAAGTGTTTAAATTCAAAATTTGAGAGTAAATTAATGACATTTTTCCTATTTTATCCTTATTTAATGCTTCTAGTAATTTGTTAATTATTTGTATGTACACATTAATGATGGTAATTAATAAGGTTACATAGGTAAATTTTCTTTATTTTCTTGGTATGTGTAATTTGAAGGCGGGGACACTTATAAAATAACGGAGGGAGTACTAAACAGTAATCAAGTACTTAAATTATTTATAAAAACATAATGCATAATCAATAACACGGAAAAACATTATCAAATTTCTATTAATGCATTATTATTATATATATAATAAATTTTTATAAATAAATAATTACCTTATTATTTTTTGTGGTAGGCGTGTAGCCTACACACTATAACTAACAAGAAATGCATAATGAAAAATATAAAAAACCATTTATATAAGATGTGGTAAGCAGTAATCAATACCTCAAAACTATTTATAAATAAGTAATGCATAATTAATAACACGATTATGCATAATCAATAACGCAAAAATGTATAACCAAATTTGAATCAAAGCATAATCCATAACACAAATTTAATGCATAACCAAATTTGAATAAAAACATAATCAAAAAAATTAAAAGAATAATTTTCTCAAAAAATAAAAATAAATCAAAGAATAAGATGGAGTTCGATTATTGTAGATATTTAAGGTTTCAATTGTTTATAAAAAAGTTCTCAAATTATACGCCTGAATTGTGTTTACGCATTATTGTAGTTGATTAAAAATTGACAAAATTATCCTTATTTCATATATTAAAGGGAGAAGTAGCAAATACCCATCTATCCCTAACATATTTACCTCTTCATTTTTTGATTTGGAGTTGTTAACACTCAAACGTGCTATAAATAGTGCGAAAATCCCCTCGCCTCTAACGGGTGACTAACACCGTTAACGATTTTTTATTTTTTTTTAATTTTCCATTTTTTTATTATCTATAATTTGACCACCACCGTTAATTTTCTATTTTTTATTTTTTATTTTTTATTTTCTATTTTCTATTTTCTTATTGTATTCTTATTTTTTAATTTTCTATTTTCTTATTGGGTCCCTCACCTCTAACGAATTATTGTTTACAATTTTTTTATTTTCTTAGTGGGTCCCACTCAGCTTCACTCAAACTATATATATCTATTGAGAAAACACCAATAAGAAAAGTAGAAAATAAAAATTGTAAACAGTAATCTGCTAGGGACATAATAAGAATATAGAAAATTTAAAAATAAGAATACAGTAAGAAAATAGAAAATTAAAAATTAAAAAAATAGATAATTAACGGTGTTGTTAGTCAAATTATAGAAAATAAAAAATTAAAAAATTAAAAAAATTAAAAATTTTTAACGGTGTTAGTCATCCGTTAGAGGCGATGGGGTTTTGCACAATTTATGACACGTTGGGGTGCTGGCAGCTTCAAATTAAAAAATAGGAAGATAAATATGATAGGGAGGTATATATTAGGGGTGTATTTGTTACTTCTTCCTATATTAAATTATCTAAGAAACACATTCATCAATCCTTGCATTGTCTACGTGGCATAATCTAGTCTATCTATTTAATCAAAATCTAAGGTCTTAATTAGTTTCTAGTTTCCACACTAGAGATAGCTTCTGCTAGAACTCAACCCTTTATATATATATATATAGAGAGAGAGAGAGAGAGAGAGAGAGCGCGGATCAAATAAGAACACTTTCTTAGGTGAGGAATAAGAACAAATCTGGACACTTGATCCTTGTTAATCTACGGTCCAAATTTAACCGTGCATTTAATTACTCTAATTTATGCATTTAAATGCTAATGCATTAAGTTATTGCAGTTTATGCATTTAAATATTTATGCATTTAGTTTCTGCATTTTATGCATCTCGATGTAATAAAAATGCATTGTTCTTACGTTCTCATATAAGATGTGTTCTTACCAGATCCGCTCCCTATATATATATATAATAAATAAAAGCAAATCCAGCTTGTCGTTTATAGTAACTTTCATTTTCAGTTATTTTTATTCCATTTTTGAAAATAATATATTTGATTGTTATTATCTTAATTATTCGTTAATATTTACCAATCAGCTAATTAATGTTGGATGTTAGAAAGGCATAATTTGTGGGAAAAAAAATAAGTATAATAATAAATTTTCTATTTCTATACTATTTTCTAGCTATAAATTCTAGAATTTTGCTAACACTTTCATTCACAATTCATATTCTTTGTATCCCTTCATTCCGACGTTTTTTATTAGAGAAAACATGATTGATAAGAAAGACGTTACCACACAAAGAGTATTTGATGTAAAGTTTTTTCAAATAAACAACGCGCACATCAACTCATAGCAGAAATATCATCTTAGGGTCCTAAGCATCAATGACCAGATTTGGAAGCAACAACTTCATTAAATTCTTTAGAATATTAGTGACATTCATAGAAATCTACTTCTACTATATATAAGCATGTATTTGTCTTAATTTATTTGCATATTTTTTTTTATCAAGAATCTTTATATGTTTGGGATCTCATTTCTTAGTTGAATTCGCACATTTCTTAGCATAATAATATCGAATTGTGCACTTATTTTTTATTTTATATTATGTAATTACAGAGTTCAAGATGATGAAAAGCCTTGTGAGAATGCGTGAAATATACTACTACATCACAAGCAAATGGAATTGGAAGATAATATATGTGTATATACATATGTGGTTTGTCTTTCCAAAATTTAGCTAATTTACTTTGCTTATTAAAGTTGATTTTTGGATTGGTATATGGAATCAGACTGAGGCACACAAATCCGCCTGCTAAAGCTACAAACATGAAGCATCAGAGCTTCCAATTTTACCAATGAATTTTCTCTTCTTTTTTATTTCTTTTATTGCAACGCTCCTTCATTTATTACTTATTACTCCTTCCGTCCCATCCATCTTGGCTACTTACTGTTCGACACGATAATTAAGGAAAACTAGTACCGCACCCGTGCGATGCACGGGGTAAGTAAATTTTTTTGATATTTTTTGTAATATACTCCCTCCGTCCCGCATTAGTGTGGTTAGGGCTGTGCAATCGGTTCGGACCGACCCGAACCGACCCGAACCGCAAAAACCGAAAACCGAATAAGGAAAAAAAAAGAGACCGACCCGGGCCGAATCTGGGCTTCAAACCGGGCCGAAACCGACCGAAACCGACTGTCGGTTTCGGCCCAAACCGCCAGAAAATGGACAGTAGCTAAATCTCTCCTGTTTGCGGTAACTTTGCACTTGTTTTTCAGATTTTAAAGAACCATAATTTTACTACTCTTCAACACAAAACTCTAAAATCAACAAAAATCCACAAAAATCAACAATCGTGAGACAGCCTGCTAGGGCCTAGGCTGTGGCAAGCGACAGACAGCCGAGTAGGAGTAGCCGTCATCGTCTAGGACTTTGGAGCGGTGGCGAGCGCTGGAGCAAGGCGGTGAGCCGGTGACGAGCAACGGAGAATGATAGAGGGAGAGAAGTGATTGGTGGTGACTGGTGAGAAAGGGAGGGATGGGTGATTGGTGAGAGAGACACGGGTAGGCAGTGGCCCATGGTGGTGATGGACGGCCGCCGGCTGGTCGGGTGGTGGCGATTGACGGAGGAAGGGGGGAGCAGTAGTAGAGAGAGGTTGAGAGGGAAAGAGGAGGCACCGTGTTGTTGAGTGTAGTGAATTAGGAATTTAGGGTTGGGTGGGAAGGGTTTAGTTTTGTGGAAAAATAATAAAATTAATTAAAATATATAAATTTAATTTTCGGGTCGGTTCGGTCCTTAGCGGTTTTGAATGATCCAAAACCGAAACCGACCCGACGAAAATTCGGCCCCAACTCTAGAAACCGATCCGACCCGCCATGCCTATACACACCGACCCGAACCGACCGAACTGACCGGTTCGGCCCGGTTCGTCGGTTTCGGCCCCGTTCTGCTCACCCCTAAGTGTGGTGCAAGGAGTGCGGCACGAGTTTTAATAAAAGGTAAGTAAATGTTTGGTAGGGATATTTTTAGTGGAGAAAGGGACCCACAATTGTTAGTGTGAGTGAGGTTTTTCAGTAGGCCTATTGTAAATATTAAAAGCTTTTAAGAGTATAAGGGTAAAAATCATGTACTAAAATAGATGAACCACATTTATGGGGGACGACCTAAAATGATAAACTAACCACACTTTTAAGGGACGGAAGGAGTAATATAATTATGAGTAAATATAAAAAACAAAAGTATCAATCAATATAAAATAAATCATTCAAAATTCATAAATCAATAAATTCTAAAAAAATCCTTGATTTATGATTACCACTTTTACATCCTTTAAAAAAAAATACAAGTCTTATAAGAATATATTTTTTTGTTATGCAAATAATATTGCATAAATAATTGTTTGAGCGAGGAGAGATTTCCAACTACATAAAATTTTAAAGTTAAAAATGTATAAACCGAAAACTATCAAATGCAAAATCATTAAAAAAAACTAAAATTATGTGATTCATATACCATGGTAAGTGCCATATTGTTATATAAAACGGACAACGTAATAGGTATTTATGCTGAGAAACATCTACAATTCTACATTGGTTAATTGCCAAAACCACATACATTTATATCCTTCCCCAACCCGAAAAAAATAATAATAAAAAAATAAAAATAAAAAGTATCATATACCTTTAATGTTGTGAGAAAGAATTACATCATGTAAAATTGTGAAGGTATATTGGGGAGCATCAATCCACTGGCTTCCCCCGAAGAGTTTAAAACAATCAATATTTTTCATCTTGACCTTAATTACAAAAATACATTAAAAAAAACAAAATTAATTTTACATCACAATGAGCCTTGCAAAATCATGCTCGCAAGACAATAGATCATTTTCCATTCGTTGCTATTTAAATTACACAAAGAAAATATTGTTGCAACTGATTTCGCTTTCCGACTATCTAACGAAGTTTCTTCTTGCACCCGACATTCTTCTTTTTCAACCGTGAGGAAGACAATTATTTGAAAGCATGTGAATTGTGTGATTCTTTTTATTGCAAAATTCTAGAATTTATAGGTAAAAAAATAATATAAAAATGGAAAAAATGTTATTTAAATTAATATTTTGCCAAAAATTATGCTTTTGTAACGTCCAACATTAATGAATTAATTGAAAAATATTAATGAATAATTAGGATATAACATTAATAAAAATTATTTCCAAAAACGGAATATTGGAAAAAAAATGAAAAAAAAAAGTTACTATAACAGCAAGTCGGGCTTGCTATTATAGTAGTAAAGATAGTAAAAAGATAAAAAGCGAATAAATCTCACTATTTTTGAAGAATTAATTGTTTCCTTTTTTAAGGGGGTCAAGATGATTAAGACAAACCAATAAAAAAAGATCAAGATGGATGGAACAGGGGAAGCATATTACTCAAAGCTAATGGAATAAGCAATTTTTCTTATTCTGGATAAGCATTGTTTTAAATGAACGACAGAATATATTTTCTTTACAGAAATAATAGTTTCAAATCAAAGAAGGTGAATGCTCACAATATTTAATTTTATCGTTCCATTGGAATTATTACATGAATATGGAATAATCAGCACTGTTTCATCAGATGAAAGAAGATTAATACATGTTAGATTTGTTTTCTCATATACACAATATGTTAATATGCCCACCATTATCAGAGAATTCATTTGGTTCTGATCTGCCATCTTAAGAAGTCGAAAATCGTTCCCGGATATCATCTCAGGCAGACACAAGCAGTATCAAGCCTTCTGCACCGAAAGGAAGAGGACAAATTAAACTGCTTGAAAGAGGTTATTAGAAATCAACATATTGCTAATACTATAATTAGATTCTATCTCAATAATAGAAAAGATAGATTATTTTTATATATCACATAGTATAACATATTCACAATATAAGAAATGCCAAACGAGATCAAGATTCAACATGATTAGACCTTGAATAAAGTATTGAACTACAGTCAGATTTACAAGCGACAAAGTGTTCCATCCAAATAGAAAACGCACACAAGTCACAGTCTTTGCTGCTTGCAAGACGTAGTGATTCAGAATTCCAATTAGCATATTTTATGATCTGTTATCTAAAAACTACAAGCAACTGTATAAAGAAAATTCATTTGAGGATTTTGCTGCACATGCAACTTCTCTAATCTGAAGGTATAAACGTTTTTAGCAATAATAATAGTGTGGTATTACAATGACTTCTCTACCACGTGAGAAGGAGAAGGATGACCATAACAAAGGAATATGCCAATTCAGATTTTACCCTATGGAAGTTGAAATCTGGTAGCACACTTGAATTGAATGAATATTTTAAGTAAAGTGCAAGTGTGTTTCATCCTTGAATTCCCTATTCTTATATTGAATAGATTCATCAATGTACCATGAGTAATTAGAGCTGATACCTTTTAAGAATAGGAAGCCTCAGTCAGAACCAATCAACAAAAATTCGAGAGATGACCCTTACAACAGCCAACAATTTTAGTCATGCAACCACCTGCTTTTGCTGTAGCTTGCGAGGAAGCAAAACTGGATAATACAAATAAGTTTTAGTGTCAAACTGCAAGTTTTTTTCATGTAAAATAAATTGTCTATATTCGAAACTTACCTTCATCCATACTGCAAAACCTGTCTGGCCGGAAAATCACATCGGGGTCCAATTTTTGCTGCAAGGGTAAAAGCAGAGCGACGGAGGTTTTACTGCAGAAAAAAGAAGCAAATAACCTCAGCTTAAGTTTAATAAAGGATGTAAGGTTGAAAATGCATGGAAGGAGTTTTTGACTAAAAAAAAGAAAACACTATGGACATGAATCACTCATGGGCCAAATTATTACCAAGCCAAGATTTTATCCTCTTTAAATCAAAAGCATCATTTAATTCAACAATCATCATAAGCACCTAACAAATGATTTCTCTTGCACTTCAAAAGCATGTTCCAAACTTCAGCTTCATGTAATTTAACTTGACAGATCTAGCACTCCTTTATTTGGATTTAAGGTAGGCCAGAGCATATGGAAGGACAAATCTAAATAACAAACCAAAAGCTAAACTACATTGCAATTTCCTTTAGGACATTAAAAGTATTATTTACTACCCTATTTAAAGAGAGTTGAGCAAAATGAAAATAAAGTTTTAAGCTCCATTCGCATGATTGAATATATGAGCATTCTCTTGTCTACAAATATATAAAAGCAAAACCAATAGCTAAAAAAATTTTCCCGCCTAAATTTTTCGTATCCAGTACAATAGCAAGTACAATTTTTTATTCACCAACATTTGCGCCACTGCCATCGATTTTCACAACTTATTGATAATGCTTTTGCATTCACTTTTCTTTTTTTTTTGTTTTTTTTTTGCTTGTGCATGCTTTAGGTTGGAAAGCTCCAGTCTCAAATTCAAAATCAATATTTTTTTTCCAAATCTCAAATTGAGTCATTTCTCTATAAATATACATTTAATATATAAACATATATAATTATTTGTTGTGAGTTCTTACATACATGTATAAATCATTGAGCCATGCTTTGCTTTGAAGTTATTAGTTATATTATTCATTCTAATATTCTTAAAGCATGTAAATGCTCAACTAAATTGGCACTTATTAATTTTTCTTAAATAATTAGGACTTTCATAAGAAATAAATACTATATGAATATAGTAATATTTTTTTTTTTGCAAAATACAATCCCGCCCAAAAGACACTAATTAGTGGAGTATTAGGTTATTAGACTTCAATGTTTTATGTTTTAGTTTAATTGATACAATTTCATGGTTATTATCTTTTATTATATAAATATAAATTTTATCAATATTTATTCTCACGTGCATCACACGGGGGACACACTAGTTTAATACTAAAGGACTGCATTAATGATTATAACAAATTTACTGTTTTATTCAAAATATTCAAGGCAAACACATACCACATATGTAGGTTCAGAAGTACAAGGTCAGCATCTAAGACTATCATCTTGGGCTAAAAGGAGACAGAAATAAGAGATCAGATGGCAGGTAATATATACCATTAGAATCATTGTCCCAATTCTGCATATATAGAGACGCACTACAAATGTTTCATTTAGGGTATGAACTGGGGTTGATAATAGTGCTAATATATTTCTTCTTCCCATTGTTTTTCCTTAGTGTGAAACTGGGCAATTATTTATTGTTTTCATGAGATCTTATATTCAATCCTTAACTTTCTTTTTCGTCATCAGAAATGGGCATTACTAATTCATGATTGCTAAAGTTAAGCTAAGCATTTTCATCAGAATTTAACACGCACCTGGCCCATGAAGGAATATATTTCTTGATAGGCAATTCATCATCTTCTTCATCTTCATCATCTGAGCGGTATGGAGAGATATCGTATGATTTTCCTTGATTTTTTTGAATTATGTCCTCA
This sequence comes from Agastache rugosa, assembly GCA_031470985.1. NCBI lineage: Eukaryota > Viridiplantae > Streptophyta > Magnoliopsida > Lamiales > Lamiaceae > Agastache > Agastache rugosa. The sequence goes on along the minus strand of CM062601.1, from coordinate 46,451,884 downwards.
TTTCTGGGTGATTTATCCACTGCATGCATCTCCTGGAAGAATATAATGCAATAAATGTAAGCATGCAAAAGGGAACTCCTATTTGAAGGTAGTAAACTTACAGGTTAAGTACAAAACTCCATGTCAGTAAATGACCTCTGAATTTTGATCACTAATTTCAATCTTTAATGACAAATGGACACTACAACAAGTTCAATTAACTTATCTGATGCTTCACTACTTAAAAATATTGCAGAAGACAATAAATTCACCATGACAAAACCTCCTACCTCTCCATCACAAGATAGACCATAAGTACCACATTCTTCATGATTCACCACAACTTCATTGAGAGGCAAATCAGTGTCTGTCTTTTGCAAGGCCAAGCCTTTTCCTCTAGTGGTTTCCTCGTTCTGCTGCCTTTTAGATTCATTGTTAAATTCCTTCTTGCTGTTCAATTGGTCATTCTATGATAACACAGAAATAAGTGAGACTGTAACAAGAAAATAATAGCCAGAAAGCTTTTTGACACATCTAAAATTACAACCTTGCTCCACAGATTTTCTTTTTCATGTCCCTCGGCGCGCTTCTTTTCTTCTTGTTCCCTTTGCCGCTGCCTTGGTTCAAGTCGCAGTCTTTTCTTCTCCTTCTCCTTCTTCTCCTTCTCCTTCTTCTCTTCATCCTCTCTCAGCCTTTTCTTTGCTATATCAGCATTTTTTTTCTTGCGGTCCTCTTCTTTCTTTTTCTTCTCCAATTCCATGTGCTTCAAATTCTTTTCTGCACGTTCAAATTTCAATGCTTCTTTCCTCTGGTGACGTTCATTTGCTTTTTTCTCCATTAAACGTTTTGCAGCCTCTGCAGCCTCCAGGGCCTTCACCTTGACGTCTCTTTTTCCTACAAGACAAGGAATTCTAGACATAAATATGAAGAACAATTGAACAAAGAAAAGATAAATTCTCTCTTCTGCACCTCCTCAATAACCTTGCCACATCCTCTTCAAAGTTTTAAAATTTAGAGAATGAACAGCTTTACCCATGATGACAGCTGGAGGAGGACAGTTATCTACTACTTATATAAATCTTACATGTAGGAGTACTTTTATGTTGAAATTATTAGCACAAAATCCCAAACAAATACAAATGTATGAGACATCCCAGTCTTTTAGGTAATACTTACGATTCAAAGTTTCTTCAAGCAATGAGGAAGGATTTGTTATGGATAGTAAAAACCACAAAGTGCATTATCTGAGATATAGTTCAAGGCCTGCTAACATCAAAAGGTACATACAGCACTTGATGCAGAAGAAGTTAGGTTCATTTCTTAGAATTACAAGTGAGACGACAATTATCTTCTTAAACTAGAAAAGGTTAAATATATAAACAAAACCAATGCAAGAAGATAGCAAAGACCTATCTTTTCAAGAGCACGAATAAATCCTTAGCTGGATTAGGGGACACGCAACCCTTTCAAGTCAACAACCAAAAAGAGCAAAACACAATTAGAAAAAGAAAAAAAAAATGTTACCTGTACATGCTGCTGTAGCTGCTTGCTTTTGCTGTACCAATGGTATGAAGGATCTAACATTTGAGACAATGTTATTCATTCTAGACTCTCTCAGAGAAAGCTTTTGATCCTGCCCTTTCAAACTGGTTTTATTTGACACTCTTGGCTTGGTGATGATATCTTTCACTGATTCTTTGGCCCTCATGATTGCATTTGAACCAATAGATGAAATTTGGTGTTTCCTACCATCAGCAGTGCGAGTACATGAAGTCTGTTTATTGCTGGTCTCACTCTTTTTCCTACACTGATACTTTGGACCCAAGAATGTCTTCTCTTGTGTCCCGGTGACACTAAATTTTGAACTCAGAAAATCCACAGAATCTGCTCTGAATGTTTCCTCTTTTGCATAAACTGACATGGGAGGATTTATACCCATATTTGTCAGATCTTTAAGTGGTTGGCTCTTATCACAGTGGTTACCCAATAATGAATCTGCTTCATCCAGTGTTTCACCTGCATTTTCTTCCATAGTTTCATTCTCTTCACTGCTACTCGGATCTTCCTCTATTGGGAAGCAAGTAAGTTCTGGGTTTGAACTTGAACATTTTCCTGAACTCCCCTTATGTGATGACAATTGGTTCCAAAGCTTCCCAACTGGAGATGGTGGTTGGTTTCTCAAATTCCACCCATATCTTTCACCAGAATAAGCCAGAGAAACAGAATATGACATCCCATCAAGGGCATCCGTGTAATCATCTGAAGAACTGCTATGAGATTGAAAATGCATCCCAAGATCAGCATTTAAAGGATAATTATTTCCAAATTCCATGTGATCAAGATGACCATCGTCAGATAAAGAGTTACATAAATTACTGGTCTCCTTGAAAGCGGATGAGAAATGGGATGAGGGTCGATCCAAGCTAGCAGATCTGCAAATTTCAGCTAGAATGCTAGCACGTTCCAGAGTCATCCTAGGAAGATCCATTTTGCAAAGGTCAAATCCATCTGCTGCAAAATCCAGTTCAGCAGTGTCTGTTTGTGCATTTACAGCGAACCTCTCAAATACAGGCATAGATTGATCAACATCGGTAAGTTGTGGATCTTCATTGCTTGAGGAAATAACAGAATGCTGCAAGTGTAAACCATCCTCCCACTTGAGAGATTGGTGTATTTCTTTATGCAGTGTACGGCTGAGGTTTAAACTTTCAGAACTTAGATTATCAGCATTACTTTCGAGATTACATAAGTTCTGACTACATTGTTTATCTCCAGACATTCTTGCATCAAGATACTTGCAACTTGAAGAAGTTCTTGTTCCCTCAATCAAGCATCCTTGTGAGTTTCTGGATTCCTTCGTGGCCAAGCTTGAGATGGTAGCAACTAACTGCTCGTTACTGATAACAGGTGATGTAAATTCATGTTCATTTTTTTTAATGTAGCAAGATCCAACCTGCATACAACATAGCCCAATCAGAAAATTGAAAAACATCATCCCAGCTGAAACAATGATCACAGAGTCTATCCGAAAGCTGGAGACAATCTTCTGTTTACGTGACATATAAAGGGTCAGTGATACCGGTACATGACATTTCAAAGGTTTTACTCCTCAGCAAATCGTAGTTGCTAGTAGCCTAGTTCCATGTATTTCTAGTCAACCTGTAACAAACTCTAAATTTACAACTCTACCTACGAATCAAAACATGCAAATAAACAGCAGCAGTTGCATCCAAACAATTAACATCTATCACTGATAGTTATACTTATACTCCACGTGTTCCTTTTAAGATGAGGAGCCAATTCCCGAGGTACCCATATTGACTTGTAATTATAGCCATAAAAGAAGAAATAGATTTGGCATATTCGCCTTATTGTGCATCTTTAAGGTCAAGCAACATTCTCAATAGCAGGCCGGATCTACTTTCAATTAATTGACCTCGCTATCATTATATTTAAGTAGATAAAATAGAATATTAGTTCTATACATTTTCTTTTGAGGATCTTAGAAAGCTAACTAATCCAAGATTCTTTTGGTAAAGATCATGAAAAATATTCCTCAACTTATACACACTGAGTATCTACAATAGAGAAGCCAAATTTGAAAAACACCATTTAGAAGTCAATAACTAATAAATATTCAGCAAAAAAGGGTATCGAAACAGTGACTTGATAAACATGCGAACATGATTTTCTGGTTTCAAAACATTCAACCAGTAAATTCTTTTAAGAAAATGGATGAAACAATTGAACATAATTGAGCATGAAGAAGAAAATCATCATGTTGGACGTTCACAAGAAGTCAGGTTTTATATCTACCTAAGAATTTGGAATATCCCATTGAGTTAAGTCAAGAAGAAGATTATACCTCTCCATGTTGAGATAATGTGGCAGATTGAATTCCGTCCATCAGGTTAGTGTTCACCTCCAAGCATATTCCATCATCCGTACACTTATCCACATGTTCCAGGACACCAATGTCAATATCAATTTCCATGGTTTTCGGATATATAATGTCAGGATCTCTTTGAAAGGTGTGAGGCTTTGTCACCCTAAAGCTCTGGGAAGTTGCAAAGCCATGAGTTTGCTGGTGTTCAATTTTCCTCCTTTTGACATGCGGCCATGATTCAATTCTCGCATGTCTGAGTCTTCTCTCCAGTGACGAATTCTTACCATCCACCGTGATTGTACTAGGCCTTCCTAAGGAAGTATTCCCAAGTGATGAATTTTCATGTTTGCTACAATCTTCATCCTCAGACCATGATAATACTTTAGATTGCTGACCAGCATATTGCTTTATCTCATCAATTGCAATATGATTTGTCCCTGTTTTCTTAATCGAGCAACCATAGGACTTTGCTGCTGGGTCATTGGCTGAATTGTGGCCACATGAAAGCCTTGAGCTTTTGCCTTCTGGAGCACTTGAGACACATTGATCATTATCACTTGCTTTGTCATTGCAACACCCCTGTCAAACCAGGCAGAACAGAGAACAAGATAAATTAATTTCAAAAGTGGGAAAGTTTCTCGATTAACAGATACTGATTGAAATGTAGCGAAGGCTGTCAGGCTGTGCGTCTCTGTACACAATATATTTAGGAAATGCTCTTTCAAAAATAGAATAAGACTGTGGAGTCGTGTGTGCTAATGAATTGCAGTAGACTAGAATAGTGATAGTTTGATCGAGTTCTGCTGTCGATCAAAGTTAGACAAGTCTCAAGTGATCAAGAGAACGAGATTATTTTTTACTATACTGCGGTCACTCACAACCTAAAAACAAAATTAACAATGCCATTAAAGTGTTCATAGAGGAAAAGATTGGTCATAGAATTTATTTCAAAATTCAAAAAGTGCTCCAGCTATCCATCCAGACACTTCAGTCTCTCTCAAGGAAACAGTCAAAAAATTGTAAAAAGTCGGAAGATAACAAATGGCATTTCTCACACCCATGGTGTCACTTCCTACGAGGAGCTCATAACTTTCGGAAGAGCAGAGGACTTAAAAATGTCAGATTTTAAACGCCACCATTGCTCCTCGAACAGGAGCTGCATGATCACAATGGTAAACATAGAGGGAGCATCTTCAATGGTTTTTGAAAAAAACTAAATATTTATGTATAAACTTCCACTGTAAAAGAAAATGCACATAGTATTATAATGAGAAAGGATAAAAACACTATAGACTGGGTCATATAGGGAAGCATATGCATAGGAAACTACCTGTTCCATGCAGTGCAAAGGAGAGGACTCAAGCCCATGTTTAACAAGTAATTTCACTGGAGGATTTTGAATGTCAGTTATGCCAACCAATTTAGAGAGCACATTGGGTGTCTCGTGCTGAACTTCAGAACTTCTGCAATTTAGCTCATTTTCTGAACTATAATTGAAAGCATTTAATATTGCACTGCCTATAACTGGTCCAAAATTCCCAACGTGAGTGTCTGGACTCTCCTGAACATCAGGTTCTAAGGAATCCCTATGGGCTCTCTCTCCTTTATTTGAGATATCTGACAACCCTGGTAACTGCCTACTCGAAGATGGCTGATTATTTCCACCAAAAGTTCCTTTATCTAGTGATACATCAGGATCATGCAAGGAACAACTCATCTTCTCTCCAGATCTCGAAGTGAAGGCATTAAAACTTAACTGCTTATGTTCCATAGACACAAAAGAATCTGATGGAGTCAGTGCAACTTCAGACTCCAACCCTCTACTCTGCTTAGAATTATTAGAACTGGAAAGACAAGATTTATCAACATGATCAAGCAAACAAAGCTCACTGGCCATAACAAGCTTGCCATTTTTATCATCATGAAGCATCCTAAGAGGAACAGATTGACCACTTGATTTCTGGAGTTCTTCAGCAGACTTCTCTTCACAATCTGAGAAGGATTTTGTACCCTCAAAGCTTGGATTTTCATCATGAGTTGCAGACTGATAAGTTTCTCTTCCACAAGAATGAGTTTGTGATCTTGTCACATTACAAAACAATCCATCAGATGGTTTGACTAACCCCGATAGAACTAGTGAATCATTAACTTTTTTTGCTGATCCTGCACTTGATGGAGTAGGAATGCCTCCATGAACCTTTGCAGACGCAGAGGGTACTTCCAGATCAGAAATCTCATTTATACGGGCATTGCATAGAATAGAACTCAAAGATGGAAAAACATCCCTTTCTTTGTATCTTCCAGAATCTTCTAAGACTGATTCTCGGGCATCACAGCTTTCATGACGAACATTAGAAAGATTAATCTTCATTAGAGATCCATCAACACAATCTGGGGGTAAATCGTCCCCAGAATCCATCACGGTAATATTTATTCCCTGATAATCATCAGAAGATCTATCAACTTTGGTTGACTCACGACCACAACTTTGCCTTCTGCTAGAAACTTCTGACCTAGTAATTTCACCAGCATAAACAATTTTTTCTTCATCTTTGCAGAGAAAAGTTGCATTTTCTTCTCCCCCGTCTCTAAAGCTTTGACAAGAGACAGCAGATGGTCCAGCTGATTTTGGCGACTTATTAACATGATTATCAGCATGCTCAGTGTCGGAGATAGGCATGGATTCCTTTCGCCTCACTCTAGCATCTTGAGAGGAGGCATTTTCTTTGTAGTCTTCAGATGAGCAACCCATTGGAATAGAACCTACGGCAGAAATTGAGACTTCTGCATAAGTTTCAGACCTAATTATTCTCTCAGAGTGTGCATCCACTCCCATTTCTCTACTTAAGCAATGAGCTTCGTCCACATTCTTTTTCTCACAACTTTGACTGTCAATTATACAGGGTTCTCTCAATGTGAACAGCTCATTATTTTGGCCAGGCTGGTTGGTAATAGAGGGAGAAAACGTAATCTGGCTAGAAACAACATCACTGATACTCTCATGTCTTAAACCACTCTTTGCTGATGCTTTTGCGCTGCTGCGGAGTTCAAGAGCTTTTTGTCTGGACTTGGACCTCTGGATTCTAGCTAGCGACTGATCCGGTGCAGTGTAAATATTTGAGATCCTTTCATCTGTCTGATCCTCAGGGGATTCAGCACTAGCATCTAGCTCACGGACCGTGCTAAGCAACAATTCACCATGATCCTCACCACTAAATCCAGGTGCTGCTGGATCATTTTTCTGATCATGCTCTTTATTAGGCGCTGAATTTTCCACAAAATCTCCATCGAGAAATTTTTCATGATTTCCAGTAATGACTAAATTGTTATGCCCTGGGTAGCGTGCAACAGACAAAGGGGCTGATGATTGGGGATACTGACGTAGAAGTTTAGAGATAAGGTCTTCTTCGTTTAGCTCTGCAATAAAATATTAACAATAATCATGATATGCGCTCAAAAGAAAAGAATTACCTAAAGAAGCAGCAAAAACTCAAATTTCCCAAATTTTATTAAACCTAGAAAGACGCACAATTCGACAAAATGATCAATAGCTGCAACAATGGCGAATAAAAAGCCCGCAATAATTTATGACCCCGTAAGCTAGCCCCAATCATTCGACACCCGATGTAGGAAAAGAACTCGCTAGTCCAGATTTGCTAGATTGACCTAAAAACAAACGAGAAATCTGAAAATTTCCAGCAGATCGAACCAAAAACACACAGTCTTTTCAATGCTCTAACCATGGGATTACTCAATTTTACACTTAATCTAAGTTATAAGCCCTTGAACAGAAAATGCGCGAAACTCTTCCAACAATACCTTTGGAGCCCGAGGCACTAGGATCCCGAAGCCACGACGGAGGGTTAATTCCTTCAATGAGGAGTTTGGAAGCGAGGTGCTGGCTGTACGACTCCGCCTGTTGCTTCACTTGTTCGACTATCGATTTCTTCCGCTCGGAGAGTCGCGATAACAGCTTCTCCGCCGCCCTCATCTTATCCACCGTCGTCATCTTCTTCCGCCACGACGCCGTGTGATTACAGAACATCCATCAATGATAAAAACTAACCTGAATTACAATTGCTGCGACTAGATGCGAAAAATTTACAGAGCGAGTGTGTGTCTATGTGTGTGACCGTTGAGTGAAAATGAACTGTGGGGATTCACATCGCAGTCGAGCGCGGAAGGAAATTTCAAAAAAATTGGGTAAAACGTTCAAAATTGGATAAATGGATCATTACAGTGGCAACTGATGCGGGTCGGATCTGAACCGGAGTCTAATGGGCCCCGAATAACACTCACGTTTTTTTGTTCTATTTTTTAATTCGGGTTGACCCGACACGATAATGACCCGAACCCAAATTTAAATGATTTAATAAGAGAAAAAATATTTTAAAATAAGATTTAATAAAAGAAAAAATATTTTAAAATAAAATTTAATAAGAGAAAATAAATAAATATTCAAAAATTTAATATCTTTTGATGACTTGGAAGGAAAAATAAATATGTCATCATTTTAAAAGCTTGATTTGAATTAAATAAATATAATATTGAAAAATATAATTCCTTATCGGGTAACTCGAACCCGACCCGAAATTTTCACCCGAACCCAATAAGGCTTGACCCAAACCCATTAATTTCGTGTCGGTTCATGTCGGGTTATCGTGTCGTGTCGAAAATTGTCAGCCCTAATTTTTTTCTTGTTTTTAAAGGCTCGCACGTTTATTCTTAAAGGTAATTTTCACTTAAATAGTCAAATTATTCAACTTTTCACAATTATATTTCAAATTATTAAAAATATCAATTAAATGGCCAAACTATTGAAACTTTCACAATTGTAGTGAAAATTACCTTATTCTTAATCTCATTTATAGTAGTAGTATTTTTTTTTGCTTTTACAATTGATGAAATTAATCATTTACAGTATCCCTATTAAAATCTTTATTGGGTATAACAAATCTTAGTCGGGATTAATAAAATTTAGGGTAAATAGTTTTAAAATACATGAACTTTACACTCATTTGGTATTTCACATGATCTTTAAAAATTGTGTCAAAATACATGAACTTTACATTTATTTTGGTATTTTACATGACCTTTAGTTGTGTCAAAATACACCAACTTAACATCTTTTGGATTTTTCACATAATTTTTGTTCCGGCAAAAACCAATGTTGACATGGCAGCCAATTTCATGATGTTGCAAACAGTATCTAACTCATTGTTGGGAAAATTATAAAGTTTTGATTTAATACCAAAACTCAACTGTTCTCCAACCAAGTAGATGATCGCATCAACCTAAGTAGTGTTTTCCAGCCCGCTTGTTTGAGCTCTAGATTTTCTAAGTTTACAGTTTCAGGAAGCAGAAGACAGCGGAAGCGGAAGACAGCAGAAGATCCAGCTGTGTTTACAGAAGGAGTCAACTATCAGCTGAGTTGAGTTCAAAACGGAGCAGGATCAAGCTAAAGATAAATCGAGCTGGGTTCAAGACACAGCTGGTCCAGCTGTACAGAACAAAGGGAACTAACTCTGAAGACGTCACTTCAAGTCAGTTTACCCAATCCAGCTCTGAATTCAAAAGCCAGCTCCAAAGGCAGAAATCCCGATGTCAAAGGAAGTCAATATACCTCGACCAATGAGGGATTGCCAAATCAGCATCCTAAACTTCAGAACCTATTATGTGACTCTAATGAAGACAGGTGCAGAAACGCCTAACGACATATTTGGAATTTAAGAAGAGTAGGTAAGATTCAAACGGCTCCTCCAACGGCTAGTCTTGAATCTCTACCTATATAAACCCGTCTTCAACCTCATGATCAAATACGAAAAACTCCCTACAAGCTTTCATTCTCTGAAATTATCAAGTCTTCAAAAGCTTACAAGCAGTTCTAAATAGTTAAAAGAACACTTTATCTTAAAGTGTTTCTAGTCCAGAAACTGCCCAATTTTTCGTCTGATTCCTAGGCAGAAACCATTCTAATCTTAAGCCTAGATTTCGAACGAGTTCATCTAACTCTAAGTTCTTCATTGTAAGAACTCGTTCATAGTTGGAACCCCAAACCAAACCCCTCTTTACCCAGAAAGGTTAGGTCAAGGTTACGCTTGCTTGAAGCGCGAAATTCAAGTAGTTGTAAGGTTTTTTCAGTACCCGTAAACTGAAAGGTTAGGCTTGACAGTGCCCGCAAACTGTTGGAACACAGCTCGGGTTAGAGTTGTAAAGTTGCTTGGTACTTGGAAACCAAGTGGTAGTGAATTACCAGTGAATCTGGTCGTGGACGTAGGAGGTGTTACTCCGAACCACGTAAAATCTTGTGTTCTTTACTTTTTCGTTATTTTCAGATATTGTACTAATTCCATTTGCATATTGCATCTTTATCAAATCTGCATACTCAGCTGCTCCCCAAAGACAGCTGTGTTTTGACTATAAACTTGCATAACCTGACAAAGTCGAAAATGTAAAGAATATTTTCAAGCTGAGTTTTTCTAAGCAATCGAGCTAAGTTTTCAAACACCACTTTCCGCACCGCCAGCTGAGTTATTAACCCAGCTGACATTCCTCAGCTGGATTCATAACTGAGCTCACCAACTCTGTTTTAAACTTGAAAAAGTTTTCAGAAATCTATCTTTGGTGTATTCACTCCTCCCCCTCTACACCAAAGACCCAGCTCAGGGACCATCAATTGGTATCAGAGCAGTGGTTCAAAAGACCGTTGTTTCTGAATCAAGAGATTTGTCTTGACTATCTGTCAGTGGTCAACTGAACAGATCCTCTTTTGGAAAAACTCATAATTATTTCATACTGTGCATATCTCCATGGATTCTTATTTTAACAGGAACCTTCCCACCTTCTCGGTCGACGATTATGCAATCTGGAAGTTCAGATTAAAAAGCTTTCTTTGTGCGCATCATGACATGATGTGGGACGTCATCACAGACGGACCCATCATCATTTACAAACAAGGAAACGAGCTTGTTCCAGCTCAAGATGGTGGACAGCCAACATATCAGATCATTCCGAAGCCAAAGAATGAACATACCTCAGAAGAAAGGTAGCAAGTTGGATTAGACAGCTTTGCGAGGAACACCATCTCGTCAACAGTCTCCAACGCCTACCTCAGCAAGATCATCAACTGCAATATCGCAAAGGAGATGTGGGAAACCCTAGCCAAGCTATGCGAAGGGTCGGAGGAGATAAAAGAAAATAAATTCACAATCGTCTGCCAGAAGTTTGATAACTTCAAGCAGCTTATCAACGAATCCATCGAAGGGATGGAACTCAGATTCTCAAATATCGTGGTAGAAATTGAAACCATCAGAACTGGGAAATACACCCAGCGAGAGAAGAACCTAAAAGTCCTTCAGCGCTCACAGCTGAATGGAACACATACAAGGTGGTACACCAAAGTCGAAGTGACTTGGGTGATCTTTCAACTGAAAGATTATTCTCCCTGCTCAAAGCCAACGAATACAACTTAAAGATTATCATGAAAGAATCTTCAAGCAATCAGAATGATAGAGAGCTGACACCTGCGCCAAAGGAGATTGCGTTCAGAGCTAACTCTGAAAAATCCACATACATGCAGTCAGCTGAGTTATCAAAGAAGGACAAGAAGGACATGAGCAAGGAAGAGCTACTTGAGGAGATAGTCATGCTGGTCGAAAACTACAACAGACTCAACACTAGCAAGGGCAAGTACAAGAAGTTCGCAAGAACTTACAAAGACAAGTACGCAGCAGCTGATGAGAAGTCAGCTGACAAACGAACAGACGAAGGATGCTTCAACTGCAAGGAACCGGGACACTACCGGCTAGACTGTCCTAAGCTATCCAAGTAAGATAAAGACCAACTGAAAGCTAAGGCAGCTGACAGAAGGAGAGCCTACATCGCCGACGAGGAGTCAGAGTGCAACAAAATAGATGATAATATGCCATTTTCAAACTCAGAAGAAGAAGCACTGATGGCTCATGATGAACCTGAATGGGATACATGCTTCATGGGATAGACAGACGAAATCGATGAAGATGAGGTAATGTCAAGAACTCAAAATCTATCTAACCTCTCACCATCACACGAACACTCTACACAGGTTTCAGAATCAGGGCTACCTGATTGGAGTTTAGTAGAGAAGGTTATGAACGATTCCAAGGAGCTTCAAAAGATCCTTGACGTCATAATGTGTGAGAATGCCGAGCTGAAGGTAGAACTGGAAAAGAAAAAGGTATCAGAAGCAGCTGATACAACACAGCTCCAAGAGGAAGTTATTACTAAAAGACAAAATAGTGAAACAAGATCAGCTGATGAAAGACTTCTACTACGAAAAGAAATAGCTGATGGAAGAATTGGAAAAGGCCACAGCTGAATCGGAAAAGAAGTCAGCTGAGATTATAGAGCTGAAAAGTTCCGAAGAGGTACTATCTAAGAAGATGGTAGCTCACATCAAAGCTACAACAACAATGGACGAAATCATAAGTGCACAACGTCCAGCAGCACTCAAAGCAGGACTGGGTTACAATGGATCAAAGGATGACACAAACATTGCTTCCACTAGTGGAACAAAGGTAATGTTTGTAAGAGCAAAAGAAAACTCAATTCCAGCTGCTCAGCAACGACCGTTGAGGACACAACAGGCATAAAAAAAGGCCAGCTGTGAGACAACCTCAAGCACAGATCAGACAGCAACATGCTCAAACTCAACAAAGACAGCAGGCTGGACATTTCAGATACCAGCAACCGCAACAGCACGTCGAAAGATATCAACCGAGATATCAAAGGAGATACTCAGTTGGATATCACTCATATGATCACCAGCTGGAGCACCATTTCCAGCCGAGATATCACAAGAGACAGCAGAGACAAAGGAACGTCTCAGCTGGGTACTCAGTTGGATACCGAAAAATACCAGGACATCAACAAAGAAATCAAGCTGGGAAGATACTGAGATCAAGACCCCACCAGCAACAACCGAAGAACACAAAGAATGTATATATCGACTCAGCTAGAAGGATCATCAGATCAAATGACCCAATTCGAGTCATCAAGCAAATCTGGGTCGTAAAAGGATCTCTGTCTAACCCACAAGGACCCAATTAAAACTGGGTACCTAAATTTGGATCTTTTTTATAGGTTGCAAGGGAACGACACATCATTGAGGAGTCGATGAGAACGCTATGGTACTTGGACAGTGGATGTTCCAAGCACATGACGCACTTAAAGCATCTACTCCAGAAGTATATCGAGCGTCCAGGCCCACAAGTAACATTTGGTGACAACTCCAAAGGTCTAACCAAAGGTTATGGTACATTTAAAACTAAAAATGTTATAATCCTCAATGTTTCTTATGTACAAGGACTGCAACATAACTTGCTTTCCATTAGCCAATTCTGCGACAACGGTTTTTCTGTCAAGTTTGATGCACAGGGATGCACAGTGAAGCACATGGAAACCAAGCAGATACTACTAAGAGGGAAAAGAGAAGGAAATATGTATTTTGCTGACTGGAACAGCAGCCCTCCTGAGACTTGTCTTGTATCGAAAAGCAGCAATGAAGTCAGCTGGCTGTGGCACAAACGGCTGAATCATCTTAACTTCATGACAATCAACAAACTGGCTAGAAACCAGCTCGCTAATGGAATTCCAGATCAAATATATGACAAAAGTCATATGTGCAGCGCATGTCAATAAGGAAAACAAACAAGAATTTCATTCTCTCTCAAGCCAGTTCAGTCAACTTATCGAATTCTTCAACTCCTTCACATGGATCTTTTTGATCCAGTTACTCCAGCGAGTTTCAACGGCAGAAAATATACTCTGGTCGTAGTGGATGATTTCTCAAGATTCACATGGGTGTTATTCCTGTACCAGAAAAACGAAACAAGAACTAAGCTGCCAATCCTGCTGGAAAGGTTGTCAACTCAGAAGGAGTGCAAGATAATGTCAATCAGATCAGATCGAGGAACGGAGTTTCTGAATGAAACTATTTATGAATAATGCGAGAAGAACGGAGTTCAACATCAAACCTCAGCAGCACGCACACATCAGCAGAATGGTGTAGCAGAGAGAAGAAACAGAACACTCAAAGAAGCAGCTACCTCAATGCTAGCCAACTCTGTCATTCCAAAGAAGTTCTGGGCCGAGGCAATCAACACAGCATGCTTCACTCAGAATCGCTCTCTACTCACATCAAGGCAAGAAAAGACGACGTATGAGCTATGGAATAACAGAACACCATACATTGGATATTTCAAGGTCTTCGAATCCAAATGCCATATCCTAAACAATGGAAAAACACAGCTCAAGACGTTCGATGCGAAGACTGACCGAGGAGTATTCCTTGGTTACTCAGCTGTGAGTAAAGCATACAGAGTCTTCAACATAAAAACTCAAACAGTCGAAGTAACTCCACATGTTACCTTTGACGAATCATCATTCGAATATAGTGATTCTATCAAAAGAAGAAATGAAGGAAAATCTTCAAGGCAGATTCAGACAAGAGCTCAAGAGAATCGAATCAGGAATCTGGCCGAACCATTAATATGGGATGATGAGCTAGAGGAGGAACCTCAAATCAATCAGGAAGCTCCACCAGCTGGAAATCAAGAAGAACCTCCAACGCCAAATCAATGGGGAATTTCATCAGCTGGAAATCCAGACACAGCTGAATCCCCAGCAGAGCCTCTACAGAAGTCACCTCAAAACTCAATCCAAGGAGAGTCTCTTTCTCAAGACTTAACTCCAGAGCAACTCCAAGCCAGACGAAATCTAGCCACTTCTAGCATCAATCAGCTGGAAGAAGAAATTCGTAAAAGAAGAAGATGGATTGAAGATCATCCATCATCAGCAATCATCGGAGAACCATCTGACCAAGTCAAAACCAGAAGCTCACCTGCTCAAGCTACATCGGATCACCAAGAAGCAACTGACACAGCTCAACTCTCAATAGAGCTAGAACTGACGGTCTATGATGAAGACACAACCCTAATGGCGTGTTATGTAGCTCAAGTTCCAGAGCCTCAAACAATTCTCGAAGCTTTAAAGAGCGTGCCCTGGACAAATGCTATGCAAGAAGAGCTGAATGAATTCCTCAGAAATTGCGTCTGGGAATTGGTCGATAGACCTGAAGGAGTCAAAGTCATAGGACTCAAATGGATCTTCAAGAACAAACTGGATACCCTTGGAGTCATCATCAGAAACAAAGCTTGACTAGTTGCCAAGGGCTACACACAGCAAGAAGGAATTGACTTCGAAGAATCATTTGCTCCAGTAGCACGATTGGAAGCAATAAGACTTTTTCTCGCGTATGCAGCACATCACAAATTCAAGGTCTATCAAATGGATGTAAAGTGTGCATTTCTAAATGGAGAAATCAAAGAAGATGTCTATGTTGAACAACCTCCGGGATTTGAAGTAGAAGAAAATAAAGTCTACAAGCTAAAGAAGGCGCTTTATGGATTGAAACAAGCACCTCGAGCTTGGTATGATACTCTATCAAATTTCCTTGTATCCAAAGGATTCAAGAAGGGCTCAGTAGACAGAACACTCTTCACCATCAAGTTGGGAGAAGACATCCTGGTTGTTTAAATCTATGTAGACGACATCATCTTCGGATCAAGATCAACATTCTTATGCCAAAGATTTGGAGAGATAATGTCAACATAGTTCTAAATGTCTATGATGGGAGAAATGAGCTTCTTCCTAGGACTTCAAGTCAAGCAATCAGTAGAAGGGATTTTTATAAATCAATCCAAGTACGTGAAAGACTTGATCGCCAAGTATGGAGTTCAATCCAGCAGAACAGTAAAGATTCCGATGAACACCAACTGGAAGATTGAACCTGGAACTGAAGGGAAGTCAGTTGATTCCAGCAAATACAGAGGGATAATAGGTTCCCTGCTGTATCTAACAGCTAGTCGTCCAGACATCTCTTTCGCAGTCGGAGTGTGTGCCAGATTTCAAGTTGATCCAAAGGAAGCACACATGCAAGCAGCCAAGAACATTCTCAAATATCTCAAAGGAACTCAGAATGTTGGGCTGTGGTACCCAGCTGAAGACAATCTACAACTGACTGGATATTCAGACTCAGACTTCGCTGGAGATCGGTTGGACAGAAAATCAACTTTAGGAACATGTCAGTTCCTAGGAAGCAAGTTGATCTCGTGGTTTTCAAAGAAGCAAACGTGCGTCGCAACCTCCACAACAGAAGCAGAATATATGGCAGCTGGAAGCTGCTGCTCACAAGTTCTCTGGCTAAAACATCAGCTGGATGACTACGAAGTGAAAACTGGACAAGTTTCAATCTTCTGTGATAGCTCAAGTGCGATTGCTATATCAGAAAATCCAGTACATCACACAAGATGCAAACATGTGGATGTGCGCCATCACTTTATCAGAGATCACGTGGAAAAGAAGGATGTGATTGTTAAGAAAATTCACACAGACATACAGCGGGCTGATATACTCACAAAGCCGCTGATAGAAGCAAGATTCAAGATGTTGTGCGGATTACTTGGATTACTCAACCCAGACGAAGATACATCCAGCTGAATGGAAGTAGACCCAGCTGGAATTCAGAACCAACCTCAAAGAACCTAGCTGAGAAAGAATCAAGCTCAGTCAGACGCCTAAGTTGAAGGATTATTCAGCTGAGGGGGAACCAGCTGGAAAAACGATCACTCAATACAGCTATTCATAACCGAGGTATCAACTGACTACAATGATCAGCTGAGAGGTTTGCAACATCATTACATACAACTACTCATTCTGTTTTAGTCAGACTTCAGTCAAATCATATCTTGTCATATCTAATCAAATTTAATTATAAGTCTGCAAAGAACTGAAACATGGGAGTTTCGAGGCAAAAGTCAA
Organism: Agastache rugosa; assembly: GCA_031470985.1. Classification (NCBI taxonomy): domain Eukaryota; kingdom Viridiplantae; phylum Streptophyta; class Magnoliopsida; order Lamiales; family Lamiaceae; genus Agastache; species Agastache rugosa. Next base: position 46,435,161 of record CM062601.1, on the reverse strand, counting down.
AACACCTCAACCGCCATCTCTCGCGCATTAACTCGCAGTTTCTAAACAAGAAATTGACATGACGCAAGAATCACTCCCAGTCGTAGATCTTCTTATCAAATTATAAATTTTGATCGTCCATTTATCAAGAAAGTTGATATAAATATGATAGAAGAGATACGCAAACATTTGCATTAACCCTAAAAAGTTTTTTTGGCACTCTTTCTTCTTCTATCAATTGGTATTATTTGTTCTACTAACAAAAGTTGCAGAAGAAGAACATGGAATCTAGAAAGATATCTCCAGAAGCCGATCAAACTTGAAGAGTCTGTCAAAGCTTCACTATGAGAGTTGCTTAACTCTCATGAACCACAAGAAGATGGAGTTCCAGGAGAAAATGAAGCTCATCGATAGATCCGGTCACACGCAGTGGGTGACTGCAAAGCTCAAGAACATTATTCACCAGGAAGTTGCGGAGTTCTTCCTGGGAATGTCAAAGGAAAAAGACCTCCTCCGCCCCACTGTTTCTCTCAAAATAAAAGAGAGAACGGGACACACAACTCCCTGGGATGCGGAAATCAACGTCAGTAAGATCCTGTCAAGGGAATTCAACCTGAGAGGAAGCCCAGTTAGAACTGGACGAGATGTTGATAAAGCCGGAGTCTTTAAGAGCAGGCATGTCAAAGCTCTTGCTCCGTCACAGGAGGCACAGAAAAAGATGCAGGAGACAAAGCAGCATGCATCTACTTCCTTCCCAGCTGGGAATTGGAAACAACTTGAGGAGACAAAACAAGTTGAACCACCATCTTCAAAGAGAAGACTCAAGTTAAAGGTGCTCAGTCAGTCAGCCGAGAAGCCAGCTGACAATGAGAGAGAATTCGTAACTACTCTACGAGGAGCAGAAGGCCCACAAGCGGTGGTTTCTTACGGTGGAGAAGAAGTTCATGTGCCAGCTTGAACATCGTCATCATCAACGCCACAACGACGTATTTCAGCTGATCAACTAAGCTTAAACCCCACAGCAGATGGAATACTTCAACCGCCTTCTCCTCAATTTCCTTCAGCTCAACAGGGACACCAGCTTCAAGATCAACTTATGGAAGTTGGAGCTCAAGCCCCTGCACCAAGCTCAAGTGGAAAACATCATCCAGCGGATGATCACTTGCAGCTGGATGATGAAAACATGAGCTGAACCCCATAACAACCACTTCAGAAGTGGAAGGGGAATACTTAAGTCCCTCAAGAGTTGCACGTGACGCCTCCATCTCAAGGTTTGAAGACCTCATGCTTAAAGGAGTCACAGGCGCAACTGAAGTGCTGAATCAGACTTTCTCATTCAATCAAATGAAGTCTGAAGAAGCCAAATTGCAAGGAATAAAGTTGTGCCCTACTCAAAAGATGTCATCTCCAGTGCCAACTCATACCTCCAAGCACTCAGCTGGACAGCCCCAGCTGAAACAGGCCAAGGAAGCTGTGTCTGCAATCACAGCTGAGGCTAATGCTATTGAAGAAGAGCCAGCTAATGCAACAGCTGAGCCACCAAGACTCCAGACCTCGCTGCTCAGAGCTGACAACCGCAGCATAGCCAAACTAAACATCGCAACAGCTGATAATACAACGAAGATCGCTGACGCAATTCAGGAAATTGCACAGCTCAATAAGACGATGGTGTGTCTCTCCCGCCCTGTTGATCATGCCAAAAAGGGGGAAGAGAATGAGACAAAAAATAGGCAAACTGCTGAGCTAGAGGAACCAGCTGAATCAGCTGAAGGAGAAACGAGTCAAAAAGGAGCCGCGGATGCAGAAGAGAAGACCCAGCCAGCTGGGATTGAAAACTGAAGAATTTTTTTCTTTCTTTCTTTTTCTTGTTTTATGATGAAATTTCTTACATTAATAAAACACAATTTTTTTTTGCTGCTCAAAGCTCATAAGTTGTCTCAGTTAGGTTTTGGCATCATCAAAAAGGGGGAAATTGGTAATTGCAAACGACGTCGTTCCAAGCACAATACAAAAAATGGAACATCGTTTCTTGTCAAGATGGATGCACACGTAATTTAATTAAGACATATCATTGTCACATCAAGAAATCGGTGTCATGTCAACATTGATTTTTGAGGTAAAAAAAGACTGTGAAATTTTCAAAAGATGTTAAGTTGATATATTTTGACTAAAAGTCGTGTGAAATATCTAAATAAGTGTAAAGTTCGTGTATTTTTACACAACTTTTGAAGGTCATATGAAATACCAAAATGAGTGTAAAGTTCATGTATTTTAAATCTATTTACCCTAAAATTTAATTAAGATTAATAAATCGTAATTGGGAAAAATAAATTCTAATTGAATTAATAAATTCTAATTGAAATTAATAAACTCTAATTGTGCTCCTATTATCTTAAGTACCCCTTAATTATCATTTAATTACAATCAATTCTACAGTAAGACTGATTGTACCCAAGTTTTTGCTATCTATTCCAATAGCAAATTTTATTTCTTTTTCGAACAAACTATATTTATATATTTATTACTTTGGTAAATCAAATTTTATGTCCTTCGTAATTTAATTTAGAAATTTTAATTTACAAAATATTTTAAAAAAAATTGCAACCAATAAAATATAATTATTACAATAAACATATAAAAAATTCTAAAGAACTTAACAAATTAAGTCGTTGAAATCACAAAAAATGTGTATAAAACACTAGATATTCATCAATTATTGTGGAGTCAGGTTTTAAACTCAACATACAAATTTATATAATAGTTAAAAAAAAATTGTGTTGGAGCTTTTGATGGTTGATATGTGGATTGTTTGATAAAAAAGAAACTAAGATCTTGAAGCTTTATCGCACTCCTTAATTCCAGCAAAGTTGAGCCGAAAATCTATTACTAATAGGAAAATAAATGTACCCTCTCCTCGATTTTCCATTCCGATTTTCTTTTATTCTGGTATTTTGTGCAATATTAATTCATATATTTTATTTATTTTAAATTTATCATTTTCTTATATTTCCATTCTCAAATCCTAATTAATCACGTAATTAACCAATTGAAAAAAAAAAATATATACTCCCTCCGTCCCCCAAAAGTGTGGTATATATTTGATTATATGTGAGATATAAAATATTAGTTGAACCACACTAACTTGGGACAGAGGGAATAACATATTTTATATTCTTTTTTTTTATCTCAATCTTTCCCTATATTTCCATCCTCCATTCCTAACTAATCACGTCATAAACTAATTGAAAAAAAATAAAAGTATAAAAACATTTTATTTTACCAATTGCAAAAAAGAAAAGTATAAGTCTTTCATCATCTATTCCGATTTATCTTGAATTCCGTATTTTCTGCTATTTTTTATTTAATGTACTTTCATTCCTATTTATTTTTGAATTCCGTATTTTGTACAATATTAAATAAAAATTGAAGGATAAGTACATCATCATGTTCTGAGAAATATCATATAAATTATAAACCGTTTTGAGTTTCGAAAATTCTTAATAAATGTATATTCAACCCATTGTCATTCTCAGTTATATATTTAGATATGAGAAATAAAATTATTTTGTAAGTTGTTCTATAAGTAGCTCTAATAATTAAATTTAAAAGCAACAGATAAATTTTGAAAAAGTAAATTAGCATTTTAAGAGGTAAATAAAAAATTTGTAAACAAAAATCCCCACGAAAACTAAAAAAATATATTTAATTAACATGTCTATATTGAATTCTCTTCATTTTTCATTCCTATTTTTTCAAAAATTTTCGATTAATGTCTACTAAAATATGTATATCACATTAAATGAAATGTATGGATAGATAGCTAAAAAAGAAGAAAAAAGAAGATTTGAAAATGTGAATATATCTTTCTCGGTATTTTGGCTAAGATTAAAGATATTAATTTAGCATAAACCAACTAGACGGTTCAAATAGACATAAAAAGAAGGGTTTTTACTAATTTTAGTTAATATTAACTTTGTAGTGTTCAGATTTTTATCTAGTATTAGAGCACTCCCAGCAGTTCTCTCAAAATCATCATTAACTCTAAATTTAAACTAGAATAATAAAAAATGAGATAAAAAAAAGTGATCCAGCAGATCTCTCAAATTGGGTAGAGCCCACAAAAATATTTATACCTCCCTAAATCTATCATATCTCACAAATTGAGTTGGGCCCAAAATTTTTATAGAATAATTAGTAGAAAATAAGAGAACTATTGTATGCATTTGTAAAATAGGTGATGGTCCCAAGACGGATACCTTGGTGTAGAGGGGGGGGTGAATACACCAAGGTTTAAAAACTTTTCCAATTAAAACTCTTTTGAGTGAGCTGGCTGTGTTCGATCCAATGACGGCTTGATCGACACAGCTGGCTGTGTGCGGAATGTGGTGGGATTTTGGAAAGTCCGTCTGTTGCTTCAAATATATTGCAAGGCTTAGTTTCTCTTTTCAGTTAATCAGTTTATGCAGCTTGAAATAATGCTTATGAAGGGTTAGCTGGATGCATAAATAAACATGAAAGAACAAAGCAACTTAACGTGGTTCGGAGAAACTACTCCTACGTCCACGACTCGTAAACCTCTCGGTAATCCACTAAGGATACCACCGACTTTTCGCGCGAAGCCACAAGCGTTGCAGCTAGTTCCTCAAGCCGGATACAAGTTTACGCGCATCCGTATCGAAACGTAACCAGATCGTTTACGGCAATGCTGAAGCCTAACCTGTAGTTTACGGGTACTACAGAACCAACACTCGAATTACGCGCTTCGAGCAGGCGTACCTTTACCTAACCTTTTCTGGGTTTGGGTTTGGGGGGGTTTTCCAACTATGAACGAGTTCTTACAATTAAGAACAATGAGTATGATGAACTCGTTCAAACTAGGCTTAAGATGGGAAGAATTTTATGCCTAGATACTAGTGGAGAGAGCTTCAAAGCACTCGAGAATAAATAATATCTTATAAGAATGAAGGCTGCTGGATCTTTGAAGCTTTTCTGAGAGATCTCTTGATCTTTGGTTAGACTTCCTTCAATGAAGTATGTTGATCTCTCTTGAATATATTCTCTCGTTACTCCTCTGGTCCTGATGATGAAGAAGACTTCTATTTATAGGGAGAGTTTAGAACTAGCCGTTGGAAAGAGCCGTTCTGAATCTCTACCTAACTTCTGATGTGATCGACTTGTCTTCTTCCTTGATTTCCTCGTAAAGCAATCCTAGGTTTGACTTCTAGGTGGCCGAGGTGTCGAGTTCCCCGATGGTCCGCATCGTATCCGACTTTATCTAAAGTTCACTTCGACTCTGCTGTGTTGGTGACTCTGAGCTGTCTTGAACTCTGCTGGATCATTGACGCTGAGCTGAGTCTTGAACTCTGCTGGGTCTTGACGCTGAGCAGAGTTGTCACACGAGCTGGGTCTTTCCTACAGCTGTGTCTGGAAGAACTTTATCGTTTTGGATCTGGATAACGTTCCTTATTACTCGACTTGACTTACCCTGCTGTGTACTCACCGGGTCTTCTCATTGTCATTCCACCCGAACTTAGAAATTCTATAAGCTCAAACAGTGAGCCGGAAAAACACTGGGCTTGTGCAAACATCTACTTGGTTGGGGTCACTGGTTTTGGTATCACTTCAAAACTCTATTAATTTTCCCAACAATTTCCCCTTTTTGATGATGCCAAAACCCCAAGTTGGAAAACAAAAAAAAATGCTTCCCCTTAACAGAAAACGGGATTCAACGAATTAAACATTCACAAAGCAGTAAACATATTCGTAGCCTCGGACAAAGAGAGATTGTCTTCATGTTGATTTTGATAAAATGAACTTTTCATTAATAGGAAGAATTTGTACAAATATCTAAACACAAAAGTTCAAAAATAAAATTCCCAAATACTGGTCGGGTCTTCGCCTTTGCCGTTTCCTTTGTTCATCAATTTGATGGTCACTTTTAGACCATATCTATTGAAGATGAACTTTTCCAAATTCTCCTTCCATTCAGCTTGATTCTTCGACTTTGAAATTCCTCTTCACCAGCTCAGTTGATTAATTTCTTTGATGATTTGGGCCTTGTCAGAAGGTTTGTTCCACTAGAAATGGAGGCTTTAGCCGTTTGACTTTGGAGCCTTCGACTGGATGTTGTTACTCTTGGCATAGAGGGCAATTGATCTTGCCATCATTGGATCTCGTCTCATGAAGTTCGAGGAAGTAGTCCCGAGCAAATTTTCCGGATCCATGCCTTTGAACTGATTTAAGTAGTAGAATTCTTTGATGAATTTCGATTTGCATCTTCCCGCTTTCATTGATATCATCTGGGTTCTTCTTGTCAGCTGAGGCTGCTTGGATTTGATTCTTCTTTGCTTGCCTGTAGCTCTGCCTTTTCTTCTTCTGCTTTTTCTCAGCAGGCTTGAGCGCTTCAGCTTTCTTCTTAACAATCTTATCCAGCTCTTGCATTTCTTTTCTTTGCTCGTTGTGGAAGTTACACAGCCAGTGATAGTCTTTGTATTCTTCAGGCTTGTGTCCACATGCTTTGGCAAGAGCAACCATTTTCTCTCTCCATGTCTCTTTGACAGCTTTGGCTGGCTTGCTTTGGCTCTGTCTCTTCTTCATCCAGTTCTTTTGCAAAATCGTCGATTTCCCTCTGTATTTGCTGCACAGGTTCCCCCTTAGCTGCAGCTTCCCTCTCACTTGTTTTTCCAGCTTCATTCTGATCTTCCCCCTTTTTGGCATTATCAACAAGGGAGGTAGAGAGGTTGGCAACTGTTGCGCTGAGCTTGGAGAGAATACCTTCAACATCGCCGATCTGACCGAGTTGTCACCGTGACGAGATTCACTGGCATTGCCGTCGCTACCGAACCGAGCATCCGCATCTTTATATAAGTTGAAGAGTTGGCGGATGTCGAGTCGTTGGAGAGAGTGGTCTTTTGAGAGCTTCCAAATTCGGCTTGAAATATTTGCAATGTCGTCAACTGCGGGAGCTTGAAGGTTTGAGATGATCTCGTGACTCTTCTCAGAAGAATTGACTGATCAATTTGTTGAGAAACAAGAGATTGTTTGAGATCTCTGCCGGTGCTTTCCGCAGATTGAGAGAGCGAATCCGTGAACGTCGTCAATGGACGTGGCCCATTGCTCCGGACTTGCGACTCTATAGCCGTGATGCGCGCAGGCGTATGGTATCCACATTTGATTCGAGTCTATCCCGAAAAGGATTTCCTCGACTTGTTTGGCAATCTCGTCCTTCATTGCACGTAGAGCACAACAGATCCGTCCGGGTTCCGGATTCGGCTTGGTCGGGTTTTACCGCTCGATCTCGACCGTGAGCGAGTGTCATCGGCAATTGGACTCTATGGGCCTTCCTCTCGGTTCGCTTGATGCAAATGTACTCGGTTCTTCAATGATCATTACCTCACCGTTTCAACAGCATGCCTTTCCTTGGTAATCTCACTCGAGACTTCTTTAGAATTGTCACTTCCAGAATGTGTCTCCCATCCCGTCGCTATAAGAAGCTTGTCGGGCCGATTCCCGTACTTCACTCGCGTTGGGGTATTGCCGAGACACTTCTATAATTCCTCTGATGAGATCATTCTGGTGTAAGTATGCATCCTCCAGGCTTCCAAAGCCAAAAGTGTGCTGGAGGCGTGCTTCATCCGTCTTCAATTTCTCAAAGGAGAAAGTCTCTATCAGCTGCTCATTCTGGTACCAAGTTGCCATCTTGGTAGCCATATAGAACTTGAGATCTCCAACTTTGACAAGGGCAATGGGCGGTGTGCGCTGCAGACTAGATGCCGAGTTAGAACACTCTTCGATCCCCGCAATGCGCAAGTCCTCGTACATGGCTTCCATAAAGGCCGAGCCGCAGAGAGTTGAGAGAAGGAGAGGTAGTAGAATCACTCTCCTCCGATTCTCGTGGAGATTTGAGCGTGTGTTCAAAAGGGTTCACAATTGGTCGTGAAGAAGTATCAGCCAATTGTGCGGGAATTCGAGCTTTGGGTGATGGCCGTTTTGGGGGTGAGAATGGGATTCGTGGAAGAGGGTTCAAGATGGGTGCTCACTGGCCGTGAATGAGCTTCGGCCGCTATTGAATATCTTTCCCCGCTCTCTTGCAGAGATGGCTCTTTGTCGAGAGCCGGGTGCCGAGGGGAAGGTCGTTTCTGGCGGAGAGCCGAGAGGAGCGAGGGTCGGGGTGAGCTTCGGATTATCCAGCTCGTCCTCTGAGCTGGATGACAATCCATCATTCAATCCCATCTCGGCCAGGATGTTTGATCCGTATTGATCGAAGGCCGACACTGGCTGTGGGGAGAGAATCACCATTGCTTGACTTGGAATGACAAATGCTTTTCTTTTCTTTCTCACTGACCTCCACTGGTTAGGGTCACTGCCTTCCTCTTTCTTTGTTCTTCTCACTGGAACTTCGCCTCGTTCCTTCCAAATGCTTGCTTTTACTCACAGGCCGTTTCTTCGAAGATCATTGATTTGATTTATTCTTTGGAAAAGAATCTTCATTTCGGAAACGGTTCTAATCGGCCTTAATTTTACCGTGTGCCCTTTCACCGCTTGCTCTATTAAGAAAGAAATTTTGGAGCAGTAGATATGGCTCGAAGCCGAAAACGTCGTCCCGGTGGAGTTGAACTTTTTTCCGACTCCTGACCCGTCGGTTGAGTAGGAAATCAAACCCGTTGACGTTTGCGCCTTTGATCATGGCAATCATCGGCTTGAGTTTTGGAATGCCGATCTCTCCTCGAGATCCGCCTATCCCTAAGATGCTTTTTTGTGTAATATCCAGCAGCAGCCTGTACTTTGGCTTGAGCAGGAGCTTTGACATGCTTGCTCTGTACGGCTCTGGGGAGATAAGCATCTCTCTGCTGAGGAATTCATCCACTTCTTCACGGCTGTAATCATCTGGAATGAATTCTCCTATGCTGGGCAGATTAAACACCTTTCGCAGCATTCTGTTGAGCTTGATGGTGATGGTTGCTGAATCAAACTTTCCGTCTGCGCCTTCGACGTCCATGTCGAATGAAGATGAGTAGAGGCCGTCTTCATCAATGATGTTGAGGTAGAACAGTGCGGCATCTCTCTTTAGCAAAAGCTTGGGCATGGAGGTTGCCCACAGCAGGAGACCGGAGTTATCAACAAGGTCTACCATCTCTTTTAGTTCAGAAACATGGAGATTGGAGAAGATGTATCACTCTCAAATGACAGCTTTGTCATTAGGGCTTCAAACTGATTCATCCCTGCAGTTGATTTCTTGGGCGCCATTTCTGCAACTTGGAGAATTTGATTGTGCGAAGAACTTGCAGAGAATAGATGAAGATTTTGAATCTTTGAAATTTGCAGAGATAAAGATGAAGGAAGAAAGGATTCGCGTATCTTTTCCATATATATCAACTGCCATATAGGGTCAACGGTTAAGATTGAAACAGTTGATATTCTGATCAACGGCTGGGAGAGATTCACTCATCACGTTTTGCTGACGTGCTTTCGGCGAGTGTATTACAACCGCGCGTGAGGTATTTCAAACGTTTGACGTTCTGCCTCGATCCTGCCGTGCTGCGTTACTATGCGTACTTTATAATTAATGCGATGGGAAAGGAAACTTATCAAACAATTTAACTAAGGAATGTCCGTCCGCTTAACATATGAATTCAAAATAATTGGACTTTATATAGCATATTCCTCGCAGCAATTATTGCATGAGATGTGCAGACACCGCCTTGGACACAGATTCAAATGATATCATAGCGGTCTTCTCCTTTGTTCGATTGACAGTTTTCCTCAGCTGAGTATTTGAAGATTTTGCTTGAATTTTAGTCAGCTGAGTTCCCTTTAGCTCTTCGACTGATGTCCAGCTGAGTTTGTTCCCCCTCAGCTGGATGGTTTTTTCTTCACCCGGATTGAGCAGTCCAAATAATTCACACATCATCTTGACTTGGATTTCAGCATGTTGTGCTTTTGTGTGACTTTTCCCAACAATGGATTCTTTCAGATGTTGAGATATCTCCTGGATGCTTTCATGTCGTCAGCTGGGTTAGAGGATCATCTTGTTTTTCCTGCTGGATTAGGTTTTCCTTCAGCTGGTGATTCCAGCTGAGCTTATTTTGGAGAGGGCATCCTGCTGGGTATTCTTTGCACTCTTTCCAGCTACGTAGAGTTCCCTCTTGATTTGATAGTAGGTGGCTTTTTCTTCAGCTGCATCCTACATCCGTTCATTTCTTTGATGAGATCTCAGTTTGTATAGCAAGTAGACAGCTGTCCCAAATTCAAATTCTCGATTCAAATGCCGCTTCTCTAATCATCTCGAGACCAATGTACTCACTGTATGACCTACCGAATCTTCGTATAATTATCCACCGCCTTTATTTCATACTGGTCCTGGCCACTTAGCTGGGTTTCGTTATTTTCTTCATCGGTTGATTCAATCAGATGTTTCAGACATCTTAATCAGAGTAATCATCCTCATCTGAGTCGGAGAAGGAGATTTGATCATCATCCGTTTCGCTCGATTCGATCCTTTTATCCTCTCTCCGGGAGGATGACTCAGCTGGGTTGCTCTTTGGGTAGAGTTGCTTGTCGTGATGAACCTTCACGATATTCTTGTACTTTTCCTTGCTTTGTTCCACCGATTAATGCTTCGTACAAATAGGTAACTTCTTCGTTCAAATCTTCTTTGCTCATAAATCCGAGCTCTTTGTTGGTCCTTCCAAGCCGAGCTGATTGAGCTTCTTTTCTCGGCTTGATCTTCGCCCGTCATTCATTCGACCGGATGAATCTCTCGCTTGTGATCCCCGCATCAAATTCGTTGGCCTTCAAGATGGAAAACAATTTTTCCGTCTCCATGCCGCCAAGATCAGCCCCGCTTTGGTGAACTACTTTGTGTGTACACCATTTCCGAGTGAGAGAGCCGAAAGAACTTTCAAGTTTCTTGTCTCGAACTGTATATTTTCCAAGCTCGGATTGTCTCGATCTCGATGACGAGGTTGGAGAATCTGAGCTCCATTTGATCGATGGACTCATAGGGGAGTTGCTTGAAATTGTCGAATTTCTGGCATGCAACTGAGAATTTGTTTTCGAATTTCCTCCGAGCCTTCACACAGCCTTGGCTAGAGTGTCCCACATCCCCTTAGCCGTCTCAGCTGATGATCTCGCCGAGATAAGCATTCGTCACCGTTGAGGAGATGACGTTGCGAGCGTAGCCGTCCAAACCAGCCTTGTCTTCTTTCTTCTCGAGAGTACTCCCTTTGGGGCTTCACAACTTGACTGAGTACTCCGGTTCGCCCTCCAGTGTGGTTTCTCGCTTGTCTTTCGACTTCATGATGATGATGGGTCCGTCGCTGATAACATCCCACATCATGTCGTGATGCGCACTCGTAAAGCTTTTGAGACGGAACTTCCGGATCCGATAATCATCGACAGAGAATGCTCGGAAGATTCTCGCATTGTGGAAGATTCCATGATAGTATGCAATATAATGATTTTTTTTTTAAAAATTGAAACTTTGAAGGATCTGTTCAGGTGATCACTATCAGCAAAGAAGCTGACTTGACAGATGCAGTGATCTTTTGAACCACTGCTCTGATACCAATTGATGGTCCCAAGACGGATACCTTGGTGTAGGGGGGTGAATACACCAAGGTTTAAAAACTTTTCCAATTAAAACTCTTTTGAGTGAGTTGGGCCGTGTTCGATCCAAATTGACGGCTTTTTGATCGACACAGCTGGCTGTGTGCGGAATGTGGTGGGATTTTGGAAAGTCCGTCTGTTGCTTCAAATATATTGCAAGGCTTAGTTTCTCTTTTCGCTTAATCAGCTTTATGCAAATTTTGAAATAATGCTTATGAAGGGTTAGGCTGGATGCATAAATAAACAGGAAAGAAAAAAAGCAACTTAACGTGGTTCGGAGAAACTACTCCTACGTCCACGACCAGAAACCTCTGGTAATCCACTAAGGATACCACTGACTTTTCGCGCAAGCGTTGGGTGTACTAGTTCCTCAAGCCGGATACAAGTTTACGCGTACCGTATCGAAACGTAACCAGACCGTTTACGGGCACAACTGAAGCCTAACCTGTAGTTTACGGGTACTACAGAACCAACACTCGAATTACGCGCTTCGAGCAGGCGTACCTTTACCTAACCTTTTCTGGGTTTGGGTTTGGGGGGGTTTTCCAACTATGAACGAGTTCTTACAATTAAGAACAATGAGTATGATGAACTCGTTCAAACTAGGCTTAAGATGGGAAGAATTTTATGCCTAGATACTAGTGGGAGAGAGCTTCAGCAGCCTGAGAATAAATAATATCTTATAAGAATGAAGGCTGCTGGATCTTTGAAGCTTTTCTGAGAGATCTCTTGATCTTTGGTTAGACTTCCTTCAATGAAGTATGTTGATCTCTCTTGAATATATTCTCTCGTTACTCCTCTGGTCCTGATGATGAAGAAGACTTCTATTTATAGGGAGAGTTTAGAACTAGCCGTTGGAAAGAGCCGTTCTGAATCTCTACCTAACTTCTGACAGGATTGACTTGCCTTCTTCCTTGATTTCCTCGTAAAGCAATCCTAGGTTTGACTTCTAGGTGCTGAGGTGTCGAGTTCCTGATGGTCCAGATCAGATCTGACTTTATCTAAAGTTCACTTCGACTCTGCTGTGTTGGTGACTCTGAGCTGTCTTGAACTCTGCTGGATCATTGACGCTGAGCTGAGTCTTGAACTCTGCTGGGTCTTGACGCTGAGCAGAGTTGTCACACGAGCTGGGTCTTTCCTACAAATGCTCGTGTCCGGGAAGAACTTTATCGTTTTGGATCTGGATAACGTTCCTTATTACTCGACTTGACTTACCCTGCTGTGTACTCAGCTGGGTCTTCTGCTGTCTTCAACGATTCCACCTGAACTTAGAAATTCTATAAGCTCAAACAGGTGAGCTGGAAAAACACTTGGGCTTGTGCAAACATCTACTTGGTTGGGGTCAGCTGGGTTTTGGTATCACTTCAAAACTCTATTAATTTTCCCAACAATAGGGGATACAAATAGTATAGGAAAAACTTTAGGAGCAAATTTTACAACAAAATTTTGAGAATTCTGCTGGGATTGCTCTTAGCCAACGGGTTTGAGACTGATATATACAGTAAAGTCACTATTTTAATCGAAATTAGGATGAGAACATGTAGAAAATTTCTAAACAAATTTAAATCTGAAAAATACTTAATGGATAAGTACTCGATCTAATTCTTAATTATACGCGAACAACATCACAACTTCTAAATAAAATTTAAAATTATTTTTAAATGTATACACGTAAATCAAACACATAAGTTATTTTCCGTCGAATCTTGGCGGGGTTACTTACTAGTATAAATTAATAAATGATTTTATTATGAAATAGGAAGAATTTTGAATAAGAACTTTGAATGCTAAAGAAGAACGTCGAGTATTTGCATTTGAATAACAATTTGTAGTAATATTAACTGTTAGCGTGTGTTTACATGTACAGAAAGGGCCTATTTATAGTTATTTACATTGAGGATAAAATAGTAATATCATATCAGTGCGCTGGGGGGCAAATTATGGTAAGTTGTAAATAAGTCACAATGTAACGTGGCTTGAAGTTGAATCTCCTACATTTACGGACCAATCAAACTGGTAAATCTTTTTCCTTTGAATTTCTTGTTTTATAGTTGCAAGAGAAATTGTCCAGTTTAGTTCACCTTAGTGCCAGATCACATGTTTTTGGCCATAACCAATACTTTCTTCTTTCTAGGTTTCAGATAACAAACTTGTTCCTTACTTGCTTCTTCTTACAAACTTTCCAACTTAACTCTGGTTTGGGGTTTGTTTGAGTTATTGAAAAAAATTTATAGTTCTTGTGTACACAGTTTAGTTCACCATAGTATCAGACCACAGGTTCAAAGGCATAAACACTTCAATTATTGAAAAAAAAATTTTATAGTTCTTGTGAACACAGTAGCCGTATTTCTAAATTGTGTAGGGTACACAGTTGAGATTACCAACTATTTTAAATATGAGGAGTAATAACTAATATTATTATGCATATTCATAGTCGTTTCCAATATATATATAGATGCTCCAAAATTCTCCCTCCGTCCCAGGTTAGTGTGGTTCAACTAATATTTTTTACCTCACAACAAATTAAATATGCACTACACTTTTGATGGACATAAGGAGTATGATTTAACCACATGTTCTTATGTACATTATCGATATACATATGAAACACGGTTAAAAGGTACATTGTTGATAAATATACACATTTGAGATTACCAACTGTGTCATAGCTTGTTTGTGTTTAATTTTTTCAGAAAAATTAATTTCTTAAATAACATAAACATCTACTCATCAACTCATAATCACATTATTACTTCTTTCTTACTTCCTTTGTACGATATATGATTCATTTAATACCTACATGATGGTTCCGAAAATGAGTTCTAGGTGTAAAGGGGGTTGAATACACCGATATATAAAAATTTTACACGTTAAAATTTTTTAGAGTGAGCTCAGTTATGAATCTTGCTGACTTCTTTGGAAGATGGTCAGCTGGACTAATAACTCAGCTGGCTATGCGGAAGGTGGTGGCTTGAAAACTTAACTCGTTTGTTGCTTAGAAAAACTCAGCTTGAAAATTTATCTTTCAGTTTTCACTTAGTCAAGTTGCATGCACTGTCAGAAAATCCAACTGGATGAGTCACTCAGTCAAAAGATAAACTTTGAAATACGTTGTGTTGGATGATTGGTTAGTTCTTCAGAAAGATAAATATAAAACAAAGCAGTAAAGAACACAAAGCTTTTTAACGTGGTTCGGAGAAACACCTCCTACGTCCACGACCAGAATCACTGGTAAATCTACTAAAGGATAACCACTTGCTTTACAAGTAGCAAGCAAACTCCTCAGCTCAAACTAGAGCCTTTACCTACAGTTTTCGGGCACTGCAGAAGCCTAGCCTTCAGTTTACGGGTACTGAAGAAACCTGACCTGTAGTTTCCGGGTACTACAGAACCTAACCTATAGTTTGCGGGTACTGTAGAACCAAACCACTCGAATTACGCACTTCGAACAAGCGTACTTTAACCTAACCTTTTCTGGGTAGAAGGGTTTGGGTTTGGAGTTTTCCAACTTTGAACGAGTTCTTACAGTGAAAAACAAAAGTGTATGATGAACTCGTTCAAACTAGGCTTTTGATAAGGAAGATTTATATGCCTAGATTACAGAGGAAGAAAACTCAACAGTCTAGAGAACTCTAGAGAAATTCTGGAGATTTTCGCGTTCTTGAGTGAATTTTGCAGACTGTAGTATAGAGAGTAGTTTTTGAATTTCAGAGAGTTTTCTTGATTGATTCTGGAGAAGAAGGCATGTATTTATGGGTGGAGATTCAAAACTAGCCGTTGGAAGAACCGTTTGAATCTCACCTACTTTCTGACTTCACGTCTTGGTAGCCCAACTTTCTTCACATGTTCTTCCTCTGCGTGTCAGATCCTAGGTTTACTTTATAGGATGCTGAGTTGTCAAATCCTCGTTGGTCGAGGATTATTTAATCTTCTGATACTGGGATCTTGTCTTGGAGCTGGCTTCGATGTTGAGCTGAGTCTTCAAGCTTTGGCTGTGTCTTGATCAGCTGGGAGCTTTGTTGGATCAGCTCCGCTAGGTTTACTCAGCTGAATCCGCTCTGCTTGATAAACTCTGTTGGATCCGCTCTGTTGGATCCTGCTCAGTTGTCTTCTGCTTAGCTGAGCTGTCTTCTGCTTAGTTGACTTCCCAACTGTCTTCTGCTGCTTTACCTGTAAACTTAGAAAAATCTAGAAGCTCAAACAGGCGAGCTGGAAACAACTTGATTTATGCATTCATCTACTCGGTTGGGGTCAGTTGGGTTTTGGTATCAAATCAAAACATACTTAGAATTTTTCCAACACTACAAATTATAATGAATGGTGTTAGACAATAAACATGTATATAATGCATAAATACCTGAAAAATTGATTTTTATCTAATTTTCTTATGTACACAATTGACTTATCATTATATTGTTCTATGGTATACAATTGAAGGGAGATGATCATATAGGAACTCGTCTTTATATGAGAAATAGGAACCAATCCAAGCCATCCATCCTACAAGATCTATGAATATGATTTAATCTCATATTTAACCGGTCAACCCCGCATTTTTATACTTAAGTAAGGTTAGTATGGTAATTTTTGCTATTTTCTCCAGTGCAAAAATGAAATGCATTAATTAGTGTAAACTGATGCATTAATTAGTGTAAAGTGATGCATTAATATCACATTTTTTATGCATCAATTATTTTTTATTAATATGGAACAAATAATAACCTAGATATACACCTCATTTATATATGGTTTATAAAAAACAAACAAGATTTATAAAGTGTGTACTTATACAATTAAAGCATTACGTATAGCGTATTTGTATTTGTTACTTGATGTTCTGGCAAAATTTTATGATGCATTAATACGATTTACGTGATGCATCAATATGAAATTGTGAAGCACATAATAGGGGATGATCCATTATCACCATTAATGCATTACATATACGATATTTGTGCATTCAATTGTTTAGATTTATGCATTACATTTGTATATTTTTTTTACATATAATATCATTCATTATATCGTTATATTGCATTATGCTATTTAGTTTTATGCATATTACATTGTATATTTTTTTGTCATGCAATACCATTCATATATGCAATATGTATATCATGTTCGTATTCGTATATGATATCACAATCAATGTATTATGTATAACATATTTGTATTTGTTAATGATACTCTGGGCACAATTTTATGATGCATTAACACGATTTACGTGCTGCATCAATATAAAACTGTCAATGCACATAATAGTGAAAGACCTAGTACCATAATTAATGGATTACGTATATGATATTTGTGCATTATATATATAAGTTTGGATGCACAATTGCAATTTATAAAATGCACAAACTATCACACGGTAATGCATTAACAGTCTGAAGAAAATATCTCATCCCCAATAATGCATCAATACTTAGATACACATTCAAAAAATTTCAATCGCATTATAAAATATTTCCACAATATTCTTTTAATAATCTTTTACAAGTTGTACACAAAAGCATCGAAAAACTTCACACCCGTATTGTCAGAAAATATAATGTTGAAATAATGCACAAAATACACACCATATAAACTGAAGTCTTCTTCTTCCCAGACGACATCATCAGCTCACTTTCGTAGAAAAATCAAACAAAATCAAAAACCAAATCGACCTTTGTGAACGAGAGGGTTAAAATTTTGTGAAAATTAATTAAGGAAAAACTCATGAAGAAAGGAAATCGACAGCTGTGAACGAGATGGTGTGAAATTAATCAATCAAAACTCACAAAGAAAGAAAATCAATCGCCATGAATGAGAGGATCAAGATTTTGTGAAATTAATCAATAAACCCACCAAGAAAGCACTTGAATTACATAGTAAAATTTTCTGTCAATTGATTTGCAATGTTTGGTCAATTCTATTACGATTTATCAGATTTAACCAGATACTGAAGCACCCTGTAATACACACTTGAATCGCCTTGTGGTGGTGCGGTGATGTATGACGGTGTCACGGCGACGACAGCGATGATTTGTGATGGTGCTAGTGAAGAGAAAAATGGATGGGGGCGAGAGAGAGAGAGAGAGAGAGAGCGCGCTATGATCGAACGAGAAGGAGCATGAGAGAGTATGTTGCTGATAATTAATTTCCTAAAATAGCCTTCATCCCTTTTTTTTTTAATCCATGTTAAAATTTTAGATTTAATCATAGCCACACATTCTTTAGTATTCTTTAGTAATGAGTGGTCGTGATTAGTTCTTATTCCTCATATAAGACATGATTCTCACCTGATCCATACCCTACAGTTGAATATACAAATTTTATCAATATCTACAAATTATAATTCATGTTATTAGGCATTAAAATCTATATTTTAAATATATAAAAGCTTTAAAATTGCTTTACCTACCGGTTCTTATGTACATTGTAAACTTATGAGTACACGATTGTATGGTACACTATTGTTGAATATGTACACAGTCAAGATTAACAACTGTGTCACAGACAAGTTTAAAATAATCATGTCATCTTCTCTTCCCCTTCAGTCTCTCAGACGACATCAACATTCCCCTCTGCTTTCCGGCCAAAAGTAACGACAGATATTTAATTGATGTCCATCTCACTCATGTAGAGATTTAATTGACAGAAAGAAAAACAAAAACAAAAAGTGATAATTAGAGGTTAGAAATGGTGTGTGAGGTGGGTGTTTGCGTCGTCGCCAGTTGCATTTGGGTCATACATATTCACCAGCGGAAGCTAGGGTTTCGATCGGCAATTTGAGGAAGAAAGGGCAAGGGAGTCACAGTTGGTGGTTGGGTAGTCGAGTTTTTTTTTTAACTTCTTTTTTTGTTTATATCTTTTAATATAACTAACATATATGTATTTTATTTATTCAATTTTAAATATGGGGGCAATTTTGTCTTTTAAGTGAAAAAGATGTATCAAACATATCTTTTAAAATGTAGTCTATAATTTACCTATTACAATATGTTTGGTGGTATTTTTGAAACCTACTCATAAAATTATACCACATAATATTATACCTCTATTTAGAGGGATAAAAAAAAGCGCACACACCCTAAGTCATAAAATTACAAAGCTGAAACATTATCTATATAATTTGGAGCTTTCCTATAAGGCGGATTGAGAGTGCCATCTACCAAAAAAAACAAACTACTCCTCAGATCCCCCATATACTTAATTTGTGATGAGATAAAATCTATCAATAAAGAGAAACAGAAATGTACTGAATATTTACACAGCTAAATCACACACCTAAGTTACCTTCTATGTCTACTCGTACGCTTTCGTGCCTTTGTTCGCTTCCAAGACATCCCACTGTCTAACAGACCTTCGCTCCCCCTCTTGAGTGACCCGTTCGCTTCCAACGCCCCCAAAGAAGTACCGTATTCTATAATGTTTGTCACGACTCCATAGACGATTACCTCACTTTTGGGGACTAAAATCGCCCTCCTCTCCACCACTGCTGTCTGGCCGCAACATGGCTCTCTCACTGCTCGGTCTTTTAGATTCTCGATGATGGAATCCTTATCTTCCTTGAGACAGACAGGCGGAATCTGAAGACAACACTCAATCAATCGTCACCATGAATACGCGTTATGCAAGTTAAATTGGTTATTATGACAACATTTCTGTCATGTATAGTGGGGCAGACCAAAAGGCTAAAAGTCAGGAAAGGATGATCATATTCACAATTAAAATCCTTGAAGAGAAGTGTATTCTCACCTCAAAATCAACGAGGATTTTGAGATCAGCATATGTACACTTGCAACCAGCACTGAAGTTCAATTTCAAGAAAATATCAAAAGGCTTTGCGTTCCTTGCTGTCCTCCTGATAAGCAATGAACAAAGAGTTTTTAATCCAAGTAAAACAAAATATATGTGCGATACAGTATGCACCGACTACTTTGATAAGCATAGGGTACTTAGACCAAGAAGCAATAACCCCAGTACATGCATTCCCAGAGTTCATATATGAAAAATGAGAATTTTCATACAAGGAAAAGGATCTTCGAAAAGTACTTTAAAGTTCCCCAAAGTTAAAAGAATAAGAGAACTTTTTACAACATAGAGCTCCAAACTCATTCTATATGGATTAAAATCATTCTAATCTATAGCTCATATAATGGAAATGAAGGATGTACCTTTTGAGATTAAGAGGTTGGTCATATAAAACAGCTCCCTTCATGCTTAGACTTTCAGAGAAGGAGACCTATTGTTCAATCAAAACAGAAAGTAAAGAACCCAAAGTAAAGGAAGGAGATGAAACCGGAAACCTATGAAGGTCCGAGATGGTGAACCTAACTGCCAATGTATTTCAGATGAAAATACAGATTATGATTATTGTATACAAATGGGCCTTTTGTCGAGCAAGCTAATTGAGCATGATCAAGATAGGATTATCAACGAATCATTAAAAGGAGTGTGCTGAACTTTTTCACGAGTAGATCAAAATTTAATGAGATTCGGAAAAGAGGCTCCAAAAAATTTAATAATTTAAATTATTAAATAACTAAAGTTTTCGCTGAAGAAGTTAGATATGGTTCAAAAAAACATTAAAATCATAACACAAAAAATGGACATAGAACCCATAATTATCAACATCTCCAAGTGAGTGCTCAAATAATCACGCCCAGCACATAAGCAAGTGGACTCAATAAGAACTACAATTATCAAGTAATTATGTGCCAATACTGGAAAATGCTTATTGTTCCCACAGGAAAAGGCAAAAACCTTAACGCTACTTGTTTCTTTTTCTAAGTGTAAGATGCAAAATGATTAGTAGTGAGTTATCCTGAATTTCATTTTTAATAGAATTTCAGCTCATTTAATCAGAAAAGGGGCATGTAAAATTCATCATCTCACCTCAACAGATTTGATAAAAGGCAATGGTGCTTGCTTCCCATGCACACTTGCTATCCTGAGGGTCCAGTTCACAAACTTTTTATCTGAGACACAAGTAAAAGAACTATCAAAATCAAACTTCCATAAAATAATTGCGAGCATTTAGCTTTGACTGAATTTGTACATAAGCAATAAAAGTATGACAGGTGACATAAATAAGTAAATAAAAGATATAAAAATAGTCTTATGGCCTGCTGTGTTGTAACATGGAACCCTCAGAGCGCAAGGGTAAATCTGTCGGATATTATTGTCAGACAATGAAAACTTAAGGAAAAATAGAATTCCAAATCAACAACCTCCAGATATAAAAGCAGAAGTCCTTGTGTTAGTTGTGTACATTATATGAATTATATTAGCATCTTCTTGGGGAAATAGAAAAAGGGACACACTTTAAGACCCTCAATTCTAAGCAATGACATGTGAAATGAAATTGTCATGTGGAGCATACATAGGATTACACATTAGAAACATCAATGAGTGAAGAAAATATGACGAAAAAGAAGGTGAATTGAGGAAAACATGTGAGAAAAAAATACCTAGACTAAAGGCCTGGGTTATAATAATCTGGAAAAGATCAATCCTAATGAATGGAGGGATACGCATACTTAGCATGTCCATGACTCCCGTCATCACCTGTAAAAGTTAAATTTAGCCACCATCCATAAACATCTACACAACAAAAGTATAGTTGTGCACTACAAAAAGCTATACAACTATCAATATGGATGGAGATGATTTGTTCCAAAAAGAGCTGCTTAAGGATGCAATTTTATAAATCAAAGCATGGCAAAAGTGACGGATGATTTCAGGTGAAAGAAAATAATCAGCTCAAACTTGTAGGTTCTTGGTTTAGGCTTCAGTAGAGGTGATACCTAGACTATGTAAGATACGCTTTCTGCCGAAGCCTATGATCCCTTCTGTGGTTGAATGAGTCAAATTTGAAATTCGATTTATTCACAGGAATATTGGGCATCCCATCCACAAGAGTGAATTCCCTTGCCTTATTATCCATGCTCACCCAGTACACCAGGTGCTTTTTTCAGCATTATTATATTTACACATATTACACTTCCAAAATCTTGATCATTATTTGTCCGTGTATTATAAAAATATATGGTTGTTGAAGCACATAGTGTAGCATCAATAATATAGATAATAGATTGGGTTGAGTCAGCTGGCATTATAGACCACACGGCAGTTCATGCTATGACTTAGTTATGACCTTCTCTTAGGTTATTGAGCAGATACCCTACCCTATGCTAGCTAAATTTCAAAATTACATCAGTCTTATATGAGACCGAGAATAAAGTGCAACTGCAATATTCTTTAGTAAGCCCCACGCCCATGGGACTGAAGAGACAAGGAAATGGTGCACCAACCAAGACTACAGATCGAATAATTATCAGTAAAGGTTTGGTCTGGATTTCATAAAGAGGAACAAACAGAGAGTTAGGTTAATGTAAGGTCGTCAAGAGGACATTTTGTTACTCTCTCATATTGATATTGAGGCCCAGTCTTTTCCAATCCATTCAAGACTCACATGGATCAAACGATTTGACCGAGTGTCCAGCCATTTTATTTTCATTTATATTCCTTACCTTCAATTATCTTAAGTAGCCCAAAGAAGCTTAAGCTTTTCTCCAGAATGAAAAAAAACTCAATAAAAATGAAGTTTGTAGCATTCAAGGTCACCTTGTCCACACGTCCGTGTATCACCAAACTTGCTTTCTTGTCCTTCGGGGTTTTCTGAAATAATAGAAGGCATGTTTTAACTCAAGTGCCAAAATAAGAGCAATTTCATCCTTTTAAATAGCTGAGGGATGGGGGGGGGGGGGGGAATAGGATTCATATCCACGTGTCTCATCCTTAATAAGGGGAGAAATATTACTAAGCTACAAGGCCTCAGGTAGAGCAATTTCATTTTACTTGCATGTTATATACAAAAGTTTAGAGACATGTTCTAAGTTCTTTCATGCTCAGGTATCACATCATGTTATTCCATAGGAAAACAAAATTGTTGACACGCTTTACCTGAAGATTCACAATTACGATCTTCCCACCACCCTTGAGGCATTTTAGGGGCAAATTGCATGCAGGAGTAATCTGCAAACTGCAGGGTGTAACATCAGTCAAAAGTGCTGAATTTTACACAAATCACACGTCATTTTTATGTAATAGACCCAGAAATTTCTGAATTCAGGTTGAATTTGCAGGTGGTGACATGACAGATGCACAGACATTATCAATAACACGGTAGCAGGAGATCAGTATATATCAGAAATAACATTAACACCAACTAATGTATATTCAGGCACTTATAGAAGTGAATCATGAAAAAAACTCATTCTCACTTGCTCTCGCTTCATGCTTTTTTTCCCCAAAATTTGTATCCATCTTTAGATATTTAAAAGCTTTTATCTTCTACCATCTGTATAAAACTCCTGATCCATGAAGAATTCAATTTGAGACAGACCGTGACTTCAAATGGATCGCAGGGGAATCGATAAGACCACTGTTGACAATCACTATTTGATACCCTGAGAAACTACATTTCTCTAATGCAAGGGAAGTCATCCTGAGGAGAATATAATTCATTTCTGAAGATCTTGATGCTTGTAATATTGAGTTTGGTTTTCAGCAGAGGACATAAATGTACCTAAAATAAAGTTGCTTTTAGAGTACAAACAGATCATGATATATCATTTTGCGTTTTAAGCACCAAAGCTTCCCTGAGCTATGACCAAGCTTATATAGTGGAAAAGTCATTTGTTATGATTGTAATCATCTCCCGGTTAATAAACTTTTCCCAGGAGCAGAATCAAGCAAGCTTATCTTCAAGAAAATAGCAAATGCTGAATTCTCAAAAGTAAACGAGATAATATGGTCACAAGTACACTTAGGTTTCAGTAATTACCTTGTTCCTAAACATAATACAAGGTCAGCCATTTTGCAGTGCTTTTCTGCAGGATCCATCTCCTTAGGCGGCAAAGCATCCTTTCAGATATAACGAACATCAGCAATAAAATTTTGGAATGTGTCCAGTACTCAAAATCACAAGAGTGATAAAATTCCAATCATTATTCATGCTTTGTAGTGCATACAATTATATCCACTTGTTGAAAAGTAACAATTTTTAGGATGTTTGTCTTCATCTTAAAGAAGAGCTAATAAGAGACTATTTCATCTATTTTTAAATATTCATCACTCATAGACTTGCAATCAGATTTCACAGTGATGCATGTGCGCATGATATTTGCTGAGTTAGCTTTTTCTTTTCCAGGCCTAAAAATAAACCCGTTTTGATGTACACTTCTGAGCCTGTCATGATACACTACAGACAAGAAGAATCCGTAACATCTATTTCTACTTGATGATGAGCTCATACTAAAGAATTCCCTAAAGAAAAATATACCTCCCAGTCAAGAACAGTGTCCCTCAGTTTTGCACCACAACCTGCCTTGGAGCAACGGCGCTTTGTCTCCTTCAACCCAATAGTCTCAATTTCAAAGTCCCTCGCATATCTGCACGGGGAATAACTATTTAAAACAAGCGAGCCCAAGCACCAAAGCTAACATTGTAAGTGTAATGAATCAGCAAGATAGTAATTGAATAAAAAACTTGATATTAATGTGAATTGAGAATCATATTGAAAGTACTTACTCAGCTCCACAGGAAAGGCATAGTTCCATGAAGGAGTCTCCATGTAATTCAGAAAGTTTTTCCCTTGGTATTCCAGAACGAAGATGGAGGCCATCAACATTCTAGCATATCAGACAAGTGGCCACAAAATCAAAGAGTTAAAACCACTAAATCAAGAAAATGATGTAACTTTAAATGTTAAGCATGAATAAAATATAATAAATGATGCATTCATGTAGCAATCATATAATTGTCACAATAATAACGGTGCAAATTCTGCAAAAAAACAAATAAAAAGGAAAAGCTAAAAATGAAAATGAAATTCAAGTACATGGGTCCCTATTTAAAGTAGTAAGAGGAGTGTAAAGAAATAAATTGAACTGATTAATCCAAAAATATTACAGGAGGCATAAGGAATACCTGGCTAATCAGGAACTTCAGGATACCAGCCTTCTCAAGTTCCACCAATGCCATATGAGTTGTGCTTGGTGTTGCTCGATGGAAAGGTAAAGATGCTTCCGGCAAGGCTTTGCCTTGGCGCTGCAAATCAGTGATTAAATCAGGCAAAATAAAATGGTGGTATTCTATCAGTTAGTCAAGTTTTAAGCAATATATAATAAGTTTTAAATAAAGTACCACATGGCATTTGAAAAGGAGAAACTGGTCTCGGTTAAAATCATATTTTTAGATATAATACTTCAAATGCCATGTGATACTTTATTTAAACTTTTTACTCTCCCACGATAACATCAACAAATGTATCATCAAGAGATACATGTTCTATAAAATGTCAGTACATCATTCTAACAGAAAAGTAATCAACTTTTTAAAAACAAGACCTGAATTCATTTAGATAGCAATATTCACGCATTAAAGTGAAGAGAACATTTCTAGGATGCAAAGATTGGTGGAAGCTTCTGTTAAATCATGTCCAAAACTTCTCAAAGAATGCAATGCTGCACATGGGGAAAAAATAGACACACATTACCTGAAGGGTCCAGATGCCCTTGGGGCCACGAAAGTCAGGTATACCACAGGAAGTGGATATTCCTGCCCCAGTGAATACCACCAAGTGCTTGCTCTGCATGAACAAACAAGGGTCCTCAGATTAATTGACAGAACCGAACGTGATGAATATAAACCATTTTCAGGTCAGACCTTTTGAATCATCATGGCAAGTCGTTCAACCTGCAAATGAAGACATTAATTTCCAGTCATATATTCATGTCAAACCATCTTCAAAATGATATGGCAACCTGAAACTCCTATTATCGCATACACTACCAACCACTCCGAAGGGAAAAGATGCATGAGAGAGTATAGCGCCAACAATTGAGTCAAGCAAATCACTAACTGCAGCAATATTCTTCATGCTTTGGAAATTATGTAATTTTTAGAGAAAACAAATGAAAGCTGCTTATTATTAGTTAAAACCAAGACGGGTGTGATAAGTTAGCTCACGATCAGAAATGTTCCAAGTTCTGGCTATAAGTGTGATGAATGTTGAATAGACTAATGCTGCCTAAAACAACAACACAGAAATAATGGGGAACAGAAACATAGGCAAGCAATAAAACCCCTGTAAAATCATTTTAACTGATTATTTTATATTCCAAGAAATTTCCAGAGCTCACCACAATGACCAGCCAATTAGCTTATAGCACCTTCAATGTCGAAACTTTATCCTTAACTATGTGAATAACGTAAGCAATTTCCCTCAGTTGTTCACCGGCTGGCCATCTTATAGTTATCTTCGGCTTTGAATAGACAATACGAACTCGTGGTTACAAACTGCAAACACAGACTACCACAGTGTCCTTAGCAGAAAAAATGTTTTCTTTTTAAGTTTTAACAAATACTGTTGTCGTTCTGTGCAAACCTAGTCGTTCCACCTTATATAACCAGACATGGTATGTGCATAATGGGGCATATGCACAGTTAAGTTCGTCCAATTCCCAATGCATCTTTACAAGTTTACAGAAGGTATATTTTGCGAGATGAACTTGGAGATTAAGATGCATCAACTGGAATCCACCAAAGACGTTCAACCATCCAGCATCCAAAGGAAATCTGATGCTCCTCCCAAGATTTATACAAGTTCAAGATAGTAAAATTTCATCTTGGTTCGTATGGATGAGGAGTCAAAACACATGCAACCATTTCCAGAGAACATTTCAAAATAGATACAATTAGCACTGCCCTGACTGTAGTTTAATTCAACATTCACAGTGTCGACGCACTCTCCCTATAAACAAATCGATAACTTCCTTTATAAATAAATCCACCAGCCTATCCTCATTATCATGATCACATCTATTAAAGTATGATTTCCCCAATAACCAACCTCAAATTCAATCAACAACTACGTAGCATTACTGCATTTGATTTCACAATTCCAGACAAAAGGAAAAAATCGGATCATTTTTCAAGAGCCGGCGAAAAAATAAAAACTTCAACACAATAATGAATGAATGCAGTTCACCAAAAATCAGATCTCCCGGAAGAACCAAACAAACTAGTTTTAGGGCATGAACTAAACCCTCCTAGGACAGAATGGCGATAAATTAAGAGGAAAGAAAACCTAAAGAGCTAATTAAAGCAATAGCAAACGGAGATAGAATGATCACAGAAGCACGAGAGTAATAAAGAAGAAGGAAATCATCAACAAACAATGCAAAAGCATCACAGAAAATATAATGTAGCCAAAATACGAAGTAGAACAATGAGAGATCGAAAAAAAACGAAATCTTTACTTTGTCCTGAAAAACGTGAGTTGGGTCGAAAAATTCCGCCATTCCAACGTTGCCCACATCCTCGATGAAGGAAAGCTTCTCAGCATACCCCAGAGACATGGCGAATAATTTGGGTTTTCTTCTGCGGTTTCTGGGAATAGTTTTTCGAATTTATTTTGTGGGTTTTGTTGCCGTGTGAGAGAAAGTCGATCAAATAAAACGGGAAGGGAAGAGGGAACTGGAAAAAGAAAGGTGTAGTAGTTACGATACTAGGAAAGAAGTGTGTGTTCGGTTCCTTTAAGGAGGCACCGTTCTTTCAAAATGTGTACTTCATATTTCATAGATACTCCGAGGTAAATGGAGTATTTGTTTTTTGGCTAATTGTTAATTAAAAAAACGACCCTGCAATATATCAAATTTTTAATTTATATTCTATCCGTTTCCCAAATAATTGTTTCGAGCCGTCAAAATACGTATACCAATATAGTGGGCAAAATAACTCATTTTACCTTTAGAGTTCTCACAGCGGAACCTAAAAGTGGTGGGCGCTCACTGGCGCAACAAATTTGGAGGTCGACATGGATGGCGCCCACGGAGGGCGCAAGGAAGAGGGCGGAATTCCGCCATTTTGGAGACGTGGGCGGAGGCGTGTTGCTGCTGATGTGGCGGCTGGTAATTGGGCAACGGTTTAGCCGTTGCCCTTCAAATGGATAATTTTTTTTAATTTAATTCCTAATTTTTTGCTATAAAATACAACCCTACATTCTGGTAATTGGGCAACGGTTTAGCCGTTGCCCTTCAAATGGATAATTTTTTTTAATTTAATTCCTAATTTTTTGCTATAAAATACAACCCTACATTTCACTTCATTTTCACCCTTATTCTACATTTCTCTTTCAATTTCT
Source organism: Agastache rugosa (assembly GCA_031470985.1). Taxonomy (NCBI): domain Eukaryota; kingdom Viridiplantae; phylum Streptophyta; class Magnoliopsida; order Lamiales; family Lamiaceae; genus Agastache; species Agastache rugosa. The sequence continues at coordinate 46,407,380 of CM062601.1, read as the reverse complement.
TCTCATCATTTCCTCCATTTCTTTCATTTTTAGCTACAAATGGATCCCAATTGGCCTTCATCCCTACAAAACAATTATATGCCCACCCCTACCGCCCTCAATTTCCACCTGATTCTCAATTTCCGCCGGGTTACGGCTCTGTGCCACAATTTTCGCCGGATTCCACCTATTTGCATTTATAAAATAATTGTTATTTAAATTAGTAAATAATTGTAATTTTTAATTTTAAGTTTTAATTTTTAATTTTTGTTGTAACCTTTTTTTTAATTAATGTAATGTTATTTCAACTATTCAATAAAATTATCATTTAAAAAATAATTGTCATTTAAATTATGAAATAAAATTAATGATTAAATTAAAATAAAAAAAAATGGGGAGAGCCCTCCAAATTTGGAGGGCACCATTGTGGGGGGACAAGGAGAGCCCTCCTGCGCCCACAAAAATAGTTAGTGCCCTCTATTTTGAAGGACACCATTGTAGGTGCTCTTACTTAATTAGTAAACCTTTAATATTTAGTCAAAGGGTAAATATGACAATTTTGTATAATTTTTGTATAAAAATGTGTAATAGGATACTCATTTGAGGACAAAATTTGTGACGGCTTGGGACAGTTATTTGAGGACGAAGGGAGTATATGAATTTTGAAATAAGAGTAGGTCTCCTCTGAAACGGGTCGGATCAACCCCGCAATTTTTTTTCGATTTTTTTAATTTATTTTTCTTCTCCGCCTTCGGCTCCGATTTTAATTTATAGATAATAATTGTGGCAACATTAATATTTTTTAGCTCGCTCCGAAACCTTCGGCTCCCCTCGTTCGACTCTTTAAAAAAATTAAAATTAAAAAAAGTAAAAAAAAAATTAAAAGTTTGTTACACGCCGAATAAAAAAAATAAAAAATTCATCACACGCGCCTTACTGCCACTTAGGTGAGACTGCCTCACCCAAATTTTTGCCTTGAAATAATAATCCAATAATTTGATTTGTAGCAAAATATAAATGCTCACAGTTTTCGATGGCCAAAAAATTGGTGTATATCAAAAATATCTTTTTTGATAGAATTCCGAAGGTAACGGCTGTTTTTTTCTCTCCCGATCACCTGAATTTTACACAAGTTGTCAGAATTCTCACACCGTAGGTGCTCAACAACCTTTCCTTACTGTAGCAATGATAATGAGCTATATGTTCAACTAACCACGGTGATTGAGATTTGAGAAAGGAATAGTTAGTAGCTAGAGATGTCAATTGAATTGTGAAACGGTACCTCGTTATAAAACGGTACTCCCTCTGTTCCGATAGTAAGGTCTATCTTTTCTTTTTGTCGGTTTCATTAGCATACTCTCATTTTAAAAATGAAAATAATTAACTCTTCAAAAGCTGTGAGACCTACCACTTTTTATTTTTATTTTTATTTACTCTTGTTTCTTAATAACTGTGTCCAAAACAAGTGAGACCATGCTATTGGGACGAATGAAGTATTATTTGTGTGCCATATCAATTTTCAGGTCATGATACAAATATAGGCACGTCTGTTTTGTTACAGTTTAATACGTTTGGTCATTATTGAAAAGTTTCAACGATCATACATATACTGTAAATTTTTGAAATATGGTGCTGTAGTTAGCAAGTAACCCTTCCCTATAAATAATATACGGAATGCGATTTGAATTTACTCAATCAATGTTGTCGATTTTACAATCAAATCGAATGGATCAAACTTTTAAGTTTAGAAATCGATAATGACTAGTTAATTTTAAGGGTTAAACACTTTCTATAAGTTACAAAAAACAACTGGACCTTTTATTTATTTATTTATTTTTTTTTCAATTCTATCATTAGAACAAGCTTCACTGAATTTTGGCTAAATAGTCGCAAGAACTCCATATTCAACAGGAAGATAAGGATATTTAGGGGATGACTGGTATGCTGGAATGGAATGGGAATGGAATGGTCATTACTGTCTCCATTCCTAATCCCACGGTTGGTGTATTTTTTTCAGAAGGAATGATCATTCCTTAAGGAATGACTAATCCCATGAGCATGGGTTTAGCCATTCCTTCCCTCCCCCTTGGTATTAGCTAATCCACATCTTCAGGAATGAATATTATTATTATTATTATTATTATTATTATTATTAATGGTATAATAATTATTATTATTATAAAAATAATTATAATAAAAACAATAACATTAAAATAATAAGAAATAATAATTATTACTAATAAGATTATAATAATAATTAAAATAATAATAAATTTATAATAATAATTAAAATAGTAATAAATAATAATAATTATTAATTATTATTATTTCTTATTATTAGAAATCATATTATAATAATTATAATAATTAAATTAAAAATAATAATTAGTAAAATCATAATAAATAATAAATATTATTATTAAGCTAATTGTAGTAAGTATAATAAAAACAATAAAACTAAAATAATATTTATTATTAGTATTAGTATTAGTATTAATATTAATATTAATATTAATATTATTAAATTAAAATTATTAATAATTATAATAAGTATTCCCTTCGTCCACCAAAAGTTTGCATCAAAAATTGCGACATGGATTTTATTATTAACCGTAAGAATAAAATTAATTAAGGAATGATCATTCCATTCCTGATGTATACCATCCATAGGAATATTATTCTTTAATTCATTCCTTTCCTACATTCATTCCATTACAGGGGTCATTCTATTCCCACTAAATTCCATTCATGTCTACCAGCCACCCCCTTAATATATTAGTTATTTATTTTATTTAATTCTTAGGTTTTTATTTCTTTGTCTTGGACGTCAAGTTATTTATTTCCTTTTAGACGCATAGGGTTTTGGTATATATTGGGTTTTTTGTTATGTTTTGAGGGGAGTTTAATTTGATATTGAAAAGTAGAGTTTGGGTTTGTTTCCCTTCTCGTGTGTTCTTTTGATATTCATATTTGAATCAATGGATTAACCATTATCTTAAGTATTCCGGTATAATTTATTATCAACTGATTCGTATTTTTATTGATTTCGAATATATATTGCGTTTCTCCCTGCACCGCACATCTACTCCAATAATCAATAGAGGCAAATGAGCACTTTTTATTTCACATTTCTGCCTGGCGCTGGAGGCTTGCTCCGATGATTTTATTGAAGGAAAAAAATGTCATGCTCTTTTCCATAACTTTCAAAAGTCAAAATAATCTTTTTTATTTAAATATATATGCAACATATGTTCACGTCATTCAATGAAGATTGTTACTTCAAATTTTAACGATCAAAAAATCTTTAGGTGTGTTCAACTTGCAAAAAATGCAAAGGTATATGGTCTTAATTGCAATGATTGAAAAATCTAGTTGAAATTGCAAATGAGGTGAAAGTGGCGTATTATTTTGCAATTAATTTTATCAAAAGTAGTTTGCGTGTAACATATTAGCATAGTACACATTTCAAAGAATTATCGTGTATAATAAATGATTCATTATTTAGCTTTTTTCTTTCAGATTATGTAGGCATTGTTCATTTTTCAGAAATACCCTATATGTTTATTTTCAAATAAGTGGATGAATAATTGTGCATTTCATTATAGGGTTAATAACACGAAAATATATAAATTTTGGGGTTATTTTTCGTGTGGCAAAAAAAATTCTCAATAAGAAAACATGACTATAAAATGTCCTATTTTTACACAATTCAATAATCGAAGGTACCGAAAATCGAAATGACTGATTCTGTTGATTGTAAATCAAACCGAATCACGAGTTCGATTCAATTTGACTAACGAGTAACCCTTCACTACAACAAAAAGTAGATATTGAGGCACTTATTTAGAGACACTTTTTGTGAAGTGCTCCTAATTTTATTATTGGGGCATTTAGTCACTTATGTTAAATTTGATGGGGTACTTAAAAAAACCGCTCAAAAATTGGTAATTAAAATATGGCAGAAAAACTTGCGCCATTCTTTTTCCATTAACACAAAGCCCTTTTCTGTATCCAAGAAAGAAAAAAAAAACCCTTACAAGAGAGAACGAAAGTGAGCGTCGACAAGAAGAAAGAGAGAAGCAAGAAAAATCTTTCATAGACAAATTCGCAACTTTGGTACTCTCTCTTCACCTTTACAATACCCCACTCCATTCTTTCTCAGTTTTGTCTTGAATTGTTTCTCTCTTTATGTATGTAATTGTTGCATTAATTGTTTGCTTAAATTTTTGCTTTGGTCGTCAAGAAGAATGAGAAATTGTGTATTGTAATTTTATTAAAATTGCTAAACGCCCTGTCAAAACTGAGCTCACCAATCGCTAGATTAAAATTTTGCAGGAAGAGAATTTGTACGATTTAGTGGCAGCAGAAATCAATGACGCGGAATCATGCGATTGATATGGTATGTCGGCGGCAGAATTGTGGGGTTGATTCGGTTGAATGATATTATAACGTGACAGGAGTTGTACAATAATGTTTAATTTGTTATATTTCGAATACATATTATTGTAACTATATATATATATATATATATTATTAATATACTTTCTTATTTCTTATGCATATATTTAGATGCTCATGAGTGATGATTTCTCTGTATCTATTCCTCTCTCTGGTTCTTGTTTGTTAATGTTTCTTTGGAAGAAAAGAGGTTTATTTTTTCCAACAAGTTTTGATTTTGCAAATCTATTTAGTTTAGTCAAGATATAATTTGATTGTGGATTTCTTCATCTTCAATTTTTATACTGCGGGTTATTCAAATTCATCCTACTTATGCTATTATTAGATTACAAGTCATAATTTTATTAATTACTTATCTTGATTGGACTGCTCTTAGGTTATACTTTACTTTTAATGATTTTTTTTATAAGTCCTGATAATCATGTTGAAGAGTGTTATCTTATAGAGAAGAATCAATGGTGTTGGTAATATGTTTAGAGTGTGCAGATGAGCAATATCAATCAAGATCATCGGAGGGGATGTGAAAAACCAATTGCAGAGATGTCTGTTATTACCAATTTAACTATCAGCAGATTGTAATTCGTAAGCATTATTTAGCTCTCCTTATTTAGTGATTCTATGTGCATTGTGCTGACATTTCATATTGTATCAGAACAATGGATTTAAATTTAGAAACTTGAGCAAGCTCCTTATATGGTTGAAGTATTTTTGTACTTCATCTTTGTTCTCGCAAGTTGTGTTTAGAAATTACATATTGCAAAAGCCACTTTTCTAATCAATTACACAATCATATTTGGTCTACTGGTGCAGACATAAAAAATTAGAAAAGAATTCTGGAAAGATGTCCATTTGTTAAGATATTTTATTTCCTCAAGACTTCAATCTATTGGATTTACTTTTCCCCATTTTACAGAATTTTTACCCAAGTTCAGTTTACATTAGTTTAATGCTTAACTAGTAGAGTCTAAATCTTTTCCATTTTCTGTTTTTCCTCTGTGTCTAAAAATGATACACTTCATTTTGCAGTTCTTTATAAACCTTTATAATGATTTTTACAAAACAGTGAGGGATGGATCTATGTTGGCTAGCTATTTTGAAATCTCAAGCTTTGCAGACATTTGCAGTTGCAAAGCATTACCATTATCAGGTATTGACTTAATTCCTTGTTGTGCAGTTGCATTTGTAGGCTTATACGGACCAGACTTAAATAAATATGTATATTATGATATGAGGTGACATGATCATATGCATTCCAATCTCCTAAACTTTAGTGCTGATAGAATTATTTCAATTTATTCAAACTCTTGTGACAAAGTGACATGACATTAGCATAACTTATCATGTAATAGATTTGGACCTTGCTCAAAACTCAGATTATGATGAGGTGGTAGGTTGTAAGAGGTATTCTAAAAAAAGGTTGCAATTGTGTTACTCTGAGATTAACTTTTCTTAGGTGATTCATCATATGCGTAATATTGTGGTATTGCTTCATGGTAAAGAAGTGATTATGTTGATAATTGACCACTCAAAGATATATGCTTCTTCTTTCCTATGCATCTCTGTTTAGGTTTGTATTAATTCAAAATTCCACTCGAGTGTGAGTTGTGTTAGCTTCTTATTCTGCTTTTTTTTTAATTGTAACTTGTTTATTTTGTATTTCTCTGTCCACTATGCAGATTATCTTGGATGTATATGCATATTGATGCAAGAATTTATTGGAACAAGATCACTCAATTTCAAAAGGCCCTTCATAATTTAGATGGTGTTATTTTTGCATTTTGTATTTTGTAGAGCAATTTATTCCTCTAGCTATTTAGTTTCTTGCGTATGTTAGACATGAATGATAGGACATGAGATTCTTTAAAAGAAATTCTATCACTCTATTTAGTTATTGAATTGTGATGACATTATATATTTTAATTAAACTTATGTTCAATAAATTACAAATGCAATTTTGTTGTTGGGGAAAATTTTTAATACTATAAATGACAGGCATAAATAAGTGCCCCAAAATTTTAATCTGGAGACATAAAATAAATTTTGAGGCTACAGATTTTGTGTCCTGATACTTATGTTAAAGACACAAATAAGTGCCCTAATATTTCATTTGAAGGCACAAATAAGTATCTATATAGACTTATCAATATATTTTCAAACTTTTATAGGGCATTTATATGTGCCTCGAGAAATCAATTTCGGGGCATATTAAAATGTTTGGAAAACTATTGTTATAGAGACACTTAAAAAAGTGTCTCCAATCCTATTGGGACACGATACTTGGAGGCACATGTTATAAATGCCCTGATAATAAAAAGTGCCCCAATAGAGCATATATTGGGGCACTTTTTGGTGTTCGGAAAAGCCTTTTTTGTTGTAGTGCTTGTAACCAAAACTTTAACTAAAAATTTAAAAATTCTAACTAAATTTTATTATAATTAAAATTTTACTTTCTCCCCTCAAAATCTAAAGAAATTGTTGAAAAAAAGTGCAAGGAATGAATACAAAACTAATGAAGACAATCCAATTTATGTGAGAGGTAAGTGTAGTATATGTACATGTAAGTTTGAATTTCTCCCAATTTATAACCTAACTCTTTCTCTCTCTCTTATAAAAAAGGGACTTTTGAGCCTTAGGTTATTCTCGGGCTCCAATTATGAGCTACCTATAACTATATTTGGAAATGAATTTGCCTTACATATTAGTAATAATTTAAAAATAATAATTTTTTTTTAAATATATTTGGTTTTGATACTAATAAAAAAATTCAAGAACCAATCATTTTTTGTCATATTAGTTCTAGATCCTCTTATGATTGTCTCTCTACGACTGTAAAATGTAAATAGGGATCTTGATGTTAGTTCAAAAGCACATCAAATCATGAATGCTCAAGAATTAGAGGAGATTCACTCTTGTGTCCTACTTTATTTTTTAATTTGATAGATCCTTGTATGATTTTTTTGTTTTTAAAAGAGTCCTTCTACTTCTATATTTAATATCATTCAATCCTTATTTAATGGAGCTAATGGATTTATTAACTTTCCCCTTATTTTAAATAATCATTCAACCATAAAGCCAACTTTAATTTATTGTATGAATATAAATACGAAGAGAAGAATTGTTATTTGAGTATAATAACTTGGAAGGTCGTATAATTCTAGAAAACCTTCACACTATCATACGAGCACCTGTAGTGGGGGGCTCGATCCCCACCTCCAGTCATCCCTCCCCCGATAACGAGGCGGACACAACGAGCCTCGACTTGTTCTATCACGCCGGGCGCGATGAGATAAATGTAAGGCGCGTGCAATGCACACGTCAATTAAAAAAATTGATAGATATGCATCCAACGGTCAGATTTTGCAACGTCTAGTGCTTACGTCAGCATGACATCAGCTGGCCGTTGTAATTTTTTTTAATTATGTATTTTTTTATTTAAATTATGTAATGTTTTTAATTTAATTAAATAATTTTATTATTTCTATTAGTGTGAATTTCGTATTTTTAAAATTAAATGAAAATTCAATAGCTCAAAACTAATTAGACGAGTCAGCGAATGAGTCAACCTACTACAATACCTGGAGAACAAGTCAACACATGTCACTATTGAATCAGCTTGAGGCTCAACCACTACAGATGCTTTACTACCTCATCAAATCATGAAAGCTCAAGAATTAGAGGAGAATTTCAATATAAAATCATACTATCAATGTTCAAAGCTTTCTTCGTAGGAATTGTGTAAGATATAACCTTCAATTGAGATTACCCACCCCTAAAATAACATTATATATATCAAGACTTGAAATCATTGGTAAGAAGAGCATATGATCAATTTCTCCAATAATTAACCTCATGAATCTAATAGACGAGATTTGTAATGATTCATAAAATATGACATTTATTTAAAAACGGGTTATGGTGTAAATGCACCCTTAGCAAAGTGAAATACATCCCTAAAGAAAGGTTAGGGACTGTCATGTCCCTAACGTCCCAATAAATAGTGTAGATTGGCCCATTAGTTGATGGGCTTCATAATTGATGAAATTTTGCCCTTTTAACTGTAATTTGAATCAAAATAGGGTTTAAGATTGATCATATGAGATATGATTATAATTGTGTAGATGATGCCAGGAACACAACTTTTGAGCACTATATATTGAGTGTGAAAGAGTACGTGCAGATAGAGGTGTTCACGGAACCGGAACCGGCCCGAAACCGCCGGTTCCGGTTCGAGAAAATTGGAACCGGAACCGGCCCGCCATAGCCCACGGTTCCGGGTCGGAACCGGCCCGTATTGGACGGTTCCGGTTCCGGTTCGGAACCGCCGGTTTAGGGTCCGAACCGCCTAATTTTTTTTATTTTTTTTAATTTTTTTTATCTTTGAAAATATAAATTATATTGTAATTCAAACTCATAAATCATCAATGTAATGTATAAAATCGATATAGAACAAAATATATCTTCATTCATAATAATATGTGATCAATTACAAATGAAAATATATAATTATTCAAACACGGTTCCACGGTTCCGAACCGGAACCGCCGGTTCATGTTCGAACCTTATTATTATTATCATTATTTTTGACTTTTTTTCATTCAATTTACCATTGTAATTGTCATTTTTGATCCCTAAGGGATATAATTAACATGAATTAACACAAAATATAATTTAAAACTAAAAAAAAAAAAAATTGCCGGAACCGCCGATTCACGGTTCCGAACCATTGGAACCGGAACCGGCCCGTCTATCCCACGGTTCCGGTTCGGAACCGGCCCGTTGACCACGGTTCCGGTTCGAAAACCGTTGACCACGGTTCCGGTTCCGGGCCGGAACCGCCGGTTCCGGTTTCGTTGAACACCTCTACGTGCAGAATGCATTTCAGAAAATAGAAGAGGAAATCATACTCCCAAACAAGCAACTTTTCCCTTTTACCATAACATTTGACAAAATCTTGTGATCATCCCCTTTGCTGACTTGGTAAGCTATTTCTTGAGGGACCCAACAAAAAAAAGGAAAAAACGAAATTAAACCGACCGCCTTTTGGAGAGTATTTGCACTTCGCTGTAAAAGGATAATGGTGAATTTGCACCATAATCCATTAAAAAATAGGCACACTCCCGTGCGGTCGGTTGCTTTTTTTTTTTAATTTTTAAGTTAATTAATATTTAATAAATTTTAATTGATAATTAATAAATCCTAATTAAGAATTAATAAACTTGAAGATTATTAAACTTTTAATTGTGTAATATCCTGAGTTTTCTTAATAGCTTTTAAGTAATTTTAGATCTTTTAGGATCCTCCTAATATATTATAGAGATATTTACACTCCTGAAGAATTTTATAAATTTTAATAAAAATCGTATTTCAAAATCAAATTGTTAGTAGATCTTTAAAAATTAAGTTATTAAATAGTATATATATATATATATATATATATATATATATACACACACACACTTTTATTAATGAGGCAACTCATGATATGGCATTATCACTTTAAAAAACATAAAAGTTGGCACAAATTTGAAAAAACACAAAATATGATATTTTTGAGAACTTTTGGACAATTATACCCTTTGTAGGTATGGGAAGTCAAATTTCTTTTTTTTATCCCATTTAACCAAAAATCACTCCATTTCAAATTTCACTTTTCTGCAAAATATTCTCTCTCATCTCTGTCCCTCTCTCGATTTCTCTCTCTAGAAAATCATAGCTTTCGTCGGAAAATGCCGCGCCACCGCCCCGCACAAACCACCCTGCTGCTCGCAAGCTTCTCGTCGAAATTCATGGCACGTTTATATCATCGAACAGATCTGAAAATCGATGAGTAATTTTTTTTTGAATTATTGTTAATTTATGATTTTTTCGTTCGTGTTTTTGATGATTTATATATTTTTCATATAGTTTCTGGTGATTTTTGGTGTATTTTGGTTGATTTCTGGGTGATTTGGATGTATTTGTGTTGATTTATGGTTCGTTTGTATTTTGCAGGAGGTTGTTCGCTGTCAAAACCAGTTGGTACGAAATTAGTGAATTCGTACTAGTAGTGCGCAACCCATTATTGGCTTCTTTGAACGAAAATAGTTTATTCTTACCGGCGTACCATGCACTGGTACGATTTTTTTGATTTTGTACTTATGGTTATTTTCTTGCTTGATTTATAGGTGCTTTGGATGTTTGCATAATTCATTTTTGGGTAATTTGGTTGTTTTCATGCTTGATTTTTTGGTGATTTGATTATACATTGTTGATTTGGTTGTATTTTTGGATAATTTAGGGAGTTTCGTGCTTGATTGTTGGTATGTTTGTTGAATATTGAGTATAACGGGACAATGGTAGAAGCTTGGAATATAATACTGAACAATAACTTGAAACTATTAGATTACTAAATAAGATCAACGGAAATAACAAATAACAAACTTGATTCGTCGAGTCGAGGAGGCTTCTAATCGCAAGACGTGATAGTACGTGTTCTACGTACGTCGGAGGAGTTTGGATTTTCATTATCAACTTGAAACTTTTGCTCAGAGATGTCGACCTCATTCGCAATCGGAGGCAACACCAATGGAACCAACGATTCAACAATCTCATCCATCATTGCCGCCACCAACTCGATGATGGCTCCGCTCGCTACGATCTTAAGGTCGTCGCCTTATGCCGAGCGTCCTGACAAGTTCATAGGCGCTGACTTTAAACGTTGGCAACAAAAAATGTTATTTTACCTAACTACGTTGGGTGTGGAAAATTTCCTGAAGGAAGATGCTCCTGTCGTTCCTGAAGGTGAAACGGACGTTAATGTTCGTACTGCCTTCGACCTGTGGGGTCAAGGCAATTTCTTGTGCAAGGGGTATGTGTTGAACGGTTTGGGGGACAACCTCTATTCCGTTTATTCAAACATCAAGACGGCGAAAGAGCTGTGGGATGCACTTGACAAGAAGTACCGTGCTAATGACGCCAGAACTAAGAAGTTTGTAGTGGCCAAGTTTTTGGACTACAAAATGGTGGATACCCGCTCGGTGGTTGATCAAGTGCAAGAGCTGCAACTCATATTGCACGATATGGATACCGAGGGTATGACTTTGCCCGTTGCTTTCACTGTCGCAGCGGTGATCGAGAAGCTTCCTCCTTGTTGGAAGGATTTCAAGAGCTATCTCAAGCACAAGCGAAAAGAGATCACTCTCGAAGATTTGGTGATCCGTCTCCAAATTGAGGAAGACAACAAGAAGCAAGATCCCAAGTCTAGAATCATGGTCGATGCTAAGGCCAATTTGATGGAGCGAGGTGAATCTTCTAACTCCAAGAAGTGAGCTCATCCTAATGCTAATGACAAAGGCAAAGAGAAGGTGCACGACAAGAGGTTTGAAGGCAATTGTTATAATTGTGACAAACCAGGCCACATGGCAAAGGACTACCGCAAGCCTAAGAAGAAGAAGAATAAACCAAGTGCTCACAATGTCGAGAAGAACTTTTACAAATGGGATCAAGATGATCTGACTGCTGTGATTTCCGAGGTAAATCACGTTGATAGCCGAAGGCTTGGTTTATTAATATCGGCGCTTCCGTCCATGTTTGCTCGGAATGAAGCCAGTTTTCAACCTACAAGGAAGTGAGAGAAGGAAAGAAGGTCCACATGGGAAACACTGATACTTCTACAGTTGTCGGCGTGGGTGATGTTGTGATCAAGATGACTTCGGGTCAAGAGTTGAAGCTTAAGGATGTGCTGCATGTCCCAAAAATCCGCAAGAATTTGATTTCTGGTTATTTACTTGTTAGTAAAGGTTTTAAGCTTGTATTTGAGAATGACAAGTTTGTTTTAAGCAAGTTTGGAAAGTTTCTTGGAAATGGGTACCTCTCCAATGGACTTTTTAAGCTCAATGTAATGGCTGTGCGCCATGTTCCAGTTATCAATAATGAGAATGAATCTTCTTCTGCTTACTTGCTTGAGTGTTCTGATTTATGGCATTGTAGATTGAGACATGTTAATCTAAATGCGATAAAAAGATTAGCAAATTTAAATTTGCTAAGTATAAGTGAATTCAATTCACAAGACAAATGTGAAATTTGTGTTGAAGTCAAAATGGCCAAGTTACCGTTTCACTCGGTAGAAAGGAGCACTGAACCTCTAGGCTTAATTCACACCGATGTGTGTGATTTAAAGTTTGTGCAAACTAGAGGTGGAAAAAAGTATTTCATTACTTTTATTGATGATTGCACACGTTATTGTTATGTCTATCTCTTAAGGAGTAAAGACGAAGCGATTGAAGCTTTTAGGAACTTCAAGGCCGAAGCTGAGAATCAACTTGGTCGAAAGATCAAGATTGTTTGTAGTGACCGTGGAGGCGAATATGTAGCTCCGTTTGAGGAATTATGCAACGCGAGTGGTATAATTCACCAAACGACGGCGCCTTATTCACCTCAATCGAACAGAGTTGCCGAGCGTAAGAATCGGACTTTGAAAGAAATGATGAACGCTTTGCTCATCAGTTCAGGATTACCCCAGAACATGTGGGGGGAAGTTATTTTGATAGCTAACTATATCCTGAATAAGATTCATCTCAAGAATAAGGATGTAACTCCATACGAGTTGTAGAAAGGACGAAAGCCGTCGTACAAATACCTCAAAGTGTGGGGGTGTTTGGCTAAGATTGAAGTGCCTCTGCCGAAACAAGTTACAATTGGCCCTAAAACAGTTGATTGTATCTTTATTGGCTATTCAATCAACAACAGTGCTTATCGATTTTTAGTTCATCGTTCTGATGTACCTGACGTGACGGTTGGTACAACGATTGAATCTAGAAATGCGATTTTCTTTGAGAACATATATCCTTTAAAGGAGAAAGATGTTGAGAAACTTAAAACGAGCTCTGAGAAAATAACCATTGATGATGCTACTAGTTCTCTTCCTAGTGAAGTTGAGCCTAGACGTAGTAAGAGGGTCAGCACTGTTAAGACCTTTGGTCCTGAATTCATCACTTTGTTATTAGATGGAGAACCAATTTCAATTGAAAAAGCATTATCTGGTCCAGATGCTAAACTCTGGAAAGAGGCTATCATTAGTGAATTAGATTCTCTTATGAAAAACTATACATGGGTGTTGACCGATCTTCCAGAAGGTTGCAAGGCCTTAGGATGTAAATGGATTCTTAAAAGAAAATATAAACCTGACGGCACTATTGATAAGTATAAAGCTAGACTTGTTGTCAAAGTCTTTAAACAAAAGGAAGGTTATGATTTCTTCGATACATATTCACCCGTGACAAGAATTACATCTATTCGGATGTTACTCGCGATTGCTGCTTGGCACAATCTTGAGGTTCATCAAATGGATGTAAAGACTGCATTCTTGAATGGTGAATTGGAAGATGAGATCTATATGGAACAATAATAAGGATAATACAGAATAAAGTCTACGTAAATGGATGTATATTTTTGTAACTATATTTTCTTTGATTTCCTTTCCTTGTATCTCTGTTGTAATCCTTGTTATTTAATAAACTTATTCCTAATCACCTAATTAACGATGATCCAATTATTACTCTCACATGGTATCAGTCTCAAGTCACCGAAACCCTAAATCTCTCTCTCTCACTCTCAAGTACTATTTTCTTTCTATTCTATCTCTTCAATGGCTACCGCCGCTGCTACCAGTACCGATGCGGTTCCGATTGCCACCCTTATTCACATGGTGACGATCAAGCTTTCATCATCGAACTATCTTCTCTGGCGCAATCAAGTGATACCGATGCTCGCCAGCCACAATCTTCTCGGCTTTATCGATGGTTTCTCGATTGCACCACCTACAACTGTCTCCACAAATGGTGTGGTATGCCCTAATCCTGCTTATACTTCTTGGCAATCAAATGATCAACGTATCGTATCCTTGGAGTTCTTCTGTCATCTCTCACCGAAGAGTCGATGGGTGAAGTGATTGGTTGTTCGACTTCACGGTCAGTATGGCTTGCCTTAGAAGCCGCTTTTAGTCACTCATCTACGTCACGAGCACACCAACTTCATGAAGAACTGCTCTTTCTCAAAAAAGGTAGTTCATCTGTTGATGATTTCAGTCGGAAGTTCAAGGGCATTTGTGATCAACTCGCTGCAATTGGCCGACCTGTTGAGGCTTCAGATCAAAGTCACTGGTTTATGCGTGGCTTGGGTTCCAATTTTTCCGGTTTCTCAGATGTAAGGATGGCCTTAACTCCAGTACCTCCATTTCGCGATCTGGTGCATCAAGCGAAGGCGTACGAATTATTTCATCGTTCTATAGATACTACTTCACCAACACTTGTTGCATTTGTTGCCCATGATCGTGCTGCCCCATCTGCAAGTGTTCCCGACCGTGGTCAACATTATCGAGGTGCTTCTCACTCAAACCGTGGTGGTCACTTTGGCAGCCACGGCAAAGGTAGCCGCAAGTCTTATATTCCACGCTGTCAAATTTGTCGAGGAGAGCACTATGCTAACAAATGCCCTCCGCATTACACTCGCTCCTCAGACCCGCCTTCTGCACAATTAGTACAAGCCTTCAATGCAGCCTGCAACATCACAGACTCATCTGCTTCAGATTGGTATGTCGATTCTGGTGCTTCTGCCCACATGACTCCAAAGACTTCATCCTTGGATTCTTTTCAGCCGTATACTGGTAATGATCGTGTCATAGTTGGTAATGGAGACACAATGTCTATTTCTCATATTGTTCTAGTCCTTTATCTCGAGATGTGAAACTATTGGATGTTCTCGTGGTTCCTCATCTCACCAAAAATTTATTATCCATCAGTAATAACATCCGATTATCCACTTGATGTTGTATTTTCTGATAAGTCTTTTTTTATTTAGAATCGGGTAACAAAGGCTCATCTGGATCAGAGCAGGTGTGATAACGGTTTGTACGTTTTGGAACGAGGGCATCCGGCTCTTGTTGCTGCTCTTCGTACAAAGGTTTTGAAGGCATTTTTTGATCTATGGCATTTACGCTTGGGCATGTCCCATTCTCTATTATTTCGTTGTTGAATAAGCTTGGACATTTTTCTGTTACATCTTTATTGTCGAATCCTGGTATTTGTTCCTCTTGCCAGTTGGCCAAGAGCAAACGATTGTGTTTTTCTTTAAATGATAAACATGCTCTTGATTTAGTGCACTGTGATTTGTGGGGTCCCGCTCCAATAAATTTTGTGGATGGGTATCGTTTCTATGTCGTGTTTGTCGATAATTATTCTCGATTTTCATGGTTATACCCCTTGCGTGCAAAATTAGAATTTTATGATGTTTTGGTCCGTTTTCACAGTTTTGTGTGCAATCAATTCTCTACTACTGTGAAAGTTTTCCAAAGTGTTGGGGGTATATAATTTTTGAATACTTGGGTTCGACAATTTATGGATCTGCATGGCATTCATCATCGTTTATCATGTCCTTATACGCCTCAACAAAATGGTCGTGCTGAGCATAAACATCGACATATTTTAGAAATTGGCTTATCTATGACGTTTCATGCTCATGTTCCGGCTTCATTTTGGTTTGATGCCTTCGCCTCATCAGTATATGTGATAAATCGTATTCCTTCTTCGATACTGGGTAACAAATCACCATTTGAACTACTTTACGGCTCTGTTCCAAGCTATTCCAACTTTAAGCCTTTTGGTTGTGCGTATTTCCATATCTTCGTGATTATACTCCTAACAAATTGGCTCCTCGTAGTAGTCCTAGCATTTTTATCGGTTGCAGTGGTACACACAAAGGTATTCGGTGCTATGATCCTGAGTCCTCAAAAATCTTTATCACGCACCACGCTCAATTTGATGAAAGTTGCTTTCCCTTTTCTGGGAATTTTGATACTTCGAAACCCTCTGATCTTGACATTTCATTTTTTATGGAGTCTACAGGTTCTTTTCCTCCAAACATGGTCCAGGAATCCTCGCCAACATTGCAACAGTCTGCTTATTCTGGTGCATGTCGCCTTTGTCCATCTGAGGACACACCTATTGTGCAACCTGCTATCATTCCTCATGAGCCGCCGTCACCTCCACCCAAAGTTGTCCATGAATTTCTTATATTACCTGTTCAACCACCATCTCATCTGATGGTCACTCGATCTAAATCCGGCATTTTCAAACCAAAGTATCTTGTCAATTTGACAACTACGAATCTACTATCTGCTTTGGTTGCTTCATCTCCTCCTCGGGGCATTAAGTCTGCTGCGAAATCTCCTATATGGCTATCTGCTATGCAAAAATAATTAGATGATATTAATTTTAAAGAGACTTATGACTTGGATCCTCGTCCTCTGAATGAAAATATTGTAGGCTCTAAATGGGTGTTCCGAACCAAGTTTCGCGCTGATGGCTCTATCGAACTTCACAAAGCTCGGCTTGTTGCTCAAGGATTTACTCAGATTCTGGGAGCTGATTTTTTCCACACCTTCAGTCCGGTTGTAAAAGCTGCTACCGTCCGGGTTATTTTGGCTCTTTCTGTCCAACATAAATGGCCTTTACACCAATTGGATGTCCAAAATGCATTTTTAAACGGTGTTATCTCAAAACCGGTTTTTATGGCTCAACCTCCTGGCTTCGTTGATCCCAGATTTCCTAATCACGTCTGGCGATAAAAAAGGCAATTTACGGCTTGCGACAGGCTCTTTTGGCGTGGTTTCAACGGTTTAGTACCTTTTTATTGGGCCTTGGCTTTTGTGCTAGTAAATATGACTCGTCCCTCTTCTACCTTCACCAAGATACATCAATCATCTATCTTCTTTTGTACGTTGATGATATTATTGTCACAGGCAATGATCCTGCTTTACTTCGTCGATTCATTGATCGTACTCACAAGGAGTTTGCCATTACGGATCTTGGTCGCCTCAGTTATTTATTAGGTCTTGAGATCTCTCACACGGACACCGGCTTGTTCATTGGTCAAGTGAAATATGCCCTCGACATTTTAGAACGTGTTGAGCTCGCTGATTCTAAACTAATTGCTACACCTTTGGTTGCTGGTGCATCGCTTGTTAGCACGGGAGAGCCTTTCCATGATCCGTCATTATATCGCTCTCTTGTTGGTGCTCTGCAATATCTCACCATCTCTCGACCAGATTTATCATATGCCGTTAATCTTGTTAGTCAGTTCTTACACTCACCAACCGATGATCATTTTGATGCTGTCAAATGCATACTCCGATACTTGAAAGGTACTATCCATTATGGCCTTACATTTACGTGTCGCCCAGATTCTACTATTCTTGGTTATTCCGATGCTGACTGGGCTAGATGTGTTGAGACTCGACGCTCCACTTATGGCTATTCGATTTTCTTGGGAGGGAATCTCGTTTCTTGGAGTGCTAAGAAACAACCTACTGTAGCTAGATCAAGTTGTGAATCTGAATATCGTGCCCTTGCCAATGCAGTTGCTAAACTTGTTTGGCTAACTAACTTATTGCGTGAACTCCGAGCCTTGCCATCTGAGCAGCCTGTTCTTCTTTGCAATAACAAGAGCGCAATTTTCTTAAGTCAAAATCCTATCGCACACAAAAGGGCGCAATTTTCTTAAGTCAAACAAGACCGCAAAGATACAATTCTCTGCTCCCCAGCTGTATCATCTCCAGCCTCTACTGATACTTGGAACCGATTTCCCTGACAAGTCACAAATTATCGCAGAAGTAAATAATGGGCAATCAGGAGAAAAATTTCCAAGGTAAACAATGAGGAATAATATAGGAAGCTGGAACGGATGATCTTCAACCGGTACAGGTTGAGAACGGATGAACAGCTTGAAGAAGAAAGACTGAAGAATCAGCAGAGGAAGTAGAGTTGAAGACCCAGCCATCTGGGAATTTTGTCTTTTAATTATTTTTCTTTTTGTAAATTGTAAAGTTGTAAATTTCTTTATTAATGAAAAGTTCGCTTATGATCTCAAGATCACCCTGATGACAATAACTCTTTGTCCAGGCACTGAACTCTGAATTTGTTTTCCTGCTGTGAATGTTTAAACTTTTGAAACCCCGTTTTTTGTTAAGGGAGAAGTAAATTGTTTTTTTTTGTTAGATTTTGGCATCATCAAAAAGGGGGAAATTGTTGGGAAAATTAATAGAGTTTTGATTTGATACCAAAACCCAGCTGACCCCAACCGAGTAGGTGATTGCACAAGCCTAAACGTTTCTCATCTCACCTGTTTGAGCTTATAGAGTTTCTTAGTTTACAGGTAGTCGCTGAAGACAGCAGAAGACTTAGCAGAAGACACAGCTAAGCAGACAGCTGAGGTATTCAGCAAAGCAGACTCAGCAGAGCAGACCAAGTAAAATCAAAGACCCAGCTCAGTGACGGAAACCCAGCTCAGTGTCAAAGAACCCAGCTCAGTGTAAAAGACCCAGCTTAGTGTCGATGACACAGCTCAGGTCATTTACACAGCTCAGGTTAATGATACAGCTCAGGTCTAAGACAGCTCAGAGTCGAGCCACAGCAAAGTCAAAGACGCTGAAGACACAGCAGAGACGCTTAGCAACTCGAAGATAAAGACCTTCTCAAAGACAAGATCCCAATGTCAGAAGATCTTATCTGAAGCAGTCAAATCAGAGAAGGAATAGCTTCTGTAGATGCAGACCTACTTCGTAGGTTAAAGGCCAGAAGTAAATGAAAGTAGGTAAGATTCAAACGGCTCTCTTCCAACGGCTAGTTTGAATCTTCACCTATATATATCTCCTCCTCCATTGAAGAGAGGGGACTGGAGAGACGACTAAAGAAATATAAAAGAGCCAACAGAAAAATGAACAACGATCTTCAAAGCCAAATCTCTCAAGAACACCCAGCCAGTCAGCTGTGTTCTTAGTTGTTCACATATTCAGTCATAGACAGAAAAGATTAGATTATAAATATCTTAAGCTTAGTTTGAACGAGTTCATCATACTCCTTGTTCTTCATTGTAAGAACTCGTTCATAGTTGGAAACTCCCCATACCCAAACCCAAACCCAGAAAGGTTAGGTAAAGGTACGCTTGCTCGAAGTGTGTAATTCGAGTGGTTAGGTTCTTCAGTACCCGGAAACTGAAGGTGTAGGCTTGACAGTGCCCGTAAACTGTTGGAACACAGCTCGGGTTAGAGTTGTGAAGTTGCTTGGTACTTGGAAACCAAGTGGTTGTGAATTACCAGTGAACCTGGTCGTGGACGTAGGAGGTGTTACTCCGAACCACGTTAAAATTGCTTTGTTCTTTACTGCTTTGTTTTATGCATTTTACTAACCTCTCAAGCATACATTTCAAGATGCATAAACTGATTAACTGAAAAGTGAAACAGAGCTTTGCAATATGATTTGAAGCAACAGACGGACTTTCCAAACCCACCAACTTCCGCACACACACTCACACAGCCAGATGTGTCGATCAAGCGTCCATCCAGCTGGATCGAGCACAGCCAGCTCTCTGAAAAAAGTTTTAACTTGGAAAAGTTTTTAAACCTTGGTGTATTCACCCCCCCTCTACACCAAGGTATCCGTCTTGGGACCAACAATTGGTATCAGAGCAGTGGTTCAAAAGATCACTGTATCTGTTTCAAATCAGCATTTCCTTGCTGATAGTGGTCACCTGAACAGACCCTTCAAAGCTTCAAATTATTTAAATCATTATATTGCATACTGTCGTGAAATATTCCTTGTGCAGGAATTTCCCATCATAGGAGCTCTTGAGAAATCATGAATCCGGGCATGTGTTCGAGATGCGAGTGTTATAGAAACTATCTCCATGACTTGGGAGTACGACGAACAAGATACCAAAGTATCTTGGAGCAATGGAGAGAGGAATTTCACTCAGCAGCGAACCGGATGGACTGCGATGCTATCGTCTCAAACCACCAGGAGATGAGAAGAATAGAAAGGTTGATTGACGAGTTGGAACGTCTCATACTCAGAATATATGACAACA
Source organism: Agastache rugosa (assembly GCA_031470985.1). Taxonomy (NCBI): domain Eukaryota; kingdom Viridiplantae; phylum Streptophyta; class Magnoliopsida; order Lamiales; family Lamiaceae; genus Agastache; species Agastache rugosa. The sequence goes on along the minus strand of CM062601.1, from coordinate 46,387,046 downwards.
TGAGAGACAACCATCAAAGTCATCACGATATCTGATGAACTTTCTGAAGAATGTCCAAAGAGCTACATTCAATAAAATTGATCTGGGGGTCACAAAAAAAAGAATCATCTAGCCAGATGAATGAAATAAAACTGACTCCCAAGGCAATAAGAGACAACCTTCAGAGCTCAATCAAGGAAAGTTGCTCAATCAGCTCAGCCTGGAAGGACCAATAAGGAGCACTGAAATATGAGCAAAGAAAATGAAGAAACCCACCTAGCTGACTGGGACCAGCGGTTAAATAAAGACAGCTGGATGCATAACTAAAGATGCACCCAGACATACAGCTGAGCACATTAGTCTCGAGAAGAATTCAGAAACAGCAGATGAATCAGCTGGATTTGGGACAGCTGACTATCTGCCATACAAATTGAGACCTCATCGAAGATATGAGCCGATGGTGAGACAGTCCGCTCGTTAAAAGGAAGTAGGATGCAGCTGAAGAAAAAGCCACCTACTATCAAATCAAGGGGGAACTCTACATAGCTGGAAAAGAATCAGCGAAAGCAAGTAGAACACCCTGCAGGATGTACTCACCAAGATAGACTCAGCTGGAGTCACCAACTGGAGGGAAACCTGATCCAGCAGAGCAATCAAGATGATTCTCTAACCCGGCTGGCAACATCCAAGAGATGAATAATCAACCAGCTAATGGGGAACAAACCCAGCTGGATCCCAAAAGTTCAAATCAGAAGAAGAATCCAGATAAAAAGGAAATAAAGCTCAGCTGGATAACAATCGAAGAGCTAAAGGGAACTCAGCTGAAGAAAATCCAAACTTATCACCAGTTACTCAGCTGAGGAGAACTCACAATCAACTTAAAAGAAAACACAGCTGGGGTATCAGCTGACTACAATGATCAGCTGACAGGTTTGCAGATTTGTTTTGTTTTTTTTTTGTTTGTTTTTTTTATATATGCTATGTAAGGATAAAAATATTTGAATTTAATTCAAATATCCAAACATTACTTAAATGGATTAGTCTGCAAGCTATCCATCCCATCGCATTTAATGAAAAGCATGCAAATTACTGTAGCCCGAGAGAACTGAGGCAGAAGTCAGAACGGTTCGACTACCTCACGAACGCGTGATTTACACTCTATATACACAAGTCATGGGACGTGTCGCGCAAATCTCTCTCAGCCGCAGATCTTCAATACAATTGCCAAGATCTCAACCATTCATCAATCTGGACAATTAATATATACATCAAATTTATGCAAATCTTCGCCATATTTTCTATCGCTCATACTTATCTCTGAAATACGAATCTCAGATTCTTGATTATCTTTTTGCTAAATACGCTCCCCGAGTATCTTCGTTTTTCTAACCTCTTGCTACAGAAGAAGATCATGGCACCAAAGAAGAAAATACCAGGAGCAAGCCAAACTGAGAACTTGATGTCAAAGCTTCATTTTGAGAGTTGCCTGACTCTCAAGAACTACCAAAACTCAGAGTTCCAGGAGGTGCTGGATCTCATCGAAAATGCCGGACTTTTGCAGTGGGAGACTGCAAGACCGAAGAACATCTTCCGCCGGGAAGTGGCAGAGTTCTTCTTAGAGATATCTAATCGAGATGAACGACTCCGTTCCAACGTCTCTCTGCAAATCAAGGAGAAGACTGGTCATACAACTCCATGGGATGTTGACATCAACATCAACTGGATGTTGAACAAGTTGTTCGGCCTGAAGACTCTTGGGGACCGATACCCAGATAACTACACCAGAGAAGAAATCCAAGTCAAACTGGATAAGATGCTGTTCAAGCCAGAACCGTACAGGGCGAGCATGTCCAAGCTCCTGCTCAAGCCCAAGTACAGACTACTCCTGGATGTCACCCAGAAGTGCATCCTTGGTATCGCTGGATCTCAAGGAGAGATCAGCATACCCAAGCTGAAACCAATGATAGCCATCCTCAGAAATGACCTTGTGGATTGGTTCTCATACTTTATGGGAAAACTGGAAAAAGAATCTAAAAAGATTCATTTTGAAGATGACAGCTTCTCCCGGTACAGCTGTAGGGAAACAATCTATCTATGCACCAAAGTGGCGTGCATAATAGAAAGCTACACTATCGGAAGGCAAATCAAGTGACGCAGAAGAATTCTCTGTGTCCAGAATACTTTTTGAAAAGCCAAGTCAGCTTACTGACTAGTTGAAGAAGGCAGCCCCCGAAGGGAAGAAGAAGGCGCAAGAAGCAAAACAGCAGACTGTCTCTCCCTCTCAAGCAAGAAAAAGGAAGCAACCGGAGGAGACACAGCCAGCTGGATCTCCACCTCCCAAGAAGAAGCTAAAATTCAAGACAGCCAGCAAGCCAACTGAGGAAGCAGCAGAAAGACCAGTTGTTGAGCCAGCTGGATCAGAATCCACTCCCACAGACTCCCAGTCCAAAAGAAGATAACTGAGTGGAGACCAGTCACTGAGGAGATAGCTCAGAGATCCTCCTCCAGCTCAGACAATGGAAGGGAGTTCGTGATTACATCACGAGAAGCTGAAGAGTCACAGATGGTGGTCCCTGACCCAGATCCAGAGGATGCTATTCCCCTTCGCCAAATTCTTCAAGCATCCTCACAACCCGCTCAAATTGATATCACATCAGCTGGGATTCCTCTTCAACAATCTCTTCTCCTTCCACTTCACCCTCAGGTAACCTTCTCAGTTTTCCCTCTCAATCCTTCAGTACCTGAAACCGCCATTCACACCCAAATTTCAGCACCCAGCTCTCCTCCCAAAGAACCATCTCCTATAAGAGAGCAGACAGATATCCAGATGGCTGAAGCTTCTTCACAGCCAGCTGACTTCCAAGCTGTACTCTCTTCTTTTCCCAGCTCACCTAAAGAGCCCCATCCAGCTGACGCTCCTTCGCAGCAGGATGATGAATACCAAGCTGAACCTTATAGCCCCTCTTCTTCTGAGGAAGTTGAAATCCTCAGTCCCAGAGTTGTTGCACGTGCTGCCACTATCATGAGGTTCGATGACCTTAGACTTCAAGGATTAAAGAGCGCACTGCAACAATACCCGTCTCTAGTTTCACTCCCCGCCGCACTAGTCGCTGTCAGCGACTTCAAATTTTACCTTGCTACCAAGATGACTACTTGGTACGCAAATGAGGAACCGGTGGAGTTCTACTCTTTTGCTAAGCTCAAAGCCGAAGAAGCAGCTCTGCAAGAGATCTTTGGATTTGGAAGTCTTCAGGATGCCTTCGTGCATCAAGACGAGATGATCCAAATTCTTATCCAGAAGGCTAAGCAAGATAAGGTACCTCCGTCTGAAGAGGTAATCGCGAGAGCCAACTCTTACCTCCACACTCTCAGCTGGATTGTTCCAGTTGAGACTGCCAAGGAAGCTGTACATGCCGACACAGCTGAGGCAATGGTGATTGAAAACGAGCCAACTTCTGCAACAGTTGAGCCCGCAGAAACTGCTCCTCCGAGTCCAATTGCCAATGACACTCGCTCACTGGTCGAGATCGAGGCAGTCAAACCCAGCCAAGTCGAATCCGAGACTCAGACGAATTCCGATGCCGTGCTTTCTGATGCAATGAAGGAAGAAATAGCCAAACAAGTTGAGGAAATCCTATTCCAGGATAGACTCAAATCAAATGTTGACATCCTTCTGTGCATCACAGCTGTAGAATGGCAAGTCCATTGTCATGGACAGTCCATTGATGAAGTTCACAGATTTGCCCAGAGTCTACAGGAAAGCACCAGTCAAGATCTCAAGCAATCTCTCGCTTCTCAACGCATTGATCAGTCAACTCATCTAGAAAAGAAAGTCCATGAGATCATTTCAGAACTTCAAGCTCCACTGGAAAGCAGCTTCAGCGACCTATCCAGCCAGATGACAACTCTACAAAAACAAACGCTCTCCAACAGAACTGACATTCAAACCCTGTTCAACCTCTACAAAGAGCTGAACACTCAGTTCAAAGTTGGAAGTAACAGCACAACACAGCTCAACCTCGTCACAGCAGACAACACAACCAAGATTGCTGATGTTAAAAAAGCCTTGGCCCAGCTAAATGAGACAATCGTTAACCTATCCTCCACCATTGTTGATAATGCCAAAAAGGGGGAAGGAAAGGAGGAAGGAAATGACAAGAGAAAAACATCAAGGACATGCAAAGGGAAAGCTGTAGCGGAAAATGAAATTCAAGTGCTGTAGTCTGAAATTGATGAAGTTGTTGCTGAGCTGGAAGCAGAAGAACCAACTGGACGGAGAGGAAAATGGAGCAAAATGATCATCCCTCTTGCCAAAGCTAGCGGAGCTATGCCAGAAGAAATCAATGATACACAATGGCTCTGCAGCTTTGTATATAAACAAAAGCAAGAGATGAAGAGCTTTCAAGAGCAGCAGAAGAAGAAGGAAAGCTTGCTCAATGCTGAAGAAAAGAAGCAGAAGAAGAAAAGAGCAAACATCAGAGCAACGAAGAAAAAGTCTCAGATGCCAATGAACTGGAGAAGAATAGATGAATGGATCCCAGAAGAGTTAAACGACGACTGGGAACATACAAAATTCGAGTTCATTGAAGATTACTACTATCTGGGAGCCTACCCAAATACACCTACAGATGTTGCTTTCAAGATGCATCTAAATGAGTTCTTCCATCAAGATAGGATGACTGCGAAAGCATTCTTCAATGCTGCAGAGACCGCAAAGATACAATTCTCTGCTCCCCAGCTGTATCATCTCCAGCCTCCACTGATACCTGGAACCGATTTCCCTGACAAGTCACAAATTATCGCAGAAGTAAATAAATGGGCAATCAGGAGAAAAATTTCCAAGGTAAACAATGAGGAAGAATATAGGAAGCTGGAACGGATGATCTTCAACCGGTACAGGTTGAGAACGGATGAACAACTTGAAGAAGAAAGACTGAAGAATCAGCAAAGGAAGTAGAGTTGAAGACCCAGCCATCTGGGAATTTTGTCTTTTAATTATTTTTCTTTTTGTAAATTGTAAAGTTGTAAATTTCTTTATTAATGAAAAGTTCGCTTATGATCTCAAGATCACCCTGTTGACAATAACTCTTTGTCCAGGCACTGAACTCTGAATTTGTTTTCCTGCTGTGAATGTTTAAACTTTTGAAACCCCGTTTTTTGTTAAGGGGGAAGTAAATTGTTTTTTTTGTTAGGTTTTGGCATCATCAAAAAGGGGGAAATTATTGGGAAAGTTAATAGAGTTTTGATTTGATACCAAAACCCAGCTGACCTCAACCGAGTAGATGATTGCACAAGCCTAAGTATTTCTCAGCTCACCTGTTTGAGCATATAGAGTTTCTTAGTTTACAGGTAGTCGCTGAAGACAGCAGAAGACTTGGCAGAAGACACAGCTAAGCAGACAGCTGAGGTATTCAGCAAAGCAGACTCAGCAGAGCAGACCAAGCAAAATCAAAGACCCAGCTCAGTGACGGAAACCCAGCTCAGTGACGGAAACCCAGCTCAGTGTCAAAGAACCCAACTCAGTGTAAAAGACCCAGCTTAGTGTCGATGACACAGCTCAGGTCTAAAACACAGCTCAGGTCATTTACACAGCTCAGGTTGAAGCCACAGCTCAGGTTAATGATACAGCTCTGGTCTAAGACAGCTCAGAGTCGAGCCACAGCAAAGTTAAAGACGCTGAAGACACAGCAGAGACGCTTAGCAGGTCGAAGATAAAGACCTTCTCAAAGACAAGATCCCAATGTCAGAAGATCTTATCTGAAGCAGTCAAATCAGAGAAGGAATAGCTTCTACAGATGCAGACCTACTTCGTAGGTTAAAGGCCAGAAGTAAATGAAAGTAGGTAAGATTCAAACGGCTCTCTTCCAACGGTTAGTTTGAATCTCCACCTATATATATCTCCTCCTCCATTGAAGAGAGGGAACTGGAAAGACGACTGAAGAAATATAAAAGAGCCAACAGAAAAATGAACAACGATCTTCAAAGCCAAATCTCTCAAGAACACTCAGCCAGTCAGCTGTGTTCTTAGTTGTTCACATATTCAGTCATAGGCAGAAAAGATTAGATTAGAAATATCTTAAGCCTAGTGTGAACGAGTTCATCATATTCATTCTTCTTCATTGTAAGAACTCGTTCATAGTTGGAAACCCCCCATACCCAAACCCAAACCCAGAAAGGTTAGGTAAAGGTACGCTTGCTCGAAGCATGTAATTCGAGTGGTTAGGTTCTTCAGTACTCGAAAACTGAAGGTGTAGGCTTGACAGTGCCCGTAAACTGTTGGAACATAGCTCGGGTTAGAGTTGTGAATTTGCTTGGTACTTAGAAACCAAGTGGTAGTGAATTACCAGTGAACTTGGTCGTGGACGTAGGAGGTGTTACTCCGAACCACGTTAAAATTGCTTTGTTCTTTACTGCTTTGTTTTATGCATTTTACTAACCTCTCAAGCATACATTTCAAGCTGCATAAACTGATTAGCTGAAAAATGAAACAGAGCTTTGCAATATGATTTGAAGCAACAGACGGACTTTCCAAACCCACCAACTTCCGCACACACACTCACACAGCCAGTTGTGTCGATCAAGCGTCCATCCAGCTGGATCGAGCACAGACAGCTCTCTGAAAAAAGTTTTAACTTGGAAAAGTTTTTAAACCTTGGTGTATTCATTCCCCCTCTACACCAAGGTATCCGTCTTGGGACCAACAGGGGTAATAAGGATAATACAGAATAAAGTCTACGTAAATGGATGTATATTTTTGTAAATATATTTACTTTGATTTCCTTTCCTTGTATCTCTGTTGTAATCCTTGTTATATAATAAACTTATTCCTAATTACCTAATTAACGGTGATCCAATTATCACTCTCACAAACAACCCGCAGGGTTTGTAGTACCAGGTCAAGAGAAGAAGGTATGCAAACTAAAACGATCATTGTATGGGTTGAAGCAAGCGCCTTTGCAGTGACACTTGAAATTTGACGAAGTAATGTTGTCAAATGGTTTCAAGATCAACGAGTGTGATAAATGTGTGTACATTAAAGGAACATCTGACTCTTTTGTTATTGTGTGCCTTTATGTAGACGACATGTTGATTATGGGAAGTAATAATCAAGTTATTGTTGATACGAAACACATGTTGAAACGAAATTTTGACATGGTGGATTTGGGGCTAGCGGATGTGATTCTAGGAATCAGAATTCTTAAAACATCCAATGGGATTGTTTTAACACAATCCCATTATGTTGAAAAGATTCTCAAGAAGTTTAATGCTCTTGAGAGCGTACATGTAAAGACCCCATTAGATCCTAGTGTTCATTTGAGCAAGAATATATGTGAGCCTGTTGCTCAAGAGAAGTATGCTAAAGTTATAGGCAGTTTGATGTACCTAACAAACTGTACTAGGCCGGATCTAGCATGTTCGGTGAACAAGTTGAGTCGTTACACAAGCAATCCAAGCAAGAAACATTGGACTGCTTTGACTCGAGTTTTGAGATACTTGAAGTATACTCTTAACTATGGTCTGCACTACACGCGATATCCCCAAGTACTGGAAGGGTACTGTGATGCTAATTGGATCTCTGATTCAAAAGATTCGTTCTCAACGAGCGGATATGTTTTCTGTGTGGGGGGTGGTGCTGTTTCGTGGAAATCGACGAAACAAACATGTATTGCTCGATCCACCATGGAATCCGAGTTTATTGCTTTGGATAAAGCAAGGGAAAAAGCAGAGTGGCTTCGTAATTTCTTAGAAGATATTCCATGTTGGAGGAAACTGGTGCCCGCACTTACAATACACTGCGATAGCCAAGCGGCTATAAGTAGATCACACAACGGTTTTTACAATGGTAAGTCTCGACATATTCGTCGATGACATAATACTGTGAGATAGTTGATCACAAGTGGTGTTATCTCAGTTGACTATGTAAGGTCCATAGATAACTTGGCGGATCCGTTAACCAAAGGTTTGAATCGTGATCAAATGAATAAGTTGCTAAAGGGAATGGGATTGAAATCCACATGATAAGGGTGATTGTAGTGGTAACCCAACCATGATGACTGGAGATCCCAAGAACTTGGTTCAATGGGACAACTAAGCTACAAAAATCCGAGTTGAAACACTCTCAAGATTTTTTGTCTTTTCCCATTGCCCTAGAGAGCAAAAGAGTGTAGTTACCTGCTTTTGTGGTGGAGGTTAAGTCTCTATAACTTTTAATGATTCTTGAATATTTCGGAGAGGTAAAGTATGGCAGGATACTTGAGAAGAATTACCTATATAAGTGAGAAGTGAGGCCGCTTAAAATGAGTGAGTCACTTATGAAAAATTCAAAGATGTTGTCCATGGCCAAAACGGACACGAACGTGAGAACAAATGGAGTTGATATGGTATTGTGCTAATACTATTGACTCGGTATACGCCATGGAGGAATAGTTCAAGGCATCGCGTCCACTAGTCCGTCAGTATATCCGATAGTGTTAACTATGGAAGGTTCAAAACCACAAGTTACCTTTCCAAATGCAATATTGTATCGTGAGGACTGAGCTAGTGTCTGGATACATGCATACGGTATTTTCACTCATGTGGGGGATTGTTGGATATAATGGTTTTGAATCATTATTTGTGGTGGCTAATTATTTAATTTGTTGAGAAATTAAATAATGGATGATTATTTTACTTGTCGAGTAAATAATCAAAATATATTCATGGTCTCAAAACCATTATATGGTGAGTGAGAAATGAAATATTTGAGTTGTGTGTTGAAGATGAATTTGTTATAGGCAAATTCATTAAACTTGAAAGGAACGAACTCGGGCTCAGGCTATGAGCATTGGGCTTGGATTTGATTTTATTCCTACGAAGAAATAATGTTTTGGTTGCAAAATCTCTCGACCCAATTGTATAGATAATGGGCTAATTAAACAAAAATTAAGTTTGTTTAATTGTTGGAAGTTTTCGGCCACTATTCATTCAACATAAAAAGTAATTAAATTGTTTTACTTGGAGGTTACGCCAATTTCAATTTATATGGTAGGTTCTTGGCCACCAAGTAACCTAGCCGTCTAGGTTTCACGCCATCTTTCCCCTCCTTTGAGAGCTATATATATGAGCCTCTTGTGATGGTTCTTTGACACTACAATTTGCTCTCATCTCTCATAGCATCAAAGCATCTCATATAGTTGCATTCTAGAGTTCTATAGCTCGGTTCTCAAGCTTTGTTTTGTTCGCCGGAGCTCTTTTCTATTTCGGTGCTGATTAGGAAAGAGACATCGTCGTTTTATCTTTGAAAGACGATACGCCAGACTGTGAGCACTAGCCGGGGCGTATCTCGTCTTGCGGATAGAGGCCTCCTCGACTCGACGAATCAAGTTTGTTATTCGTTATTTCCGTTTATCTTATTTTGTAATCTAATAGTTTCAAGTTATTGTTCAGTTTTATTATATTCCAAGCTTCTACCATTGTCCCGTTATACTCAATATTCAACAATGTTCGAGTGTATTCGTACCACCGTGTCATGTATTGGTAAGTTGGAACAAACATGGTTTATTTGTACCGGAGTACCACATTAGGACGTGGTATGCTGGTGCGAAAATACCATATTCGTACAGGAGTATCAAGTGAGGGTCTGGTACTCTAGTATGAAAATATGATATTCGTACCGATGTACTGAATATTTGAATTCATGACCACGTTATGGCATGATAGCCGGTACAAAGTACCATATTCGTACTAGAGTGCCACGCAAATTTCGGTACGAATATTCTGTTTTCATACTAGCGTACCATGTTCTAACGTAGTTCTTCGGTACAAATATGATATTTTCGTATGAGTATACCACGACCTAATGTGGTACTCCGGTTTAAATATAGTGTCTTCGTACCGGCATACCACGCCCCAATATGATGCTCCGGTACGAATTGGCATGTTGGTAGCACACTATCGTGGTAAGTTGGTACAAATTATTGCGTTCATCTCTCTCTTGTTTATTTTATTTTCTGTGTTGCGGTCATGTTAAGGCGTGATACGCAGGTATGAAGACATCATATTCAGATCAGAGTATTACGTTAGGTCATGATAAGCTTGTGTGAAAATATTATATTCGTACCGGAAAACCATGTTAGGGCGTGGTACACTAGTACGAAAATACAATATTCGTACCAGAGTACTCACTCAAACTTGGTACGTCGGGACAAAAATGGTTAGATCATCATAACGTACCATGCGGACAAATCACATTATTTGGCACCCTAGTACGAATATAGTGAATTATTACTAGCGTATCATGACATCGCGGCGCCTAACATTGGTACGTTAGTACGAATAATGTGTATTCGTACCAGTTGTACAAGATATGTTGGTATGAATGATTTATATTAGTACTATATCATAACTGTTTTACGTGTTTTTATTTTTCAAGGTACAATGCACCCACAAGAGGTATGAAAAAACTTAAGAAACCGATCATGATGTCCTACAAGAAATCAATGTTTTGGCACGGATGAAAGAACATCTACAGTAGGACTAGTTGAATTAGATATTAATGAATGTATAATTTACTACAATTTTCGGTTTATAAAAACAATTTGTTACAATATTAGTATTATTAGTACATATGCTTTAATTTATCAATTTGCCCAAATAGTCTCTACTTTACGATTTGTCTAATTTAGATATTCAATGTGTCAAATTATTACCAATAATTTATTTAGCTGGTACAAATGATCAATATATTATTTTTGTACCAAGTTTGAGAGTAAATATTCAAAATCAATTCAAAGTAAAATAGCCCACACAATCATATATTATCTTCATTCTTATGTACTCTTTTCTCCAACCCTCATATATGTTGTTATTCAATTCTCTTCCATGAACAATAACTAGAAAAGATGGTCTCGACTGCATTAAATAAGTACGAGACAGTCATATTTGACAATGTTGGTAATCGAGGTACGAAATAATCTAATTTGTACCTACAAGTGATACGAAATGACCTAATTCGTACCCGCGTATAGCGCCGTGTTGCACTGGTATGCGGATACGAATATATATATTCGTCCTAAAAGCGGTACAAACATACATATTCGTATCCGCGTATAGTGTCGTGTTGCATTGGTATGCGGTACGATAATGGATATTCGTACCTAAAAGCCGTACGAACATACATATTCGTATCCGTGTATAGCGTCGTGTTGCAAAGGTACACGATACGAAAATGAATATTCTTACCAGAGTACTGATATGCATAACCCAGCTAGTCACAAAATAATATTGGTACGAAAGTAAGCAATTCGTATAAACAGTATATTAAACCAACAAAAATTTCAAACGAAAAACTGAATCTTACATATATATGCTCTTATTATTCTTCAATCATATACATGATCTTATCTTTCTTCAGTCGCACTTCAAGCTTACTCAATAAATCATCGAATGTTATACCATTAGGCGGTATATGAATGTAGTCTTTTCTTCCACCATCATATATGTTGCTATTTTATTCTCCTCCATGGATAACTAGAGAAGATGGCATCGGCTGCATTAAATAAGTATGAGACAGTCAAGTTTAGCAATATTGGTAATCGATGTATGAAAAGACCTAATTCATACCTACAAGTGGTACGAATATATATATTCATACCATATTATAGCGTCGTATTGCACTGATACATGATACGAAGATTGCTAATCTAGGTACGGAATGACCTAATTCGTACCTATAAGCAGTACGAATATACATATTCGTACCAACGTATAGCTCCGTGTTGCACTAGTACGCAGTACGAATATACATTTTCGTACCTACAAAAAGGTACTACTAAATTACATATCCGTATCGGAGTATGGCGCAGTTGGTGCATTGGTACACGGTACAAAAATGTATATTCGTACCAATTGTATATTACACTAGTTAAAATTTTCAGACGAAAATCTAGATCTAAATGTATCATCAATTCTATTATTCATCCAATAGATCATGAAAAAAGATAATAAACTACAAAAACAAGGCCATTACCTTTATTGGAATCAATTATTACACTAACATAGCCGGAAAAATTAGCAAACTCCGCAGGAGAAGAAATATTGGCAAACTTCGTCAGAAACAAATTACACCAACATCACTGGAAAAATACTACACCAACGGCGCTGTAATCTGTCGCATACTATATAGCGAAAGAAAAAAAATTGACCGAGATAGGGAGAGAGTTCGCGATGGGAAGAAAGAATAAGAAAGAAGGAAAAAAAACGTGAGGGGAGAGAGAGAGATGAGGAGAGAGAAGAGAAAAAAAAGTTAAAAAGTTGGGAAGATAGAAAAAATTAAAACACCTGGTGGTTTGGTGAAGGAGAAAGGAGAAAGAGTAAAAGATTGTTTTAGTGGAAAGTAAGGGCAAAAAGGTCCAAAATATTTCAAAAGTGTCATATTTTGTATTTTTTCAAATTTATGACAACTATTGTATTTTCAAAGTGATAATGTCATATCACTACATTTCCTCTTTAATTAATTATGGTTAAGAGTTAGTTTATTTAATCTAAATATATATACGTATAAGTTATACTCCCTCCGTCCTAATAGCAAAGTCTGACTTGCTTTGGGCACGACTATTAAGAAACAAGAGTAAAATGAGAAAAAGTGGAGAAAAAGTGATAGGTCCTACAATTTTTGAGTTAATTATTTTCATTTTTGGAATGAGACCTTGCTATTGGGACAGATAAAAAAGGAAAGCGAGACCTTGCTATCGGGACGGAGGGAGTATATGTGAATAAGCATGGAAATAAATTATATAATGATATAAATATATGTAAACGTATTTATATATATTTCTTTGACTTATTACTATATATTATTATTATATTAGTTCATGGGTAGTTAGTTTATTATATTATATTATTAATGAAATCATTAGTGGATATTCTTATATTATTATATTTATTAATGATTAATGAAAAGAATATATTATAATATTAGCTTTGGATGATTATAGATCGTATGACATGTATATGAGATGAAATGAGTTTACTATTTTTAGTAAATTAATTAACACATGCATGTTGTAATTATTTTACTTTTACAGCACAATTCTTATCTATGAAATTTACATACGTGATTAAGCAAAGCTACATGAAATGAGAAGGCAAAGCTATAAGCATGATTCAGCAGCTATACCAATTTTTCTTTCGTCCTATAAATAGTTCGACTACCTCAGTCTTTTTCATTCCATATCTCATAAATAGAAATAATAAGAAAGCTACTTCTATAGAAAAATCGAGTTTAGAGAAATAGTGACCTAGTTGTGAGTAGTTTCATCATCTGTTGCTTAAGTTATTTCAAGATTTAAGTGAGTTAAAATTTAAAAGTAAATATTTGGGTGCTAGACTCTTTATGTTATAAAATGCAATTATTCATAAAATGTTTTATGTATATTCCATATTTATTACTCCAGTTAATCGATCAAGATACTTATTGAGTATTGTGTGCATCATGTTGCAATATAATGTGTTAATCTCCGTTATGTTATAGCTAGCGGTCTTGAATCAAGGCTTCTGGCCTATATATTAAAGTTAACTATGTTACTTCAAGAATTGTCCTGAGTACTAGTTTAGATCCGTTGTTGACATGCGGCCCGGGATCTTGAGTAATCAGTCGGAACTACACATACCTAAGAAAATATGTTTTATGTATTCAGATGAGGCTTTGATTTCTAAAATATTATGTTACACTATTGTATGGATAAATTGCTAGTTTATAAAATGTTATGGCATCACCCACTGAGTACTTTTCGTACTCAGCCCAAATATTTTCAGGGTTGGAGGCAAGTGGCGAGGAGAGGGTTGTAGTTGTTTATATACTTTTGCTATAAATATGTCACTCTGAATAATGTTCTAACTATGTGTTTTGAAACATTAATCGTTGGATCCTTTTGAAGTATGTAAATATACTACTATAACTTTTGTTTAACTATATTATAGAAATGCATTATCTTTCTTTATTTATTATTTTCGACGGAGAGTGCCGAGTAGTTAGCCACTTTTACATGCTTGATTTTCCGGTGCATGTGGTGGTCTTCGACTTCACTGGCGAACTGAATGATCAACTCTTTCTGGCGAGCAAGGCTCTGGTAACTCTATCTTCTATATTATGTCTGGATGGAAGATACCTTGTGATCAACTTCTCTTGAACACTCGAATTCTCACTCCCTCATGGTGACCCCATTTGGTGAAGTAAATGTTCGACTCATTTTGTTATGCTAAGACACGGGTTTACCACATCTTTTATTTTAAATGGTGTAGCGCGGTTTGGTCACCTCACTTTACTATTAATATATGTTAATTGTTATAAATATAAAATAATAGAATATGTCATTTCTTTTCCGCCTCTTTACTCCCCATTCACACCTCGGCCTACGAGCCTTCCTTCGAAAATTGGGGTGTGTGACAAATTGAGATTAATAAACTTAAAGTGGGAATTAATCATGAAAAAATGAAAATTAAAAAATACTAAAAAAATCCGGTGGGCATGCGCCCTCCCAAAAAAATAAAAATAACAATAAAAAATAAAAGGGTGGACCTGTGCATCTCACGTGCCCGTTAAATGCATCTGAAGGGGTGCGTGCATTACACATGCCTATCTTGACCATCCCACGGGCCTCGTGTGCGTGTCGGAAATGTGCAGTCTAATTGACCGCACAAGAGTTTTTGTATAAAAAATAATGTTAAAATATTTCGAGTTGACATTATAAAATGTCGTGATTGTGATAAGATTGATATAATGAATATGTATGAGATTGTTAAAGAATAGTTGGTTAAGTAGAAATTGGGGGCCACGTGACATTAGGAGTAGTTGGGTATTAGCTAGAGCTGTATACTGAGTATAAAAGATAGATTGTGATTTAGAATCTGTATTCAAAATCTTATGAACAAAGTTATATCACAGATTCATTTTCTTTTCTCATTTTTGGCGTCTCATTTCTTTCTTATGTGAATTCTTGGTAGTTCAATGATATTCAAATAGAAAGAGAGATTGATAAGGAATTCGACTGTTTAGCATAACATAAAATTTAAAAAAAAAAAATTAAGTTCAAAATGATCAAAGATATAACTTTGCTCTGATGATTTCAAAGAACGTTTCAATATCTAATTTCAAAGAGAATAACGATAGTATTCATTACAGATTGTACCTTACACAAATAGATTTTAATCTACAAATATTGAATTTGTACACCTTTTAAATTTATCGAACCAAATACTACATGTTCCTTTACATTTACATGGCGCAATTAAGTGTGTTGGCTTTGACAATAGTTAATATCGTTTTCATACTAAAAGCTACACATAATGCGTTATGAGGTAGGGTAGGTAATGGCTACAAGGCCTATGATAACAAATTACAAAATGTGATGTGATGTTAGATGGATATATACCATGTATTTGTATGTCTTATTATTATTATTATTATTTTTTTGTCTTTGTACAACTAATAAATTTTGTTATCTTCACGTAACTCATTATTATCTCTAAATCCATACGGATCTTTATGAACATTGCATCCAACCTATATAGTTAATTGAATTGAGGGATGACTTTTTGGCTAAATATGGAATGTGATTAAATGATAAATATGTAATTAAAAGAAATATAAAAAAATAAACCGACAAATACTTAAGAAAATGTATGTTTGCCCATGATGTAAAAATAAATCTAACACTTGATTAAAGGATAATATGGAATGTGATTAAAAAAATGAAGATGAAATAATATACGAAAAATATAAAATAGGAATTTTAGAAATATGCTCAAAGTACTATATAAACGAATTTGATTTCGAAACATCATTTTATGTGTCTAATACGATTTGATTTTATAACGTTTAATAATTGCTTATATGAAATTTATAAAAAAATAAATTGGTAATACTAGGATGATTAAGGAGGGATTATGATTTATTAATTCTAATTAGAATTTATTAATGTGATATCCCGTCTTTCTTGCGTATTAAAATTAATTAATTTGGTAAGAAAGATAAGATTTCAGTGAAAGAAAAATTTTCATTTCAGAAAATTTTATCCGGCAGATATATTTTGCCGTAAAAATGAGTTTTAATTAAGAATGATCGTCTCGGTTAATCCGAAACGAAGAAGTTTCTACATTTATCAATAGATGATAAATGTTTAGTCATTAATTGATTAAAAGAAGAATTTAATTTAATTACGTGAATTTTTACGTAAATTATCTTTTAAAATTTTAGTTTCGGTCGATTTGGAAATGTCTCGAATCTCCGATTCTTTCTGTGAAATTTTTATCTAGGGTTCGTCAAACCCTAAATTAAATTCCTATATTGAGAAATTTGAAGTTTGATTAATGAGTAATTAGTAATTAATTAATTGAATTAATTATCCTAATTACTATTCATCATAAATATCTTAGATATTTATGATGAATAGTAATCTAAACTTATCTATATATATGTTTATCATCTTCATCTTCACCCCTCTCATCCCTCTCTCTCTCGATACATACACACACATGCACACACTCCATTGATCTTCATCCAAGCTCCAAGAGCCAAGATCAAAGTTGTTCAAATTCATTCCAAGTAATTAAGTAAGTAGATATTTATGTTCTTATAAACTTTTAGCTCAAGATCTATGGTTAAATCTTCCCTTTCTTATATATATATATTTTCGAAAAATTGGGAAGAAATGAGGAAGTGATTGGATGATGTTCATGTTATAATATGATGTTTAATTCATGATTATATTATCATTTATGAGTTTAAATTAAGCATGTGAAACCCTAGTTTGAAAGTAGTAATTTTCGAAAATTATATATGAGAATTTGGGAGTTTTTAATTCATGTGATATATATATGCTTAAATTGATGTTATATTTGAACTTAGATAATTATTCTAAGTATGTTTCATGTTGGAAGTAAGCATGAATTCCCAACCTATCTCATTTTATTAATTAATGTCGAAAATTAGGGTTTTGAAGATTTGATGAAGAAAGATGTAATTGATGGATAATTTGATGTTATATGGTGTTAATGGTAATTGTTGAATCAAGAGTTAGTGAATTAAAAGCATAATTAACCCTAGAAACCCTAGAAAGTGAAATTAGGGTTCTTAAATTAGGGTTTATTAGTTTAATAGTTAATTGAATGAAATTGATGGGATAATTAAGCTTAAGATATTTAATTAAGTATATTAGAAATGAAAAAGAAGAGAAAAGAATTCTAGAAATCTAAAAATTGAAATAACCGAAAATAAAATAAATAGAATAAATAATTAATTAATTTTTAATTAATAAACTAATTGCATTTATGAACTTATCAATAAAAATATAGTATTGTGTGATTTTCTGGAATTTTAATACGAAATATTAAAGATTTTCTATTTTTGGATGATTTCGGGAGTTTATATGTTTAATCGAGTCAATGTGTGAAATGAATGTGTAAATAGGTTTGTTGTGAATAAATAAGTGTGTGAAATTAAATTGAGAATTTTCTGAATCCGTTAGACGGATTAAAATCTACTTATTCGATTATGATGAATAGATGTTAATGAATATTTATGACGTGTGTGTTTTGATTAAGGTTTGATGATGAATGATGAGTTAAGATAGAGTAAGAGCATTTAAGAAATTAAGATAGAAATTCTCGCGTTTCGTCGAGTTTTCGGCATAGGAATTCGAATTGAATTACGTTAAGATTATCGAAGTCGTTATTCGATAGAAGTTCTCGTTCTAAAGTCGCTATTCCATTTCGATTTAAAGGAGCAAGTGGAAGCGGAAGCAGGAACGTGAAGTAAGTGTTGAACGAGCATTAAAGTTTATCAGGTGGGCTTTCTTAACTATACAACATGAAAAGTATGATCTTATGATTTTTCAAAAGCTTTGATACTTGCCAAAATGTTTTTAAAATGTGAAGTATGTTACCATCTACTTAAGAAGGACGAATTCGATCCCGCGCAAGGTGGGATTTGTGTACACATATGTAATCGTGCGCATTTCTTTGATGGGCCGGTTATACGTAACTGTGAGTCTTTCCTTGATATGCCGATTACAAGTGATTGAGAAAGATGCCTCTTTCTCATCACTATTGTAGATATGGTTCATACTGTTAATATGTCTGCAGACAAATGTTTTTCAAGAAAAGAAAATATTTTTAACATTGCACAAGTTGTTTTCAGAAAATCCTTGTGCTATGTTTTCTGGCAAGTTTTCAAAATATAGCTTTATTCAGCAAATTTCAAATGTTTTCGGCATGTGTTCACTGAGTACGTAGTACTCAGCCCTGCATGTTATTTCTAAAACGTGCAGGTTAGCAGGGATGAAGATGGCGAGAGCTGGGCTGGTTGTCGTTGTTGTTGTTAATATAATTGATGAGAGTCGGCCTAGAATATAAATCTTCATATATATATTCTCTCGTTTTTCCGCTGCAATAGTAAGAGGTTTTGTTTTGAGAAAGAGTGTGAAGTCTTTTATATAAGTTGTTGAAGTTGTCAAAATTCTGAAGTCTTGATCGAACTATGTTCGATAGTTATTTCGTTATCATACTTCTTATATAAATATATCAGTTGTTCGTTTTGAAAAGTTTTGTCGATCTTAGAATCGTTTTTCTTTATCTTGCTTTCTTGATTTTGAAATCGTTTTTCTTCGTCTTCTCATTTATTGTCGATAATTTGGTTGATCAGGTCTATTGATTTCTGAGTTGATTGAGTTCAAATTGTTGATATGCATGTTGTTATCAAAATCAGTTGATC
Organism: Agastache rugosa; assembly: GCA_031470985.1. Classification (NCBI taxonomy): domain Eukaryota; kingdom Viridiplantae; phylum Streptophyta; class Magnoliopsida; order Lamiales; family Lamiaceae; genus Agastache; species Agastache rugosa. The sequence continues at coordinate 46,368,319 of CM062601.1, read as the reverse complement.
GTCTTATTAAACTCGAGTCATGCATATCCCATTTGTCTAAGTTTGATGAATTGTCAAGTATGAGTTGTCATTGGTTATTATTCAAGGATAGCCGGGTCGCTATCTTAATCCTTTTGTTAATCATAAATTGTGTAAGTCGTGGGACCTACCGGCTTTGACATCTGATTTCGGAGTTGGGCTGCGACAATTAAACTTCAATTAGGATTAATTAATCATAATAATTAAGATTTATTAAGTCTCATTTAGAATTAATCAAGTCTTCATTAGGAGTAAGTAAATATTAATTTATTAAAGTTTAATTATATTTAATTTAAGATAATTTAATTAAAAATTAAAATAAATTTTTAAAAAGAAAAAAACTAATTAAGATGTGGCGCTCATGGGAGTCCACCCCTATATTTATTTGGCCAAATAAAATAAGAAACTATTTTGATTGAGAAAGTACACATTATATCTAATCATTATATATAGGTTTTCCAGTCACAGAGGACTACTAAAAATTCAATGTGAGATTCAACATTTTACCAAAAATAAAAAATAAAAATAAATTTTTTTGAAAATATAAATATTCTACCCATCTATATTATTACCACTGTTGAAAGTGTGCTAAATCTTATAAAATTAGTTACAACGGTCATATTTATCAAATCAACTTAACAACAATATAACACTTCATATTTTATCAGAATTTAATAACAATATAGATAGGTTATATTTAGCGCGCGCGCGCACACACACATATATATATATATATTATCCTTTTACGCATCTACATTATAAATTTATTTACTTATTCATCATGTATTAATATTCTATTTAATTTAAAAAATATTGAATAATAATAAAAACTAAATATAAGTCTAAAAGTTTCATCTCAGTACTTAAGAATATGATATTTTTGAGATGAAAGATATATCTCATAAGATATTTTATCCAGTATATAATTGATGGTCCCAAAACGAATATATTGATATATGGGAGAATACACCAATTAAAACTTTTTACTCAAATTAAACTTTCGTGAACTTAAAGTTCAGTTATGAATCCTACTGACTGTTATGCAGCTAGGCATGTCAATGGGTGGCCAGGATGGGTATCACCCTGACCGACCCGGAACCGTTGACAACCCATTGCCTTGCAAAGTTTCGGTTTTGGTTCCGGATCCGCTCATACCCGAAACCACACCAGTGTAGATTCGGACCGATCCGCTCACCCCGGTTCAGGTCCGACCTGGCCATTTTTTCGTTCTTTCTTTCTTTTCTTTTTTTTTTTCTTTTTGCTTTCTTTCTCCAAAAATCATATGGATCAAATATTTGTCAATGCATATATTTACTCACCTAACTTTCATTGTCGTGCAATTAATTTCAAAAATATTTATATTCTTTTTTTCTTTTTCCCAATTAAGAGAAACCAACTTATTAAATCACAAGTTGGTATATTAATCAACCCATAACTAGTACATGTTGCATTTAATGAAATCATGGATTATTTATTTTTGAATGTGGCACGAAAAAAATTAATTGATTTTGGTTTTGGTATATATGTACTAGTCAACATATTAACACTGAGTAGTGATATTTAGAGAGTTTTGTACATGCATCTACAAATATAATTAAAATCATTATTCAACTTAAGAAAAATTTGATTGATATATATATATATATATATATATATTCTAACTAATTAACAAAATCCCCTTCATGAGTTGGTTACAAACAAACTTATGAAATATCTTTAAATAATCCAATTGATTAGCATACGACCAAGAACATGAACATATTAATAATCCGCCAAAAGGTGTAACATAACTCTAGAACTATGAACTATATATCTCAATTCAGCATCATTTGTTACCTTAATTCATTCTCAAAATTTCACCTACATGGGACGGCACAACTGCATCTATCATGTATTTTAAACATTCATATATATTATTAACTTCAAATATGTTGAAACAACGGAAATGAGATCAACATAATAAATGCAAAAATTCGATAATTTAACCACACAATGAGAAGAAAGAATGAAGAAAAGCCCATGATGAGAAATTTTGAGGCAAGCCCATGATGAGAAACATAAAAGATTTTGATTATAAAACTTGTGCAGAATCAAAGAACTCACCAATCAGGCCAAGATATCTCGTTGAATTTTAGGAAGAGACAGTAGCAACGGCTTGCAAGGCCGCGAGGGATACTCCACGCCAGCGAGAAACGGCGGGCAGCGGTGCCGATTTTTGTTTGGGTTCGGAATTTAGGAATTGGGATGGTTTTGCGTTTATGCAAGAATCCCGTAATTCTAATTACCTCCGTCCCACAATAAGTGGCCGGTTCTATCGTTACCCATGGGTTTTGACTCGAACCGGATCCATTCTTATTATAAGTTAATGGTTCGGGTCCTATGAGTAATGGACGGTTCTGGACCCGGAACCATAACATTTCTACCAGTTCTGGTCCGGGTAATACCCACCCATTGGCATGCCTATATGCAGCTGGTCAGTTGGATTGATAACTCAATTGAGTGCGATGCGAAATGTAGTGGTTTTAAAGTTAACTCGTTGACTTAGAAAATTCTTAACTCGAAAATCTTAGTTTCAATTTTCAGTTAGTCAGTTTAATACAAGGTGATTGATTGGTTCAACTGAAAACTTAATGCCGTTGAACTAATCCATAAGTTCAATTGAAAACTATTTTTGTGTTGTAGTATGCTTATGTGTGGATAACAATTTGTATGTAAGCAGATAAGTAAGCAGTAAATGATAAACAATAAAGAACAAGCACTTTGTTGTGGTTCGGAGTTGAGTCTCCTACATCCACAAACATGTCAAAGCAAGTGAATCCAGTAACAATCGGATTCCTTGTTTTATAGTTGCAAGGGCAACTCCCAGTCATTACAGTTAGATTCAAGCACGGGTTGCCTGGTTGTGACCGATCCTTCTTCCTTCTAGCTTTCAAAGAGCACCTCCTGGCTCCTTACTTGTTTTTACTAGCAATCTTTCTACCTCTTTCTGGGTTTTGGGTTGGTTCGCAGAGTTTCCAACTTAAAGAGTAAGCTGTTTACAATGAAGAACAACATATAGGTTAGCTTGCTCGACTAAGCTTTGGATATGAATTTATATGCCTAGATTACAAAAGTTAATTCTTGTAGAGGTGGATTTCTACAATTATGGAATTAGGGCACTGGCAACCTGAAATCAATAGAACACGCTAGAGCTCTTTGGAAAGCACCGATTGGAATATTGGTCGAAGGACCTACGACACTCAAATTAGTAAATGATAGACGGAACTAAACGGAAGTAAGCGAAAATAAATGGACAAATAGTAACGAGTAAATAGTTAATAGAGAGAGCTAGCGATGATGGTGATGCTGATGGCCAGAACATTATAGTTTACGCGGTAGACAAACGTAGATGGATGTAGGCGGATGCAGCCGATGTAAGCAGATGTTGTATGTAAGATGGATGGTAGATGCAAGTGGATGTTAGCCGACGTAGACGGATGTCAACATGTAGATAGACGTAGCCGGGTGTAAAGCTAAAACGATGCAAAGGTAAGCAAATGTAAAGATAAGAAAACATAATCAGATAGAAGTAGATGTATGATCTATGTGCCTAAATTTTCACCGGGGGCTTTCTCCTCATTTCCTCAGCCATCTCCCGGCGATTATTCCTCGTCCATCAATTTGGACGAGTCAGACGATGAGATCAACATGGATAATGACGAGCCTCGTGTTACTTCTACGCCTAATAAAAAGGGCAAAGGAAAAGTCACCAGTTGAGGCGGCGACGCATCCCTAGATAATGACATTCGAGCGAGTAACGGAGAGGGTCTAGTGGGGTACAACATGGCTCAGACAGAATGCTTGGCTTGTTGTTGGGTCGACATTTGTCACGCCCCTATTATGGGCAACACTAAAAACAATGAAGATTATTAGAATCGAATCGTAGATCGCTACAATTCTATCCGCTACGAGGGCACTATCACGAGAACCACCACAAAAATGTGCCACCATTGGAAGCGAACTGTGGATTTGTCGGTGCTCTTCCAACAACTCTACAAGGAATGCTACAAAGAATACCGTAACGGTGAAGACATTTTGTAGAGGGCACTAGCTACGTGGCAAACCGTCCATGGCCATCCATTCAAGCACTTGTAGACATAGCACATAGTGAAGGATGTTCCGAAGTTCACTATTGTCATCTCTTCCAGGAATGTCATTGTCATGCCCCAATTCCCGAGGGAAGACACGCATGTCGGGACATGACTGGCGGGGAAGTAAGAAGCGGGAAAGAAATATAGGATTTTAATTTGCGGATAAATAAATAATATGTCCAATATTTTAGGTAACATATTCTTAATAATATAGACATATACGAGAGATAAATATATCAGTTATAATTAAACAATTACCAAATAATGGGATCGTAAAAGACCGAACTTCACCGTTAACAAAAATAAATAATGCAGGGTCGGATGAACCAAACTACCATGCTAAACACAAATGATGGAGTGGGAGAGTTCAACTTGCCAAGTGGGGTTGGTAAAACCAAACAACACCACAAAGGATTGAACAATCAGAGCACAGTCAGAGATAAAGCCAGAGAGCCTATGCTTGCCAAATCGAGTCAACCAAACCAACTCACTCGTGTAGTCGGATAAACTGTACTACACCACGACGGTCGGGAAGTTGAGCGTCCAAGAGAGGCCGGCTAGTCTGAAGCATTTATCGAAAAGCAGTAAAGAAATAAACGGGGTCGGAAAACCGTACAACCCGTGATAACAATAATTCCAAAAAGAGGTCCATTTTATTTAAAGCATAATAGTTCAAATACGACACAAATCAATTATTAGAGCATTAACAGAGTAAGGCGGAAGCAGTATCATAAAAAGTACAACAGTACATCAACATTCTCTATTCCTCAGCTCCACCCGATCACTCCGACTTCTCATCCTAAAAAACATTTTGAAAAGAGTTCGGGGGTGAGTACTAATATACCCTGTGAGTAAGATTTTTATAAACAATTTAAATAAAACTAAACAGTTGGTATATCCAAGTTTTACTCGTAAGCTTAGAAGGTTTTAAAATATAAAGCCACTTCCAAGATACGTCAAACCTTTTTCATTTGCGAGCCAACAATGTCGTTCTATAGTGTTATTCCTATCGTGGCACGGTTACATTTTTCGTTTCAACCACAGTAACAAGATCCCAGTCTTAACCCATCGGATCCAGAACATATATCCTCGTTAGAAAATGATGGTGATCAACCCACCGAACTTCTAACCTATTAAGGTCAAAATGGAACGGAGTGACTTCGCATACTCTCATCCTTGGTTTACGAACAGGCCCACTATTCAACCATTTACGGGGGATTTCACGAGTGCGGCATATATGCGGTTCTTTTTCCTGCAAAAACCTTTCATTAGTAGTAACTTCTGGTTGCACGATTTGTTCGGTCCTAGGTGGGGGCTGATGTTCGTTAATATTGGCATGAGTAACGGATGATCCTGCTTCAAAGTCATTTCTGCAACGTCGAAAGGGTGGAGGTATTGGTGATGATCGTTTTCCCTTCACACCTACCTTATCAACTTCAATATCATGCACTACAGGTAGGGGTGGTTCGGTACGGTATACCGAAAGTGTTTCGCCATACCGTATACCGTACCGAAAATTTCGGTATGGAATATTTTATACCGTTATTGTACCGTTTTGTTCGATATACCGAAAATTCGGTATCGATCATGTATTATACCGTTACCGTACCGTTTCTTCGGTATACTATACCACTATTCGGTATACCGGACTTTCACGGTATACCGAATAATATATATCCTACCGAACCAAAATATTAATTTAATGTCAAATTTAAAAATTATAATAATTATAATTAATTTAATATATTAGATATATGGTACGGTAATTCGGTATATACCGTAAATTTGATACATACCGAATCTCGGTACATACCGAATTTACGGTAAATAACGACTTTACGGTATATACCGAGTCTTCGGTAGGTATGGTATACCACCGGTATAACAAAATTCATATTGTTATTGTATCGAAAATTGTCGGTACGGTATCATACCGTACCGAAAATTTCGGAATACCGAAACTTTCGGTATTTTCTCGGTACGATAAGTGCAGTATACGACAATTTAGGTAATTTTTTCCACCCAGGATTTGGTGGTCGGATCCGGAAAAACTTTGGTGGGGCCTCACCTAGGATTGTAATTCTTCTTTGCATTGGCGGAGATCCTTCTCTAAGCCACCTTTCCCACAAGCTGGTCACGACGTTCATGAAATTTGGTACTCGCACACAAGCGTCAGGATCTATATATGTAACTTCTTCCATCAGATCCATTGCCCATTCTGCCCAATGGAAATCTATTTTCTGAATCAATGTTAGGCATGCTTTATAATCAGTTATTCCGGCATTTCGAACATGTTTCCATAGCGATACGAATTCTCCCAAAAACTCCCCCAAAGTATGTGCTGGATTGACATTATAAGACTTGAATCTCAGGATATGCTCTTCACGGATATACCTTTGTATCCACTGGTTTCGTGGTTCATTTTGCTTATCCATTGTGACCTACAATCACATTACTTCATATATGTATAGACAAGTGTCCATAATATATATCTTTACCACAATTCAATCATTTGGGTAGTCGCTTTCCAAAATGACCTTTACATACTTTCCAATCATCGGGAAACATTCCTTACCAGAATTTCACGTGGTAATTAACCATTTTATTAGGTCAAAATCATTTTGCAAAAAGAATCACATTTTACGCATAGACTTGTTCATCCTAGCGTTTTTATCAATCAACCAAAAATTATTACATATAGATTTATTTTGATGGTCCCGGAACGAGGTCTTCGGTGTAGAAGGAGGGTGAATACACCGAAAAGGGATTTTTGAAAACTTTTATAATTAAAACAGAGTTGAGTGAGAGCTCAGTTATGAGTTCAACTGACTTCTAAAGAAGATGGTCAGCTGGACTGATAACTTAGCTGGCTGTGCGGAAAGTGGTGGAAAGAAAAACTTAGCTAGTTCCTTTTACAAAACCTCAGAAAAACTTAGTTTCAGTTTTCAGTTAAGCAGGATTGAAAATAATGCAGCTGGCTGGGTCACACAGCCAGAGAGTTGAAGCTTTGAAAACTTGTGTTGTGCAAATGCGGTTAGTTCTTTAAATAAAAATAAAATGCAAAGACTGAATAAAGCAATAAAGAACACGGAATTTTAACGTGGTTCGGAGAGAGAGCTCCTACGTCCACGACCAGGTTTTAGCTGGTAAATCCACTAAGGATGACCACTTGGTTTACGAGTACCAAGTAACTTCGCAGCTCTACCTCGAGCTGTGTTCTAACAGTTTACGGGCACTGTAGAAGCCTATACCTTTTCAGTTTTCGGGTACTGAATAACCTTACACTCGAATTTCGCGCTTCGAGAAGGCGTAACCTTGACCTAACCTTTTCTGGGTAAAGGAGGGTTTGGGTTTCCAACTTTGAACGAGTTCTTACAATGAAGAACTTTGGAAGATGAACTCGTTCAGATCTAGGCTTTGGATTTACTATGATTTCTGCCTATTGATCAGACGAAAAACTAAAGCAGTTTCTGAAATTGAACACTTAAGAATTTAAGTGCTCTTTTAAAGAGTTAGATAACTGCTTGAGAGCTTTTTGATACTTGAGATATTCAGAGAAGTTGAAAGCTTGTAGGGAGTTTTTCGTGTTTGATTCTGAGGTTGAAGACTGGTATTTATAGGTAGAGATACAAACTAGCCGTTGGAGGACCCGTTTGAATCTTACCTACTCTCTGATCTGTCGATCTGCCGTTGAGCGTATCTTCACCTGTCTTCATCACTGTGTCAGATCCTAGGTTCGCCTTTCTAGGATGCTGAGATGTCGATCCCTCATTGGTCGAGGTATATTGACTTCCTCTGACACCGGGATTTCTGTCTTTTGAGCTGGTCTTTGAATTTAGAGCTGGATGGGTAAACTGACTTGAAGTGACGTCTTCAGAGTTAGTTCCCTTTTGTTCAGCTCAGCTGTCTTTCTTAGACTTTGATGCAGCTCAATTTATTCTGCTCCGTTGGATCTCCTTGGCTGGATCCATTCTTCTTTTCTTGAGTCGAGGCCCGGCTCGGTCTGGAGCTCGATCGCTAAGAGACCTTTCAGCTGACTTTGGGTCAGTGATTACACGGTAGGTCTTCTTCGCCTTGACTTCAAACCTGTGTACTTAGAAAATCTAAGGCTCAAATAAGTGAGCTGGAAAACTTAACTTAGGTTTGTACAATCATCTACTAGGTTGGAGAGCAGTTGGGTTTTGGAATCAAATCAAAACTTTAGAATTTTCCCAACATATTTTATCCCAATTTGTTTATCGAAATATTTTACAAGTTCCTTCACTTGAAATTTTTTCAAACACATAAGATTTGTTGTCCCAAATAATAAGGATTTATATTATCCCAATTAAGACATCAATTACTTTTGTCTATGTATGACATTGATCTTATTTCTTATTGCGCAATTTTTTTTTAAACAACACATTCACATTAAAAAAAAAGATAAATGTACCTCCCATTTTTTTTATTGGTTGAGAGCGGTGTGTCGGAGAGCTGAGGGTTGTTGTACCTGTTTTATAATCTAAAGAGACAAATTATAGAATTTTAACATAATCAAATAACACTTTAGACTTCAGAGCTAACCTGGCTCTGATACCACTCTGTCACGCCCCAATTCTCGAGGGAAGACACGTATGTCGGGACATGACTGGCGGGGAAGTAAGAAGCGGGAAAGAAATAGGGGATTTTAATTTGCGGATAAATAAATAATATGTCCAATTTTTTAGGCAACATATTCTTAATAATATAGACATATACGAGAGATAAATATATCATTTATAATTAAACAATTACCAAATAATGGGATCGTAAAAGACGGAACTTCACCGTTAGCAAAAATAAATAATGCAGGGTCGGATGAACCGAACTACCATGCTAAACACAAATGACGAAGTCGGAGAGTTCAACTTGCCAAGTGGGGTTGGTAAAACCAAACAACACCACAAAGGGTTGAACAATCAGAGCACAGTCAGAGATAAAGCCAGAGAGCCTATGTTTGCCAAATCGAGTCAACCAAACCAACTCACTAGTGTGGTCGGATAAACCGTACTACACCACGACGGTCGGGAAGTTGAGCGTCCAAGAGGGGCCTGCTAGTCTGAAGCATTTATCGAAAAGCAGTAAAGAAATAAATGGGGTCGAAAAACCGTACAACCCGTGATAACAATAATTCCAAAAAGAGGTCCATTTTATTTAAAGCATAATAGTTCAAATACGACACAAATCAATTATTAGAGCATTAACAGAGTAAGGCGGAAGCAGTATTATAAAAGGTACAACAGTACAGCAACATTCTCTTTTCCTCAGCTCCGCCCAATCACTCCGACTTCTCATCCTGAAAAATATTTTGAAAAGAGTTTGGGGATGAGTACTAATATACCCTGTGAGTAAGATTTTTATAAACAATTTTAATAAAACTAAACAGTTGGTATATCCAAGTTTTACTCGTAAGCTTAGAAGGTTTTAAAATATAAAGCCACTTCCAAGATACGTCAAACCTTTTTCATTTGCGCGCCAACAATGCCGTTCTATAGTGTTATTCCTATCGTGGCACGGTTACATTTTTCGTTTCAACCACAGTAACAAGATCCCGGTCTTAACCCATCGGATCCAAAACATATATCCTCGTTAGAAAACGATGGTGATCAACCCACCGAACTTCTAACCACGTGTACACAGCCTATTGCTAGTGTGTTAGACCAACAAAGGACCCCGATCGGTATCATAGGAAAATTAAACACATATAGCGCACTAAAATATTTCCATGGATAACCATTTTCTTTTACCTGAAACATCAGAGTTTATTAACTCAAAATAATTTTCATAAAATAAAACCCACCTTATAGATCGGGAATGTGTCAGAGTATTTTGATTTGTGTCTGGACCTACAGTACAAGCCTTAAGCTTAGTCACGAGGAAATGTACTAATATCTTCAATCTATTCTTCGCAACCTCGGGTTTTTTTAAAATAGCATAAATTATTGGCTAGGGTACCAACAATACCCTAACTCAAATTTAACATATGAATATTTAAGACAAAACTCAAAATAAAATTTTCTACCTCTAGATCAGTTGCTTTTAAAGTAACAGCAAGACTTCTTAGACGATAATTTCGATTTTCTTTTATTTAGAAGGAAGTATACTGACGAAATGAATAGAAAGGAGTAGCCAAATGTCAGTATTTATAAGAGAAGGAAACGAGTGTTATACTGATAGAATTGGTAGCATAGTAATATTAAATTGGTATTAGACTCATAGGCTAGGCATGTAGCCTCGATTAGTCATCGGCTATTTGAGGGATGGCCGACAATATGAATACATGTATATCGCTTACTTTATTTTTATTTTGTTAGTTAAGTATCAAACCAATCCATTATAAACATAAATATATAATCTACGTAAATATATATACTAATTGTAGTCATTAGCAATATAAATAATATACATAATATACTAATCATGTCATTAGTGATATAATATATATATATATATATATATATATATTACGTATACATATTATAATAATAAAAATAAAAATAAAATAAAATAAAATAATAAAAAATAAAAAATAAAAAAAATGTTGTTACTAGGAAATAGACTAAAAAGCTCGGTTTTGAAAATGAATTTTTTTTTCTTGTTGGAATTTAAAAGATTTCCCGAGGTGCTACTTTCCTTATCCTTGAATCCTAGAAATATCCAACTATTTTTATTTTTTATTTGTTTATTCTATTCTCTAGGACTTTTCTTAATAATTCAACTTATTAGAAAATTCAGGGGTATTACAGTCATCAAGCGAGCAAAGACGGGAACTACACCACTACTACTGAGGATAGCACGCCGAGCATAGGAACTGCGAGTATGGGCACTCTGAGAAAGGACACTCTAAGAGCACAAATATTGGTGGGCGGGTAGGGGCGGGTGGGGAGTGAGCGCTGGGCGTTGGAGCCCGGGTGGGGGTGGGCGGGATGGGCGAAGGTGCGCCCGTTTGAGGGGGTGGGCGGGTGGGAATGGAGTGCCATGTGGCGCTCCATGATTGGAGTTTTTTTATTTTTAATTTTTAATTTAATTTAATTCTAATTTTTACCTATAAATACTACACCTTATTCCATTTATTTTCACCACATTCTATATATTTCTCTCTCAATTTCTTCTAAATTCTCTCTTCCACTTTTTTTATTTTTGTGTTACAAATGGATCCCAATAGAAATTGGTCTTGGTTCAGTTCTACCTGAGCAAAACATTACCAGAAAAAAGGGTCGAGCAAAATATTACATTTTAATTAATGTAATGTTTTATTTTATTTCAATTCAATAAAATTTGCATTTTATAAAATAATTCTTGTTTAAATTAGTAAATAAAATTAATTATAAAATGAAAACATAAAATAATGGGCAGCGCCCACCAGTTTAAGCGTCCACCATTGTGGCAAAAAAAGACAGCGTCCACCTGGACTAACAGAAACTAATTAAATATTGAGCGTCCATTCCTTTTTAGCGCCCACCAATGCTAATGCTCTAAGGGGTGGCGAATTCACCTTGGAGAGCAATCATGCCAACAGATAAGAAATGAAGGTTGGGGTAGAGGTTGATGGGATGGAAAGAGTTAGGATTTCAATCTTTTTTTTTTCTAAACATCAATTTCATTTATATATTACACAAAAATTATAACGGCTAGATTTTATCTATTTAAAAAGAAATACTATTGTCTCCGATGAGACCTAGCTCAATTAGCTAGTTGAGCCACCACAAGACTCTTATTAGCAAGAGGTTTTGGATTCAATCTCATCTACGTGCGGTGTAGTATATATATACCTTGTAATTCTCTAAAAAAAATACTATTGTCTAAAACGAAAAGTGTTATACTATTAATTATGAACGAATGCAAAATAAAATTATGTTATACTTATCGTTTGGACGGAGGCGAGTAGAGACTTAGGGGCAACAAGGTGTAGTGCACAAGCACCTTGGATGTGTGATACTTGTAAAGTATTTTAATTTAATGTGTTGTAAATTTAACTTTAAATTAAAACACTTTACAAGTGTCACACATCCAAGGCGCTTGTGCACTACACCTTGATGCCCCTAAGTCTCTACTAGCGAGGCGGTATGGCGCTGGTTTTATTATTCTGTCACCTCTATAATTCCCTCCATAAAACGAAATGAAGAAGCGAGAGAGATGGCTGCTTTTCTGAGCCGTATTCTTCTCACACAGTTCCCCCAAATTTTAAACCAAGCAACCACTCCTCTTACAATCTTCTCCACTCCATATCCATAGTCTCCATTTATCTAAACACTGTGAATCTCTAACAATTTCAGTATATATCATACCGTAATGATTGCTGGACCCAATCCCCCAACCCAACAATGGAATTGCAGCCGAATTATTGAAGGATAGTGGCGATGAGAGGAATGATTTAGCGCTGAAAAACTCGAGTGTGGGTCGGCCCCACCCCCCGCCCCCGATAAGGCCAAGTGCGGCCTCGTTGCTTGCGCGCCATGTTTACCAATTCCTGACGTCATCCATCCGCGTCCACGTCACATTCACATTCCATTTCCATTCCTTTCCGAATCCTCTGTATAAATTGCTGCGCTCTTTGCTTCCCAGCTGCCGCACTCGCACCATTTCTCTCTATGGTATGGTGATTGGTGGGTTTTTATGATTCATTCATTCGTTCAGGTTTCAACTTGCTTCAATTTTTCGTTTCTGTTTTCTATTTTTGTTCTCGTAATCAATTCTGATACTGTTGCTGAATTTATTCTAATACTGTTGCTGAATGGGAATCTGATTTTTTAAAAAGTTCGAATACCATTGTGTTTGTTGGTCTAGAGATGCTGCACTACTGAATTCTAGTATTAAATTTTGATATTTATTGTAAATTTATTCATATATGTATGAATTATATATGTTCGCATGATGTTGTGACTTTCTGGAGAGTATGATTTGGCGAATTTCGTTATTTCGCTCGATGTCGCATTGATAGAATCCGTTTCGGAAAATTTTGTAAATTTATTCATATATGTATGAATTATGTATGTTCACATATTGTTGTGACTTTCTGGAGAGTATGATCTGGCGAATTTCGTTATTTCACTCGATGTAGCATTGATAGAATCCGTTTCGGAAAAATATGCTTTCTGATATGCGTTTTGTGGTATAATCAGCAAAGATTCATGCATTTGAAACAGAGAATTTGAGAGAATTTATCCTCTAGAGCTACTTAATTTTATCTCTGTGAATTTTCGACATGTCTATTTAAGCGCAATCATGACCTTTATATGATGAAACATGCTATTTCACCATTAAGATTGAGGTTGCTTCTTATATTCAGGTTGCCTGTAGCTTAATGGATCAAGACAATTGTGAAAACGGAAAGGAAGATGCCCGAGTGCTTCCTTCATATGAAGACGAGCATGGAGGTGTCATAGTGGAACTGAAGGAGCCCATGGATCCCAATGATTTTGCATTGATTCTCAAAACTTCAATCTCACAGTGGAAACTGCAGGTAATTATGCATTCACGCGATGCCCTTTGAGATCACTTTGCCAATATGGTGCCCAAGCTACTGTTACTAGTTTGTCATATGATCCATAGTCTGCTTAATGGATAACTGTGTTATCATCGGTTCAATAGCGATATTTCTGTGTTTTTTTTTTCTCAGTTACGTAAACCTCAGGGAAATTCAAAACTAATGGATCTGAATCATATATTTCTTAGATTGAAACAGGATATTGCAGTCTCAAGTTAGTTAATGGTTTTCTGCATCCTGATTCTATGACAGGATGGTTGGCGATGCTCATTTTGTTGTTTCTCTCGCAGATTATTTAATCATGTTATGCAAATTTACGTATTGCTGTGAGAAGTTCAGATTACTTTAAGGTTCATGTTTTTACTTCTTACAGGAAGAGTTTTCATAATTTCATTGTGTGTAAACACCTCGCAGTCCAACATATATTTCTGGAATGACTTAGCCCTTGCTTGAGCTCTTGACTGACCTGCTGCCAAGTTTGAAAATTTATGTTGATCAACTATTAAGTCCAAGTCAGATTTTTTGTGGTCAAAGTTCCGTCACTTATTGGTCAAAGTTCCATCATTTGTTGATCGAGTTTAATCTGCCCTTTACTATCGCATGATTTTACATCACATATTGATTATTGACCTAGTATATTGTATTATCTAAGTATTTGCCACTTCGTAGACTTCCTACCTACAGTTATACAACCTTCAGAGCAGCTAATTGGGCCTCTAATTTGTTGCTACCAAAGTAATTTTTGTTTAACGAGCATGTAATCTCGTACTTGCTATTGAATATCATTTATTAGTGATTATGCACTCTCAGCTGATATAGTTCTAATAAAATCCTTAAGCGCACGCTTTCTGGATTATCGACTTTCTATTATTTCATTATTATTACATCAATAAAATACCATATATATGTTCACATTCTTTAATAAATTCATGTAGGGAAAGAAGGGAGTATGGATCAAATTACCAATTAAACTTGTGATTCTTGCTGAGGCTGTAGTCAAGGTAAATTTCCTTTTCTGCTTAGGAAGTTATTCTATATTTTGTTACTATAGGGGAATCAGCATGTCAAATAGGTTTTTGTGTTGGTAATCTTATTAGGATAAACATATCATCAAATAATGGGCCTAAAGGCTCTCCATTTTTTCTCTTAATAAAATAATAGACTTACAGAATAGCTATTACTACAATTTACTGGTAATCCTACAAGAACAACCTCCTTTAAATCAATCTTTAGAAAACAATAAGGCCTGAGGGAGTACGGGTGTGGATCGTAAAACCTCCTGATTCAGCAAAATCAGTAATTAAGCAAATTTATATAATTTTGCACTGGGTGAATTTTCAGAACGATGATTCTGCCTCTTTCACTTTTTAAATCTACTTAGGAACCAGCAGGAAAAAAAAAATCAGTTTATCTAGAGCGACTCAAGAATTATATATCTTCAATCTTGACGGTTGAGTTTTGTCTGATCACACCAATTTATAACATTGCAGGAAGGCTTTTTGTATCACCATGCTGAGCCTCACTATTTAATGCTTGTAAATTGGATTGCTAACACTCCTAATACTATTCCAGCAAATGCAACGCACTGTCTCCGCATTGGTGCTATTGTCTTGAATGACAAAAGAGAGGTGCGTTCAACATCTTTCTTAATATTTGCATGTATCATTCAGTGGCGGTGTATATGAAGAGAGGATCATACAAACTTCTTACCAATTTATAACATCACACCGTTAATAACGTCATTACTCACCTTTAATCGACAGTTTTTTGTGGGTTTGCACTAATCATACTCAAAAGTTGCTCTCTTTCTTACCTTTTGCAACTTCTCTTTCACAGTTGCTTGTTGTACTGGAAAAGCATGGCAGATTTAAGGGTACGGGAATCTGGAAGATCCCTACTGGAATTGTCGAGGAGGTTTGTGTCTTAAATGAAGTTTCAATTAAAGTAGCACGAATCAAAACGGTTCGATCAGTACATTGCTTTTGAATTTCCAGGGAGAGGATATCTTTTTAGGTGCAACAAGAGAAGTAAAAGAGGAAACAGGAGTAAGCAATTGCTAAATGGTGAATAAATACTTACAGTTGGTATCCTATTCTGCTCTTGGTCATTGTTTCTGATGAGAAAATGGCATTTTACCATTGCAGGTTGATTCAGAATTCATTGATGTGCTGGCATTCAGGTTAAAGTTTGCATAAATTGAGACAAAATTATCTCATCATCCAAGATCTTTTTTGTTTTTCATTTTGTTAATTTGGTGATTTGGGTGGTAGGCAAATGCACAAGACATTCTTCCAGAAGTCGGACTTATTTTTTCTGTGCATGCTGAGGCCGGTATCCTTTGACATCGAAATACAAGAGTCTGAGATTGAAGGAGCCCAGGTATGAGTAGATAACAACAGATTGAACGATGAATTACATCCAATTATCTGATTCTGATATGTGATGATAAATTCGTGGTTATAGTGGATGCCAATCGCAGAATATGCAGCACAACCTTTCGCGGAGCAACACTCTGTTTTCAAGTACGCTGCTGATATATGCCTGGCAAAACTCGAAAGTGGTTACACTGGATTCACTCCGCGCCCAACAACTTCATTCGCCACTGATCACATCAGCTACCTCTATGTCAACGAGCTTCTCGACCTCTGAATCTCGGTAATGCTTAGATTTCTACTTTCTAACACTATCTCTGTTTCCATATGTCAATGATAATTATGGATTTGGGTTTTACCTATCTACCTTATGATTTACTTGTGTACATCTCCCTAGAGGGAACTGTGTGTATGTATGTGTGGATGTCGATAAATTTTGAGTTTGGATCCGAATATGGGTACCAACTACCAACTGAACTCTGGCATTGGTCCATTTAAATCGAGATTTTAATCCTTAAACGACTACTTCCTCCGTTCACCATACTTGTACTGCACCTAATGGAATACAAATATGATGGATGGAGGGAGTATTAGTTATGATCATAACACACACGAGTCACTATGGAAAAAATTCTGATTTCATATTAACATGATATTAAGCAGCAAATTGCGTTCAAACTTGGATCAATTTTCAAATCTAGAGTGAGGGAAGCACTTTTCCTTTTTTAGTAGCTACTGTACAATTTACAATTGCAGCACTATAAAATAAAATGGTCAATAATTAATGCCATGGCAAATAATGATCTCATAGAAACTAATATCAGCGCAAACAAGAAAATAATTCAAGAATATGATTAAAAAAAACCACGATTAAAAAATCAACCAAAAAGTAAGAACTAAAAAAAAATAATTACCAACCGACACTTTTTTTAAGCAAAATATGGGAGGGTGCATGACAATCTATTAATCTAATACAAATAAATAAAATGGCCATCCGCCTTAATTATATGTCCCAAAATATAAATAAATTAAAATAAAAAGTACAAATAAACAAAAAGAAGCAAATTCAGAAAAGAAGACAAATCTACTACAGTTGAAGAAATGCAAACCAGAGACTCAAAATTATGGCACCGAATCTTCCGCCGTTAAATCTGGCCGCGCCGTCACCATTAGTGTTCTGGTCCGCCACGTCGCCATCCGGAGCATCCGCCGGGGAATCCGAGGGCGCAGCTGGTGCTGGCGGCGACTTATGCTTCTTCTTCGACGGCTTCGGCGACTCCGCATCGGCGTCGGGACCTGGAGCCGGCGCCGGAGACGGAGGCAGAGATCCTTTGAACAATTCAACCGGCTTCAAAACCTTATCCACTTCGTAGATAGCCAACGGCTGCTCATCAACCAAGGTGTTGACGATTTTCGCGGTCACGATTTTCGTCACAATCGTCACGTCCGTGCCGTCGTTCTGCACATCGAAATCGAACTTCTTCGCGCCGTCGGTGGCCAGAGTGTTGGTTACGCCGTTGCTCGATTTTAATCCGGCCATCGATTGGTAAATCGGGATGCCGTGGTACTCGAGCAGAGATTGTTTCCCCGCCGCGGTTAGGTTTTTGAATTTGGGCAGGAAACTCTTCATCGCGTCGTCGCCGGGGCAGAAGACGGTCAATCCGCTCTGCACATTGTCCTCAAATGTCTGCTCGGCTGCATTAGCCAGCAGCGTCTCGGCGAAGATCTTGCAGCCGTGCGCCGACATCAGCGCCGTAATGTTCATCTGGCTCGGCCCCGGCGCCGGAGCCTCGGCTTCGGGAGAGGGAAGAAGCGAGGAGATCTGAATGACGGAGATGTTGTAGGGGATGGCCTGAACGGACTTGATGAAAGTGGCGGTAACAACGCCGCCGTTGGCCTGGGAGCCGAATCCGACCTTGCCGCCCTTGAGGTCGGTGATGTTGACGAATCCGGCGGATCCGGTAGCTGAGCCGGTGGCCTGGAACATGGTGGCGGCTAGAGCTGTGCCGTCGGTGATCTGGTGGAGCTTTTTGGCGTCGAAGTAGTCGAGGAGCACGTGAAGCGAGAGCACATTTCTGATAGCACCGAGAGTGAGGTGCTTGGAGAGTAGATCCGACATCGCGGCGTTGTCCACCGCGCAGACGGTGATGGTTTCGCGGCGGTTAATCTCGGGAGCGAGCTGCGTGACGGTTAGGTAATGGTTGAAGGTGGACAATTCGGGGTTTTTTTCGAGAATGCGGGTAATGTTGTGGGCGTGGGTGGAGGAGGGGAGGAGGAAGAGGAAGGAAAGAGATAGAACCACCGCGGCGGCGGCGGCGGCGGCGGGGAGGCGGAGCTGCATTGTAGAGGAAGAAGGCGGATACAGCGAAGCTAAGAAAAAAGTGAGTGTTTATGAGGTGAGGGTAGTGAGTGGCTTTAAGAGCAACGGGAATTCGTTAGCTACAGATAATGCTTCGCCTTTAATTGCTCATTAGCTGTCGGAATCATTTTTCCACAAATTTTATTTTATTTTATTTTAGCCCTTTTCTAAATATTGAATTATGCCGCAGCTAATTTTATTTTACGTATGTAGTTTAATGATAGTAATACAAAAGGAGAAAATTACTCCCTCGCTCCACGATATAAAATTTCATTGTAGGTTAGATACGGAGATTAAAAAAGTTGTTGGAGTTATTGTGAGTAGAATAAAAGTACAATCTGAAGGGTAGTGAGTTTCATTGTATGCTGGACACGGATATTAAGAAAGTTGTTGAAATTGTTGTGACTGAAATAAATATACAATTCAATTTGTGGAATAAAAATATAATTTGTAGGAAAAAAGATACAATAAAGTACAATTTGTAGGAATAAAGGTAGAATTTGTAGGGATCCATCAATGACAAAAATAAGTAAATATAGGAGAGAATGGATGCTGTGATAGTATAAAAAATGAATTAGGATTTTTTTGTGGACAAATATAAATGGGTAAGTAGGATTTTATATTCTGAACCAAGGGAGTAAATAATTCAAAATAAGATTTGGTAAATATTGATGATGGTTGTGACCGGGTGTTGATTGAAAAAGGAGGGTTTACGAATAAAATAGTTTGTTAATTAGGTTTGGGGGTTAATAATGTCACATTATTAGCTAATTAGATTGTCGGAGCATTGGAGGTGTGAAGCCGACACTTTATAAGACTATGGTTGTTTGTGTAAAATTTCAAAAATATGCGTGCATCATTTATTTTTATTTATTTGCTATAGTAAGAATTCATAGTTCATTATTTTCGATGAGCATTGAATGATTTTTCATGTTTACGTGTGAGAGTCTTTAAATTATAATATATGGGAGATTTTCATACTTGAAAAATAAAATGTAACATGCTTTACGTTAGTAAGATTTGAATCTGAAGTATTTGACTAAAAAATACTTGCTCTACCATTATGTTTTTTTTATGGAAAAAATTAAATTCATTGATCACGTAAAATGAATATACGTGCATTATTATTATAGCATATGTACGCACTATAATTTCGTTAACGTATATGATATGTATCGTTATTATGCATATACTTTTTTCACATAACGAGGCTATACCAATTACCGTAGTTGCTATTTAAAGTGTACATTAAATAAATCTTCTTCATGCACAATAATCTGCAAATTATATAGATTAGAGGTAAACTCTATTAGAGAATTAAATATGGTGCAACACACTTGTCTATAAAGTATTAGTGAAAAATACCATCCAAATATGTTCTATTATACTTCATTTGTGTAGTGCGTATAGTGAGATCCTTTATTATAAATTACTATCACATGCTCTTCTCTCCGTATTATTCATCTATATTACTACTGTAAATTATAAATATATGTTTAAGTAATTTATAATATTAAAATATGAGATGAGTGTAAAATTTATAACAAAAAGAATGCAAGAGAGGAAAAATTTTTGGCCACAAATGGCTTATTCCCTCAATCCCACTTGAATTTATTGGGCCTTATTTGTAGTGACACAATCCAAAAAAGGAAATCATTTATTCTCAGAAAAATGTGTGAGCTCAACCACTTTCTACTCTTTATTATAACCATTTTCTTAAGTAACCGTATTGAAAAAAAGTGTCCTACTTCAAACGGGACAGAGGGAGTATTTGTTTGACATCTAGCAGTATTTATTTGAGGACGACGTTGCTATTACAAAAGGCCGATGCAAAAAAAAAATCCTAGGTGAGGTGTGTGAGTATTAATATTTGTAATGATATTAAAAAAAAAAAAAGCCGGATGCAATTTTGACAACTGTAGTTCACAAAAATAAGTACCAATTGTATTGTACATGCAAAAGTTGCTGTGATAACTTTATTGTCGTAATTTAGTTATAATATAGTAGTATATATATCCTTAGCTGACTTAGCTCAGCTTGATTCTCATTATTTTGGGGCCACAATTGGAAATCATTGGTTTAACATCTTGCTCAATGACATATGAAATATTATAGGAAAATGAATAATGTTATTATAAGTTAATTTTCGAAGACAATAAATAATTTAGAGGACAAAACCAGATTATTAAGCGTATTCCATTATTAGGACTTGATTATGATTGACATTTAAAGAATTAGTTGGGGTCGAAATTCCACTTCATTTTTTGTCGACTACATATTATGATTAATTGTCAATTTCCTTTTTTTCTTAAAACTGCCCAGATAAAAAGGCATGGAAATAATTTTTAGGTAAACAAGAATCCAAGAATTGTATTTAAAGGCTTAATTAAATTTCTCATACGTGTAGAAGTGTGAAATATACACATTCTTCCTTAAATTAGAAGAAAACAAATGTTCCAACACAGATTTAATCTCTTTCTATGAAGATTGTAAAGAGCTGGAGACAGATAGATGAGTTGGACTAAGAAGCAACTTATTTTAATTAATTAGTTTATATTTCAAGACTTTTTTTTCATTCATGTGGAAATGTACTTTATACCGACACTAATTGAGTTTAGTGCTGACGCCTAATTTCTTTTAACAAATAATGATCTGATTTATTATCCTTTTTTTCAGGTTTGATTTTGATTTTCTTTTTTACCCTCCCCCAATTGATATAGAAAATGAGAAAATTCCAACGTAAAAAAAAGTATAAATAAATAAATAAATAAAATTGAGAAATTGCTAGTCGGTTTCCAGAAAGTTTGCCAGCTGGACGTTTGTGTGTGTGTGTGTGTTCCACCGACACATGATCTTATAATAACCTCATTCGAATAACAAATTTACAATGAGTCTTCCAAAAATTTAAAGTATATATATATATATATATATATATATATATATATATATATTGTTGATTTGTATATAATGTATAGTTTAATAGGAAAATGTAATGTTTTAACCTAACATTTGTATGTTTTTTTTGAAAAAATATCTCAATAAGCAACAACATACGCTACACTATATATTAATAAATCATTCCTTTTGATATTATAGGTTAGACAATACAAATCTACCTGGCAGCACCAGCAATCATATAAATATTGATCAATTAGGGGAGTCTCCCGTGCGACGTATGCAAGGTACGGACAAATAATTAGATCATAATTACAATTTTAATTAAACTCTAATCATAGATCAATAAACTATATATAATATTGGTTTTGAGTAAATTAGTATATGAAAATAGCTACTTTGCTATTGCAGACCTAAATAATAGCCATTGTTAGGAAAATTCTAACTTTTGATTTGATACTAAAATCCAACTGACTCCAACCGATTAAATGATTGCATCAACCTAAGGGATATTTTCCAGCTCTCTTGTTTGAGCGATAGATTTTCTAAGTTTACAGGTTAAGGAAGCTGAAGACAGCAGAAGATCCAGCTGTGTTACCAGCCGGAGTCAAATTATTAGCTGAGGAGTTTTCCAGCTGAGCAGAGTTCAAGACTGAGCAGAATCAAGCTGAAGAATGACCGAGCTGAGTCAAAGCCAAGAAAACACAGCCGAATCAATCCAGCTGTACAGACCAAAGGAATGTCAACTCTGAAGACATCAGCTCAAGTCAGAGTTGAAGATCCAGCTCCAAATTCAAAAACCAGCTTGAAGTCAAAAATTTCGGTGTCAGAAGAAGTCAATCTACCTCGACCAATGAGGGATTGCCAAATCAGCATCCTAGTGTGCAAAACCTAGGATCTGACACTGATGAAGACAGGTGAAGATATGCCCAACGGCAGATCGAGCAGATCAGAGAGTAGGTGTGATTCAAACGGCTCTTCCAACGGCTAGTTTTGAATCTCTACCTATAAATACCAGTCTTCAACCTCAGGATCAATCACGAAAAATGCTCTACTAGCTTTCATCTTCTGAAATTCTCAAGCATTCAAAAGCTCTCTAGCAGTTCTTACTCTTTCAAAAGAACACTTTATCTTAAAGTATTTCTAGTTTAGAAACTGCTCAGTTTTTTGTCTGATCCCTAGGCAGAATTCATTGTATATCCAAAGCCTAGATTTCGAACGAGTTCACTTAAACTCAAAGTTCTTCATTGTAAGAACTCGTTCATAGTTGGAACCCCAAAACCAAACCCCTTCTATACCCAAAAAGGTTAGGTTAAGGTTACGCTAGTTTGAAGCGCGAAATTCAAGTGTTTGTAAGGTTTTCAGTACTCGGAAACTGAAAGGTTCAGGCTTCTACAGTGCCCGTAAACTGTTAGAACACAACTCATGTTTGAGCTGCGAAGTTGCTTGGTACTCGTTAAACCAAGTGGTAGTGAATTACCAGTTTATCTGGTCGTGGACGTAGGATGAGTTTCTCCGAACTACGTTAAATATCGTGTTCTTTTCTGTTCTTTATTTCCAGTATTTTCAGTTAAAGAACTAACTCCATCAAGCATATTATATTTATCAAATTGCATACTCAACTGCTCGCTCAGGCCAGCTGTGTTTTTCAAAAATTGCACAACTTGACTAAGCTGAAAACTTAAAAATAATATTTTCAAGCTGAATTTTTCTAAGTACACGAGCTAAGTTTTTAAACTACCAAATTTCACTCCGCTGGCTGAGTTATCAGTCCAGCTGACCGTCTTCGTCAAGAAGTCAACAGGATTTATAACTGAGCTCTCACTCTCAGTTTTTAACTTGTTAAAAAGTTTAAAAAGTTTTTATCTTTGGTGTATTCACCCCTTCCCTCTACACGAAAGACTCCGCTCATGGACCATCAATTGGTATTAGAGCAGTGGTTCAAAAGACCGTTATTTCTAAATCAAGAGATTCGTCTTGTTCTTTATCTGTCAGTGGTCAACTGAACAAAATTTTTATTAAAATAAATAATCACTCATATATAACAGAAATCTTAACGATCGGAAAAATCGTTATGTATGTCACTAATACATAACACTCAAACATAACGGAATAACCATTACCGTTATAATTGTAAATAGATAACACTACATACGTAATGGATATTTAAAAATGTGTTATCTTTTCAAAAAATACGCTCATACGTAACGGTTTTTATAAAACTCCGTTATCTATGCAGTGTTATGTATGAAAACTTTTCTTGTAGTGCATCATTGGAGAACCATAAGACCAAGTCAGAACCAGAAGCTCAGCCGCTCAAGCTACAACATCAAATCATCAAGAAACAACTGACAAAGCTCAACTCTCAGTAGAGCTGGAACTGACAGTCTATGATGAAGACACAGCTCTAATGGCATGCTATGTAGCTCAAGTTTCAAAGCCTCAAACAATTCTAGAAGCTTTAAAAATCGTACCCTGGACAAATGCCATGCATGAAGAGCTAAATGAATTCCTCAGAAATTGTGTTTGGGAATTGGTCGACAGACCTGAAGGAGTTAAAGTCATCGAACTCAAATATATTTTCAAGAACAAGATGGATACTCTTGGAATCATCATCAGAAACAAAGCTCGACTCATTGCCAAGGGTTATACACAGCAAGAAGGAACTGACTTCGAAGAATCTTTTGCTTCAGTAGCTCGACTGGAAGCAATCAGATTATTTCTCGCATATGCAGCACATCACAGATTTAAAGTCTATCAAATGGATGTTAAGTGTGCATTTCTAAATGGAGAAATTAAAGAAGACGTCAATATTGAACAACCACCAGGATTTGAAGTGGAAGGAAACAAAGTCTACAAGTTAAAGAAGGCGCTATGTGGATTGAAGCAAGCACCTCGAGCCTGGTATGATACTCTATCAAATTTTCTTGTATTCAAAGGATTCAAGAAGGGCTCAATAGACATAACTCTCTTCATCATCAAATTGGGAGAAGATATCTTAGTTGTTCAAATCTATGTGGACGACATCATCTTCGGATCAAGATCAACATTCCTATGCCAACGATTTGGAGAAATGATGTCAAAACAGTTCCAAATGTCTATGATGGGAGAAATGAGTTTCTTCCTAGGACTTCAAGTCAAGCAATCATCAGAAGGAATCTTCATAAACCAATCCAAGTACGTGAAAGACTTGATCGCCAAATACGGAGTTCAATCCAGCAGAACAGTGAAGATACTGATGAACACCAACTGGAACATTGAACCAGAACCTGAAGGAAAATTAGTAGATTCCAGCAAATACAGAGGGATAATAGGTTCCCTGCTGTATCTAACCGCCAGTCGTCCAGACATATCATTTGCAGTCGGAGTATGTGCCATATTTCAAGTTGATCCTAAGGAGGCACACATGCAAGCAGCCAAGAACATTCTCAAATATCTCAAAGGAACTCAAAATGTTGGGCTGTGGTATCCAGCTGAAGATAATCTATAGCTGATTAGATACTCAGACTCAGATTTCGCTGGAGACAGACTGAACAGGAAGTCAACTTCAGGAACATGTCAGTTCCTAGGAAGCAAGTTGATATCATGGTTTTCAATGAAGCAAACTTGCATCGCAACTTCCACAACAGAAGCATAATATATGGCAGCTGGAAGCTGCTGCTCTCAAATTCTCTGGCTGAAACATCAGCTGGATAACTACGAAGTGAAGACTGGACAAGTTCCAATATTCTGTGATAGCTCAAGTGCTATTGCAATTTCAGAAAATCCAGTTCATCACACAAGATGCAAACACGTGGACGTGCGACATCACTTTATCAGAGATCATGTGAAAAAGAAGGATGTCATTATTGAGAAAATTCACACAGACATACAGCGTGCTGATATTCTTACAAAGCCGCTGGTAGAAGCAAGGTTCAAAATGTTGTGTGGATTACTCGGATTACTCAACCCAGATGAAGAAGATACATCCAGCTGAAGGGAAGCAGACCCACCTGGATTTCAAACTCAGTTTCAAGGAGAAACCAGCTAAGGAGAAACCAAGCTCAGCTGGACATCAAATTTGAAGGGTTACTCAGCTGAGGAGGAACTCAACACTAAACCCAGCTGAAGAAGAACCCATTCAACATATCAACTCACAACCGAGGTATCAGCTGACTACTATGATCAGCTGAGAGGTTTGCGATATCAAAACCCTATTCTTTAAGATATATATATATATATATATTTCTTTATTCTGCATATCTCAGAAAAGATAATAAATAAAGATTTCAATCACATCGAACAAGGCAATTGATATTTATAACAGAGATACGCAAATCCTCGCCATACTTATCTCTAAATTTTTTTTGATATCGGCATATTCTCTTCTTCTTATATATATTACTCGTTCTACTAACAAGTTCTTACAAAAGAAGAACATGGCATCTAAGAAGCCACTTCCAGGAGCCGATCAAAATGAAGTCGTACTGTCAAAGCTTCACTTTGAGAGTTGCGTAACTCTCAAGAATCACAAGAAGTCGGGGTTTTAGGAGGTAATGAAACTCATCGACAGATTCGGTCTAACGCAGTGGGTGACTGCAAGACCCAAGAACATTCTTTGCCAGGAAGTAGCAGAGTTCTTCCTGGAAATGTCAAAGGAAAATGACCGCCTCCGCACCAATGTTTCTCTCAAGATAAAGGAGAAAACGGGACACACAACTCCCTGGGATGTGGAGATCAACGTCAACAGGATTCTGGCCAAGGAGTTCAACCTGAAGACGTTCGGGAATCTCTCTCTTGAGAGATACATCGGAGAGAAAGTCCAGTCAGAACTGGACAAGATGCTGATAAAGCCGGAGCCATTCAGAGCAAGCATGTCAAAGCTCCTGCTTCGTCCCAAGTACCGACTACTTCTGGATACAGAGCCGGCCCTGACATTTTGGGGCCCCTAGGCAAGAAAAGGAAAAGAGGGCCTTCATCGCTATAAAAATCTTCGCTTCTGCCTCTTTTACTCGGCATACATTTTACTTTCACACTCAAACAACATTAAGATATTAATCCAAACCCCCTTAAACATGTGTTAATGTGTATACTTAAGCTGTAATGCTCTCTCTCACCCGCCCACACAAATACAAACACAAACATAAACACAAACAATTAATCTTTTTTATTTGATAAGTGCATGAACATATACATTTTCTTTTTGCGAGCATTGTTTGCGTCAACATCAATATTATATCTTCCTCAAGATTGAGATAACAAAATGAAATTTCTACCTTAAAATTAATTATGTTGGATTCTTGTTTTGTTTAATGAATTTTGAATGCAAGATGACATGATTTATTACTCCTATTAATTAATACTAGGGTTTAATTTTTAAAATTTGGGAGCCCTAGGCCCTTGCCTCTTTTGGCCAAGCATTGGGGCCGGGCCTGTCTGGACATCACTCAGAAGTGCATTCTCGGTATGGCTGGATCTCAAGGAAAGATCAGCATACCCAAGTTGAAGTCGATGATAGCCATCCTCAGAAGTGACCATGTGGATTGGTTCTCCTACTTTTTGGACAAGTTGGAGAAGGAATCAAAGAAAATCCGGTTCAAAGATAAAGAATGCACCCGGTACAGCTGCAAGGAGACAATCTACTTGTGCCCCAAAGCCGCTTGCATCATAGAAATGATTGTCAGATCGAGCAACATCAGGTGGCATAATCCGGAAGAGTTTCCAATCTCAAGGATACTCTTTGAGAAGCCAAGTCAGCTGATTGACTTGCTGAAGAAAGCAACACCTGAAGGAAAGAAAAAGATGCATGAGACAAAGCAGCAGACACCTGATTCCTCCCAAGCAGGGAAGAGGAAACAACGCGAGGAGACAAAACCAGTTGAAGCACCGTCTTCAAAGAGAAGACTCAAATTCAAGGTACCCAGCCAATCAGCTGAGAAGCCAGCTGATATCGAGAGAAAACTCATAATGACTCTCCGAGGAACAGAAGGGCCACAAGTGGTGGTTTCTTATAGTGGAGAAGAAGTTCACGTGCCAGCGTGGACATCTACATCACCACCACCACCTCATCTCCCTATTCCAGCTGATCAACTAAACTTAAACCTCATATCAGATTATCTAACTCATCACCACCACTTCCTTCTCCTCAATTTCCTTCAGCTCGACAGGGACACCAACTTCTTGATGAAGAAGATGGAGCTCAAACCCCTGCACCAAGCTCACATAAAAAGCCCCATCCAGTTGACGCTCCTTTGCAGTTGGATGATGAAAATAGAGCTTAACCCCATACCCATACATCATCTGAGGAAGATGTATACCCCAATCCCTCAAAAGTTGTACGCGACACCTCCATCTCAAGGTTCGATGACCTTATGCTCGAAGGAGTCTTACGCGCACTACAACAATATCCGGAGCTAGCTTCTCTCCCAGCCGCATTAGTCGCCGTTAGCAACTTCAAGTTTTACATTGCTACCAAGATGAGCACTTGGTACGCAACTGAAGAGCTAATTCAAACCTACTCATTCGACCACCTTAAGTCTGAAGAAGTTCATCTGCAAGAGATTTTTGAATTTGGAAGTCTCTAGGATGCTTTCATGCATCAAGACAAGCTAATCCAAAATCTAATTAAAAAATCAAGGAATGATGTTGTGCCACCCTCAGAAGACGTCATCTCAGGGGCCAACTCATACCTCCAAGCACTCAGCTGGATTGCTCCAGTTGAAACTGCCAAGAAGTTGTGCCTGGAATCACAGCTGAGGCAATGACTATTGATGAAAAGCCAGCTAATGCAACAGCTGAGCTACAAAGTCAAACTGCCAATGACACTCGCACTCTGGTCGAGATCGAGGCATCAAAACCCAGTACTTCAGAATCCGGAAGACAAACTGATTCAACCCAAGTGCTTTAATCCGCAATAAATTATGAAATCGCCAAGAAAGTCGAAGAGATGCTTCTACGAATCTCAGTTGTAGAAAGGCAAGTCGACTGGCAAGGACAATCGATCGATGACGTTCATCGATTTGCCCAGAATCTACAGGAAAGCACATATCAAGATCTCTGACAGTCTCTCATCTCTAAAAGGATTGATCAATCCATTCATCTTGAAAAGAGAGTACCAGAGATTGTTTCAAGACTCCAAATTCCGCTAGATGAAAAATTGTCAATCTTCTCAAGCCAGATGGATGCTATCGCACAGAAGAATCTCTTCTACAGCACGGATATTCATAAGCTGTACAACCTCTACAAAGATCTGGACAAATAGTTCAGAGCTGACAACCGCAGCACAGCAGAACTCAACATCGCAACAGCTGACAACACTACAAAGATTGTTGAAGCAGTTCAAGAAATTACACAGCTCAATAAGATGGTCGTTCGTCTCTCCCACTTTGTTGATAATGCCAAAAAGGGGGAAGATAGTGAGACGAGAAAAACGTCATCGATGAGCAAAGGCAAAGCTGCTGTATCTGAAGAAGTAGAAGTCCAAGCCCTTCAGTCTGCGATAAATGTTGTTGTTGAGCTGACATCAGAGGAACCAACTGAAGCTGAAAAGGAGGACAAATGGAGTCAAGACAAAGACAGCGGAGTTGCTCCAGAGAAGCCAAGAAGGAAGCAGCGGATGCAGAAGTGAAGACCCAGCAAGCTGGGATTGAAGATTGAAGAATTGAAGTTTGTTACTTTAATTTTCTCTGTTTATCTTGTAATCGTTGTAATTCCTGATATTAATAAAACTGAAATTTCTTTTGCTCAAGCTCACCCTGATGACAATAACTTTTTGTCCAGGCTCTGAACTCTAAACTTGATTAATCTGCTGAGATTTTCTCCCGTTCTTAGATTTAGGGGGAAGTTTCGTTTTTTTTTTCTCAGTTAGGTTTTGGCATCATCAAAAAAGGGGAAATTGTTGGGAAAATTCTAAGTTTTGATTTGATACCAAAACCCAACTGACTCCAACCGAGTAGATGATTGCATCAACCTAAGTGATGTTTTCCAGCTTGTCTGTTTGAGCGTTAGATTTTCTAAGTTTACAGGTTAAGGAAGCTGAAGACAGCAGAAGATCCAGCTGTATTACCAGCCGAAGTCAAATTATCAGCTGAGGAGTTTTCCAGCTGAGCAGAGTTCAAGACTGAGCAGAATCAAGCTGAAGAATGACCGAGCTGAGTCAAAGCCAAGAAAACACAGTCGAATCAATCCAGCTGTACAGACCAAAGGAATGTCAACTCTGAAGACATCAGTTCAAGTCAGAGTTGAAGATCCAGCTCCAAATTCAAAAACCAGCTTGAAGCCAAAAATTCCGGTGTCAGAAGAAGTCAATCTACCTCGACCAATGAGGGATTGCCAAATCAGCATCCTAGTGTGCAGAACCTAGGATCTGACACTTATGAAGACAGGTGAAGATACGCCCAACGGCAGATCGAGCAGATCAGAGAGTAGGTGTGATTCAAACGGCTCTTCCAACGGCTAGTTTTGAATCTCTACCTATAAATACCAGTCTTCAACCTCAGGATCAACGCTCTACAAGCTTTCATCTTCTGAAATTCTCAAGCATTCAAAAGCTCTCTAACAGTTCTTACTCTTTCAAAAGAACACTTTATCTTAAAGTATTTCTAGTTCAGAAACTGCTCAGTTTTTCGTCTGATCCCTAGGCAGAATTCATTGTATATCCAAAGTCTAGATTTCAAACGAGTTCACTTAAACTCAAAGTTCTTCATTGTAAGAACTCGTTCATAGTTGGAACCCCAAAACCAAACCCCTTCTATACCCAAAAAGGTTAGGTTAAGGTTACGCTAGTTTGAAGCGCGAAATTCAAGTTTTTGTAAGGTTTTCAGTACTCGGAAACTGAAAGGTTCGGGCTTCTACAGTGCCCGTAAACTGTTAGAACACAGCTCAGGTTTGAGCTGCAAAGTTGCTTGGTACTCGTTAAACCAAGTGGTAGTGAATTACCAGTTTATCTGGTCGTGAACGTAGGATGAGTTTCTCCGAACCACGTTAAATATCGTGTTATTTTCTGTTCTTTATTTCCAGTATTTTCAGTTAAAGAACTAACTCCATCATGCATATTATATTTATCAAATTGCATACTCAACTGCTCGCTCAGGCCAGCTGTGTTTTTCAAAAACTGCACAACTTGACTAAGCTGAAAACTTAAAAATAATATTTTCAAGCTGAATTTTTCTAAGTACACGAGCTAACTTTTTAAACCACCAAATTCCGCTCCGCTAGCTGAGTTATCAGTCCAGCTGACCGTCTTCGTCAAGAAGTCAGCAGGATTTATAACTGAGCTCTCACTCTCAGTTTTTAACTTGTTAAAAAGTTTAAAATTTTTTTATCTTTGGTGTATTCACCCTTCTCTACACCAAAGACTCCGCTCAGGGACCATCAGCAACTCAAATAAAAATCAATAAACTAGTCATTTCTTGTGATAAAAATATATTTTTGGCCAGATGCGTGTTGATTACTTGATTGTGCAGTCGTGTATTTGTATATTTTTGCCTTTTAAAACGCCAACACACGATTGTGTAGTCTTGTATTTATATATTTTCTAAGTTTTTGCAGTCTAATTCATGAATGTGCAGTTGTATTTCCATGTATTCACTCATGTATTGGTACGCAAATTATTAGGGCAATACACGACTCTATCCATTACAAGATTGCGTCCGAATCTTGTATTGAAGATCGAGCTAGGGTTCATCAATTCTACCAAATTCCAACAACATTCAATTTAACTATAAGTCACTGCTCAATTATATCAAAAGCCATGTAATTAACACAAAAAATTCCAACAAAAACATCAAATAATGAATCTAAAAAATAATTCACAACGTGGTATTTGAAGATCTGCCTAAGAATTGAAGATCGAGAATCTAATATTTAAATTTATTATTTTAATGGCTAGTATTTGAATTTTTTATTTTTTTTTTAAGTGGCTATTTTAAGGGTTGCTTCTTTTGATAAATCCATACAAGTATATTTGTCATAAATTAAATGTCGTGGATATTTATTAGTACACAATACTATTAAAATAACGTGGTATTCATTTTGTTTTTGCAAAATTTAAGATTCGATGTGCTCTTTCTCAAATCACACACTCTTTTCCTCCTCCAAATTTGACGGGGAAGGAGAGAAATAAAATTAGTTCCTATTAAATCCCATAAAGAGACTACCATCCCAATCAAGATCAATTCAAATATCAGAAGAAAAAAAATTGGGTCACTCTCTTCATTATTACAAATATGTTATTGGATATAAATTTAAATTCAAATTTTTATCTCATCTCATCATGACACCGTAAGATACAAAACTTTCTCTTTAGGCATCTATGACATTTCTTGCTCTTCTACTGCTACTCGTATTTACTCCCTCAGTCCCAATTACAATGTCTCATTTACTATGTGCACGATTATTAAGAAATAAATGTAAAAAGATATAAAATGGTAAGTCACCCACATCTTTTGAAAAGTTAATTGTTTTCATTTTTGGAATGAGACCTTGTTATTGGGACATACGAAAAAGAAAAGAGAGACCTTGTTATAGGGACGGAGGGAGTGTGATGCAATTTCACGTCCAACAAAACTGCGTCGACAACAAGCAGCTGTGCTGCAGCCAAAAGCCCCAACAACACTCTGGATTGCTTAATGTGAGCCATAGTTAGAATTATGAGATGAAAATGTTAGAACCGGTGTACACGTCCTTTCTTGATTACAAAATGAAACAAGAAATGTAGGAGAATAAGATTACAAAATGAACTAAGATTGAAATTACAAAATAAAATAACAAACTCAAATTTGAAGTCGCCCGAAGGAACCCTTCTGCCCGCAAGACGAGTAACGCCCCGGTAGTGCTCACGGATTGGCGGCTCGTCCCCAAAGGTAAACGACTTCACGTCTCGGAGGTAGTAGCACCACACACCTACGAGCTCCGACGAACTGGACGAGAGATGAGGAACAGAGCTTTGACACTAAAAAGACTATGCTATTTCGTGATAGAAAATATGCCGATTTTCTTATATCCCAAAGCTAATGGAATGAGCTCCTATATATAGCTAATCTCACACCAGGAGGATTAATGCACCCATGATGGGCATTTACAGCCTCTCTTGACTGTTTCAAATAAACAAGAATCAATAGTCATGAATATTATGGCTGTTATGAATTTTTACAAATTGAATTTCAATCAATTCGTATACCGGCGGTTTCATGAATTGGAAAAGTCATCACCGACTTTTAATGCCAAACAATTAAACATTTTAAAGTTTAATTGAAACTTGTGAATTGGAAATCAAATTTGCCGATTACAATCAATTATACTAAATAATTGAATAGTCTAATTGATTTGTAATTTTTTTGGATAAGTGGGCCGGCCCAATTATAAAGACATTTAAATTGGGCCAATAATAATTAAGTTCAAATTAAGATAATTCGAAGCCCAATATCCACAGTCCGAGTTCGAACTCGTTCCTACAATGTGGAATAACCACATTAACGAATTTGCCTACAACAAATTCATTTCCAACACACAACTCAAATATTCCATTTCTCACTCACCAATTAATGGTTTTGAGAACACGAATATATTCCAATTATTTACTACACAAGTAAAATAATCCTCCATTATTTAATTCTCAATAATTAAATAATTAACCGCCATAAATAATGATTTTCAAACCATTATATCCAACAATCCCCCACATGAGTGAGAAAGCCGTATGCAAATGTATGCAAACAAATAGCTCAGTCCTCAAGAGACGTTATTGCATTTGGAGAGGTGGATTGTGACCTTGAACCTTCCATAGTCAACATCATCGAGTATACTGGCGGCCTAGTGGACGCGATGCCTTGAACTAGTCCTCCTTGGTGTACACCGAGTCAACAATATTGACACAATATCATTTCACTCCCCATCCGTTCTCACGTTTGTGTCCTTTACAGGCCCTGGAACACCCTTTGGTTCATAAGTACATCGTCGAAGCGCCCCACACTTCACACTTATATAGGTGATTCTTTTTCCAAGTATCCTGCTATACTTGACCTCTTTAAGGTATCCAAGAATCATTAAAAGTCAAATACTTAACCTCACTACACACAGGTTTTCAAAACACTCATTGTTCTCAGAGAATAGGTGAATTTGAGTGCTTTATTCAAATTGACTATTATAGCTCCGTTGTCCCATTGAACCAAGTTCTTGGGATCCTCCAGTCATCATGGTTTGGTTTCCACTATAATCATCATTAAGATGTGGACTTTAATCCCATTCCCTCTAACAGTTTATACATTTGATCTCGATGTATGCTTTTAGTCAGCGGATCAGCTAGATTATCTATTGACCTTATATAGTCAATCGAGATAACCCCACTCGTGATCAAATGTCTCACGGTATTATGTCGACAACAAATATGTCGAGATTTACCATTATACGAACCATTATGTGCTCGTCCAATAGTTGCTTGGCTATCGCAGTGAATCATTACTGATGACACAGGTTTTGACCAACATGGAATATCCTCGAGGAAATTTTTAAGCCATTCAGCTTCTTCACCAGCTTTGTCTAAAGCTATGATTTCTGATTCCATGGTGGACCTAGCTATACAAGTCTGTTTCGTGGATTTCCATGACACAGCACCACCCCCTAAAGTAAATACATAGCCACTCGTTGAGAACGAGTCTTTCGCATCTGATATCCAATTAGCATCACTATACCCTTCAAGTACATAGGGATCTCTTGTATAGTGAATTGCAAAATTCTGAGTATATTTTAAATATCTCAAAACTCGTTCAAGAACTTTCCAATGTTCTTTACTTGGATTGCTCGTGAACCTACTTAATTTGTTTACCGGACATGCTAAATTAGGACGGGTGCAGTTTGTGATATACATCAAACTCCCAATGATCTTAGCATATTCCTCTTGAGCAACAGGTTCTCCATGATTTTTGCTCAAGTGAACATTAAGCTCCCACGGAGTCTTAGTTATTGGCTTATCAAACACATTAAATTTCTTTAGCACTTTCTCAACGTAATGAGATTGTATCAAAGCAATGCCATCAGGCGTTCTTAGAATTTTAATTCCAAGAATAACATCAGCTAAGCCCATATCCTTCATGCTAAAATTCTTACTTAACATGCATTTTGTTTCTCCAATCACACGAGAGTTACTACCCATGATCAACATGTCATCTACATAGAGACAGACTATAACGAATCCGTTATCCAAATTCTTAATGTAGACACATTTGTCACATTCGTTGATCTTGAAACCATTTGACAACATAGCTTCGTCAAATTTTAAGTGCCACTGAAGCGGCGCTTGCTTCAATCTATATAACGACCGTTTGAGTTTACAGACCTTGTGCTCTTGCCCAGGTACCACAAAACCCTCGGGTTGTTTCATATAGATCTCATCTTCCAACTCACCATTCAAGAACGCAGTCTTCACATCCATTTCATGAATCTCAAGATTGTGCAAAGCAGCAATAGCGAGAAGCATCCTAATAGATGTGATCCTCGTCACTGGCGAGTAGGTATCAAAGAAGTCAAGTCCTTCTTTTTGTCTAAAGCCCTGTACAACAAGTCTGGCTTTGTATTTATCGATAGTACCATCAGCTTTGTACTTTTTCTTTAGGATCCATTTGCAGCCTAAAGCTTTACACCCAGGTGGAAGATCTACCAACACCCAAGTGTGATTCTGCATAATAGAATCAATTTCACTATCGATAGCTTCTTTCCAAAGAGCCGCATCTGGACTAGATAAGGCTTCTTTGATCGTCACCGGTTCACCATCTAACATTAAGACGACATAATCTGGTCCAAAGATTTTCGCCTTTCTGACTCTATTTCCATGTCTAGGTTCTGCATCTATAGGATTATATCTCGATCTTTTCCTATTCGGTGGTCCATAGAACACCGGATTAGAACTCGTGGTTTCGTTTACAGGTTCAGAACTTATAGCTTCGGCTACAGATTTAGAACTTGTAGCTTCTTCTTCAAATCTCTTCTTAGAGCTTTGATCAATCTTTTCCTTATTCGGATAGATATTTTCAAAGAATATTGCATTCCTTGACTCAATTGTTGTTCCTACGTACACATCGGATATCTCCGATCTATGTACTAGAAAACGATAAGCACTACTATTAAGTGCATAACCAATAAAGATGCAATCAACCGTTTTAGGCCCAATTGCAACTTGTTTTGGAAATGGCACTTCAACCTTAGCTAAACACCCCCACACTTTAAGGTATTTATAAGAAGGTTTTCTACCTTTCCATAGCTCATAGGGAGTCACGTTTTTCCCTTTGAGTGGAATCTTGTTCAAGATATAATTGGCTGTAAGAACAGCTTCCCCCCACATGTTTTGGGGTAACCCTGAACTAATCAACAAAGCATTCATCATCTCCTTAAGAGTTCGATTTTTACGTTCAGCAACGCCGTTTGATTGTGGTGAATAAGGAGTCGTCGTTTGATGAATTATACCACTTTCGTTGCATAATTCTTCAAATGGAGCAACATATTCTCCACCTTTATCACTTCGAACCATCTTAATTCGACAACCTAGTTGATTCTCGGCTTCATTTTTGAAGTTCTTAAAAGCTTCAATAGCCTCATCTTTACTTCTTAATAAGTAAAGATAACAATATCTTGTGCAATCGTCAATAAAAGTAATAAAATACTTTTTACCACCTCTAGTTTGCACAAATTTTAAATCACATACGTCGGTATGGATTAACTCTAGAGGTTTTGTGCTCCGTTCTACCGATTTAAACGGTAACTTAGCCATTTTGGCTTCAACACAAACTTCACATTTATCTCGTGAATTAAATTCATTTATTTTTAGTAAATCCATTTTTACTAATCTTTTTATAGCATTTAGATTCACATGTCCAAGTCTATAATGCCATAAATCATAACACTCAACCAAGTAAGAAGAAGTAGAAGCATTTCCATTAGCACTTGATTTTGGAGGACGGATCACCGTCATTACACTGAGCTTGAAAAGCCCGTCGGTTTCAAAACCTCTACCAATGGGCTTATCTTTCTTTTTTATCACAACATTGTTAGACTGGAATACTAGTTGAAAACCATTTCTAACTAGAATAGAGCCTGACACTAAATTCTTTCGGATGTCTGAGACATGCAGCACATCACGTAAAGTTATCTCCACTCCAGAGGTCATCTTCAACACCACATTGCCTTTACCAATAACCTTTGAGGTGTCTGAATTGCCCATGTGGACTTTCTTCTCTTCTCCAACTTCCATGTACGTTGAGAAACATCTACGGTTTGAACAAACATGGACGGTAGCACCGGTGTCCACAAACCAAGCCTTCGGATTCTCAACATGATTCACCTCGGAGATCACAGCCAAAAAATCATCTTGATCCCACTTGTCAAAATCATTCTCAACATTGTGAGCGTAGTTCTTGACCTTCTTCTTCTTTGGCTTCTTGCAATCCTTAGCCATGTGACCCGGTTGTCACAATTGAAGCAATTGCCACCAAACTTTGATGGTCCCACTTGCTTGCCCTTGCCTTTGTTGTTAACATTCGGTCGAGGACTGTTGGTCCCAAGACGGATACCTTGGTGTAGAGGGGGGGTGAATACACCAAGGTTTAAAAACTTTTCCAAGTTAAAACTCTTTTCAGAGAGCTGGCTGTGTTCGATCCAGCTGGATGGCAGCTTGATCGACACAGCTGGCTGTGTGTGTGTGCAGAATGTGGTGGATTTGGAAAGTCCGTCTGTTGCTTCAAATATATTGCAAAGCTCTGTTTCACTTTTCAGTTAGTCAGTTTATGCAGATTGAAATGTATGCTCATGAAGGTTAGTAACATGCATAAAACAAAGCGATAAAACTTCAAAGCATTTTTAACGTGGTTCGGAGTAACCCCTCCTACGTCCACGACCAGATTCACTGGTAATTCACTACCACTTGGTTTCCAAGTACCAAGCAACTTTACAACTCTAACACGAGCTGTGTTCCAACAGTTTGCGGGCACTGTCAAGCCTACACCTTCAGTTTCCGGGTACTGAAGAACCTAACCACTCGAATTACACGCTTCGAGCAAGCGTACCTTTACCTAACCTTTCTGGGTTTGGGTTTGGGTATGGTTTTCCAACTATGAACGAGTTCTTACAATGAAGAACAAGGAGTATGATGAACTCGTTCAAACTAGGGTTAAGATATTTATTCTGATCTATTCTGCCTAAGACTGAATATGTGAACAACTAAGAACACAACTGACTGGCTGGGTGTTCTAGAAAGATTTGGCTTTGTAGATCGTTGTTCATTTTTCTATTTTCTTCTATTTCTTCAGTCGTCTTACCAGCCTCACCAGCCACTTCTCTTAAATGGTGAGGAGGTATATATAGGTGGAGATTCAAACTAGCCGTTGGAAGAGAGCCGTTTGAATCTTACCTACTCTTGTTGACTTATGGCCTTTACCTACGAAGTGGGTCTGCATCTGCAGAGGCTATTTCTTCTCTGATTTGACTGCGTTAGACAAGATCTTCTGACATCGGGATCTTGTCTTGGAGAAGGTCTTCGTCTTCGAGCTGCTAAGCGTCTCTGCTGTATCTTCAGCAGCTTGGACTCTGCTGTGTCTTGATTCTGAGCTGTCTTTAGACCTGTGCTGTATCATCAACCTGAGCTGTGTCTTCAACCTGAGCTGTGTCACTGACCTGAGCTGTGTTTTAGACCTGAGCTGTGTCATCGACACTAAGCTGGGTCTTTTACACTGAGCTGGGTCTTTGACACTGAGCTGGGCTTCCGTCACTGAGCTGGGTCTTGATACTGCAGGATCTTTGACTCTGCTTGGTCTTGCTCTGCTGAGTCTGCTCTGCTGAGTTCTTAAGTTGTCAGCTTAGCTGTGTCTTCTGCTGTCTTCAGCTGTCTTCAGCGAATCTACCTGTAAACTAAAGAAACTCTATAAGCTCAAATAGGTGAGCTGAAAAACGCTTAGGCTTGTGCGATCAGCTACTCGGTTGGGGTCAGCTGGGTTTTGGTATCCAATCAAAACTCTATTAATTTTCCCAACAATTTCCCCCTTTTTGATGATGCCAAAACCTTTACAAACTTTTACAGAAAAACACAAAACAAAAATCCTAACTAAACTCTTCCTGGCTGCTTCACATGCCTTGACGAGAGTTTGCACTCTTTCTCCAATTGTCTTTCCAGCTCGTCATTTGCCTCATCTACATTCATTTTCTGTTCAATCCTTTTCCCCTTTTTTTTATTTCCATTTTTCTGTTCAATCCTTTCCCCCTTTTTGGTTCATCAAAAAGATATTGGGAGGAAGGAGAGTCGAGGTCTGGCGGCGGCGTTCTGACAATAACTTCTTCCCGTTCTTGGTAACTCCAGTCAGCTTGGAGTTGATACCAATTGATGCACTTTTGGCTCCTTTTTCATCTGATACCAATTGATGGTCTTTCTCAGCTGTATGACTCAGTTTGGAGTGAGTCATCTTGACCTTCTTCCTCTGAGGGAAGGCTCCGTTTGCAAGGTTCCCCCTCAATTGGATAGTCCAATTGTGTTTTATCAGAGGGGTTTGATTCCCCCAGGCTTGATGACTTCATCTTGAGATCTTTGGGGTTTTGTGGTCCAAATTCAGTGTCTGATTCCTTCTTGATGACACACGATGATCAAGCTGGGTATATCCTGCTGGATGCTCTGCTTGACGATTCTGCTGGACTGAGTTCCCCCTCAATTGGATATTTCAATTATTTTATCAGCTGGGTTTGATTCCCCTACCTTGATATGGAACGAGTTGCAGCTGATT
The DNA here is from genome assembly GCA_031470985.1 of Agastache rugosa. NCBI lineage: Eukaryota > Viridiplantae > Streptophyta > Magnoliopsida > Lamiales > Lamiaceae > Agastache > Agastache rugosa. The sequence continues at coordinate 46,329,305 of CM062601.1, read as the reverse complement.
ATTTGATGGTGAGAGATCGCGAAAGGGACCATCGTCGGCAGGATTTAAAACGGACGTAACTTTCGCTTCAAGGATCAGAATTTCTATTATAATACCATTCTGGAAGCGGAACGACGATTCCTCTCTGGACCTTGTTGACTGCTTGAAGTCTATTTCCCAGCTGGAGTCTATCAGCTTGACATCCAGCTTGATATTCCGTCTGCTGGAATCTTGAAGTTAAGCTTGGTTGATTTCCAGCTTTATGTCTAGTTGAGATCCTCATCTGTATCTTTTTGGTTGACCTTGATGTCTGAGCTGAATGACCTTCTGCCTTTGATTTTGATTCCAGTCAGCTGGATTTATCTGCTGCCTTTTAGCTTTGTGTCCAGCTAGGAGCCGCTGCTTTTTTTGGGCTTTAGATTGCTGAGCAACTTGTAATCTTTGGCAGGGCAGAGCTTTGAAAGCTGGCTTGATGATGTTCGATCTTTTTGGAACATCCTTGGCATTGGTTCCAGCTGTGTTTGAATTGGCTGGAGCCAGTCTGTTCTGATTCAACTCTGGCCATTTTCAGCTTCTTGAATATTCTTCTGCTTGAGCTCATGCCTTAGCTCCAAATTCTCAGCTGGCTAGATTTCAAGGATTTCTAGCAATCTCCTGAAGTCACTGAGCACTTTTTCGATGAGGTCTCTTTTTAGCATGCAATCAGCTGTGCCATGTCCAGCTGGGCATTTTATTTGATTTTGCTCTCTTTCCAGCTGTGTAGAGTTCCTCCTTGATTTGATAGTAGGTGGCTTTTTCTTCAGCTGCATCCTACTTCCTTTGATGAGGTCTCCGTTTGTATAGCAGGTAGACAGCTGTACCAAATCCAGCTGATTCATCTGCTGCTTCTCGATTCTTTTCTTGAGACCAATGTACTCAGCAGTGAGACTGGCTGAGTTTTTAGTTTTGTATCCAGCTGTCTTTATTTCACAGCTGGTCCCAGTCAGCTAGCTGGGTTTCTTCACTTTCTTCATCAGCTGGGTTTAAGAGTCCCATGAAGCAGTCATCTTTAATAAAATGCTTCATCTTCTGAGTCGGAAGAAAATACTTGATCTTCTTCTTTCTTGCTCGTCTTGAGCTCTTTATCATTTCTTCGGGAGGTCGACTCAGCTGGGTTTCTCTTTGGGTAGAGTAGCTTGTCATGACGAACCTTCACGATCTTCTTGTACCTTTCCTTGTTGTGTTCCAGCCTATTAATATTCCGTACAAGCATGGCAACTTCTTCGTGCAATTCTTCTTTGCTCATTTTCCGCGCTCCTTGTTGGTCCCCCCTACCTGTCAAATTTGTTCAGCCTATATTAATCTAAGTTGCACGCAATTAAACGTGGTTATTATAGATTAGATAAGTTAACCTGAAAATCGTCTCTCAAGGAAGGCTTAACAGGGTGATTGTCGCATTACGAAAATAATAGAAATTAAAGAAAGCAATAAAGATTGATTGATTTGAGTTTTTTCTACTCTAAAGAATTAAAAGAGCAATTTAATCTAGGCAAGAATTTAAAACCCTAAATCTATGAACAAGAATAAATCCAAAGAAATAATTGAAAGACAGAAGAATAATTCGTTAATGAAAGAACAAGAAAAAGAACTGAATTAAACCTGACACGTAGTGAAGATCTGTCACAGTACGAGTCGAAGATAATAAATCTAACTAGAGCAATACTGGAAGAAGAACGTAAAAGAAAAAAACTAATAACGGCGGCTCTGAAAAGAAATAGAAAATCTGACTTTAAGGAAAATAACTAAGCCCTATTTATAAGACTGAAGCCGCCGCCAGACCTAGACGAGCGTCGAGCACGGACGAGCGTCCGTGCTCCCAGGAAAATCCACAACACGGGCGAGCGCCTAGACTCAACGAGCGCCTAACACACAAGGGCACATGTATACGGGCGAACGTCGAGACTCGACGATCGTTGAGGCACTCTTGCGGAACTTCTTCTCGCGTGAACATACCCAGCTGGGCGATCGATCAACATACTACTTGGTGCTGGGTGATCGCCGAACCTTGATTCCTGCAATTCCCGTTACAATTCTCTCCAAACCTAGTAAAAACCTGCATTTAAAAGACGACACTCGAACCGACATATTAATGCATTCTATATTTCAAAAAACAAGCAAACCATGCTGGACGTCCACTAAAATGCACTAATTAAACGAGGGAAAATACGATCAAAAACATGCGAAACAACCCCTCCACACACAAAACCTTGATTGTCCTCATATTTCAATAAACTCTCAATCACAAGGTAATCTATCACTCCTCAATCGAAAACAGAAATCACACAACAAATGAGTTGCCCTCCACACAAGACCCCAATCTGCCTAACATCCAAGCACAAGATCAAAGAAAAGAGAAAGTGACAACAAAGAGTATCCCAACTTGCACCATTTATTAAACTATACTAAAGACAATACAAATTTCGGGCGATCTTCACTAGGTGAGTTCACGGAAAATCCGGCCTCCTAGCGTGGTTTTCCATACCCATTTCTCAAACGAAAAAGAGGGGTAGAGCCCTTCGCAACACAAGAAAATTAAACAACCGAATTAAACAAATGCCAAGTCAAATTGGGTTATATGGCCATAATTCATGAGGTGAAGACATTTAGAAGTCATCTAAAGTATCCTCATGTGGTTTCTCATGCTCATGATTTCCAGAAGAGCAGAGACCTCCCAAAGTAACTCAACTTATTAAACAACTTTTTTTTTTTTTATATTGGGATACACCTCTAAAGCACCACCTCCTAACCTTCACTTATACTCAAACTTAAACATCAATAATTCAAGTGTGACTCGCCCCACAATTGTCATGCAACAACCGTACCAATCAATTCATAATAAAACACCTTGATCAATAAAATCTATCAAGACATGGGTCATAAACTTCAACCTCAACTTCAACATCTTAATTCCAAATAAGAAATATCCGAGGACTCACAAGATCATAATATCAAGAAACACACCCCCCACCACGAAAAAGACATGACAATGTCCCCATTGTCAACCAATAAACAAAAGAATAAGGGAGAGAATGACAAAAGACAAAAAGAAAAAGAAAAAATGAAATAACAACGTACACAACAACAGTGAGAATCACTGCTGATCCGGTGGTGGAGTGAACGAGTCACCCGGAGGAGCATTCCAACGAGCCATGTGGTGTTCGAAGGAATCCAATTGACGAGCCTGCGAAGCCATGTGCTGCTGTTGCTGAGCCCAATATTGAGCATTAGTAGCCCAGTTTTGAGATTGCTCCGCCCAATGAGTATTCTGAGTCGCCCAATACTGAGCTTGCAAATCCCATCGCTGGTCATTAACAGCCCAACTCTGATCATTCCGCGCCCACCTCTGGTCGTTCTGCGTCGTTCGTTCTGTACCCATCGTTGATCTTGACGGTACAATTGGGCATTCTGTAAAATCATCTGCTGTTGCAAGTCCCCAAATTGCAAACTCATCTCGCCACGGAACGAGGAAAAATCCTGCTGAAATGCTTGGAAATCATAAGGCGCATGACCGGAGGGAAGAGAGTCCGAATGAACAACAGTGGCAGGCAGAGCAGCAGCTTCAATCCGAAGGGAAGAGGTACCCGCACTCCCAACGATGGTGTCCGCCTCATTATCTCTATCGGAACCAGCATCAGAAGAACCGGGAGTAACAGTGTGAGGAACACGGATGCCAGCAATCTCGGCACCACGATAGCGTTTCACGGCGGGACGTGTCTCGTACGGAAGGAAAGTCACCAAATCACGAATAATATACCCATGCTTCAATTCAGTAAAACCCAAGGACTTGAATGTCAAAAGCGTCTGAGATGACGGGGGAAAAGCAGCAGGAAGGGCTTGAAAATGAGCACCCAGAGCCATGGCCAAGTGAGGCAAAGCAGCTCGATAAGTAGAGGCGCGGACAATACTCTGCAAAGTGGCAAAGATAAACGGAGCCGGACAAACTTTCCGCTTCTTCACAGCACAATCAAGTAAATAAAGATCAACCGAATACACCTTGTTGGCTTCAGAACGTCCCTTAACATTGTAAACAATAAATTTGTGTAAAACACACAAAACCGGGTCACGAATTAACCCGCTCGGCACACCACCTTTGTCCCAATTATCACAACCAGATAGCTCAGTCCAAGCAGCAGAATGATCAAATGAATCAGGAACAGACATCTCACCATAAGACTTTCGAAAACCAAAAACCTTGTGCATAGCAGTAAGCCCAGCCCGACACTTGTTACCCAACAGACGGAAAGAAATACCAGCAAGATGATCCTCAAATTCCATAGTGGCAATAAATTCCAAACATAATGGAGTAAAGGAATTCCATTCTTTATGAGCATACATATGCATCCCTAACACCTTAAGATACTTATTCAATTGATCGGTAATTCCCAAAGATGTCATAATGTCCCAATCAATAAAGTGCGGCAAAGTAACAGGCCGACGCTCAAGGCGAAGATAAAGTTTACCTTCGGGAATGGTGTAAATAGGGAAGACAGCTTCATATTGCGCACGGAGGTCCCGTGGAACATCTTCGTCAGTATCCATTGCCTCGGCAGCCTGGGCGCGGGGAGAAGAAGCACAGGGTGCATTCTTAGTACGAGCCATGGACTAATCACTGAATGATTGGTCGGCGCTCGCCGGGAGAGAACGATCGTCAGAAAGGCGGTCGGCGTGCCTGGCAGAGAAACGAGGGCACGCTCGCTTGAGAAATTGCTGCTCGCTGAACAGGGAGTGGCGTTCGCTGAAATGGGCGAGGGCGAGGCAACGCTCGCCGGAAAAAGCGCGGGACGTTCGCCGAGGATGAAGACGAGCCCGTGATGCTCGCCGAATAGATGTAGGCGCTCGCCGGAATTAAGGGCACGGTCGGACTGAACGGAGGCACGCGGAGAGGTGGCAGGCTGTGCATAAACGAGAGGAGGGATGAGAGTTATGAGAGAGCGGCGGCTTTTACAATTAGGGCAGAGGTTTAATAAGGCCCGCACTGGACGCTCGTCCGCAAGGAGCGGTCGCCGCACGAGTAAGGGAGGTGAGTTCGGCGCTCGTCGACCCTGGGAGAGCGTCGCACCTCACACGCTGGAGTGGAGAAGAATCCACAGGAATAGGCTGGGCGCCCGTTGACCTTGGACGAGCGTCGAACTCCTCCTGCTGGAATGGAAAGGAGAAACGAGGTTGTCGTGTTGAACGCTCGCCCACACCGGGCGATCGTCGCACCTCCCTTTCTGAAGTTGAAAAGAACACGGCTGGAGTTGTGCTGGCGCTCGCTCGGCAGGAATGATCGTCACACCAGTGTTGCTGTCTTTCTTTTTTTTTTTTTTTGCAGTGGGTTGCCTCCCACGAAGCACTTATTTAACGTCGTTAGCTCGACATACAAAAATGAAGCTTCATTCCGAATCCACGAGCCAAATTGACTCCACCTCCTTCACACTATCTTCTCCTTCGTGGTATGGTTTTACTCGATGACCGTTGGCTGGAAAAGACTCTTGAGTCTGCTCATTGAGCAAACGGACCGCTCCAAATGGTAGAACTTCTTCGATGAGATAAGGCCAGGTCCAACGAGACTTCAACCTGCCCGGAAACAATTTCAACCTTGAATTGAACAAAAGGACTTTCATCCCGGGCTTCAACTCCTTGCACAAAATCCGCTTGTCATGCAACCTCTTCACTCTGTCCTTGTAGATTTTGGCGTTTTCGTACGCCTCATTCCGGAGCTCATCCAACTCGGACATTTGCAACATCCTTTGCTTTCCTGCAACATCCAGGTCGAAATTGGCTGCTCTAATTGCCCAATACGCTTTGTGCTCAATTTCCACAGGCAAGTGACAATTCTTTCCATACACAAGCCGGTACGGACTCATCCCCAAAATACTCTTGTACGCCATCCGGTACGCCCAAAGTGCGTCATTGAGCTTGGAAGACCAATCTTTACGAGACGGCTGGACAGTCTTCTCTAAAATTCCCTTGACCCGACGTTTGGGGATGATAAGGAGTGGCCACCTTATGAGTTATCCCATTCTTTTTCATAAGTTTCTCGAAAAGCTTGTTGCAAAAATGCTTTCCCCCATCGCTGATTATTGCTCTTGGGAATCTAAACCTGCAAAGGATATTTTCCTGCACAAATCTCAACACAACGTGAGAGTCACAAGTCCTAGTGGGAATTGCTTCAACCCACTTGGACACATAATCAACGGCTAATAGAATATACTCGTAGCCAAAGGATTTGGGAAACGGTCCCATGAAATCGATGCCCCACACATCAAAGATTTCAACCACGAGAATATTGTTAAGGGGCATCTCATTCCTTCGACCGATGGACCCTACCCTTTGGCAACGATCACAAGTAAGATAGAAAGCATGTGCATCCTTAAATAATGAAGGCCAGAATAAACCTGATTGAAGCACCTTGTGTGCCGTTTTCTGTCCTCCAAAGTGCCCTCCACAATGTGTCTCATGGCACAATTATAGCACCTTAGTTTGCTCATCATCTGGCACACATCTTCGGATTACATCGTCCTTACCAATCTTGAAGAGGTAAGGGTCTTCCCAAAAGTACTGCCTACACACAGATAGAAAACGCTTCCTTTCTTGGGAAGTAAGGTCAGGCCTCAATTCATCACAGGCAAGAAAATTAACAATATCCGCATACCAAGGCACAATTCCTGCACTCAAAGCTTGCTCAAGAGGGAATGACTCGAGCAAATTATTACAAATCATAAGCGAAGGGAGATTATCAAGACGAGATAAGTGATCAGCTACAGCATTCTCACTACCTTTCCTATCCCGAATCTCTAAGTCGAATTCTTGAAGTAAGAGCACCCAACGAATAAGTCTTGGCTTAGCCTGAGACTTGGTCAGCAAATAACGCAGAGCAGCATGATCACTATGAATGATGACCTTAGACCCTATGATGTATGCACGAAACTTGTCTAATGCAAACACAACAGCAAACATCTCTTTTTCTGTAGTGGTGTAGTTCACTTGAGCAGAAGTAAGAGTCAGACTCGCATAATAAATGACACGAAGCATTTTATCCATACGTTGACCCAAAACAGCACCCACTGCAGAATTAGAAGCATCACACATAATCTCAAAGGGTTCTGACCAAATAGGACCAATCACTACAGGGGCAGTACTCAACTTCTCTTTAAGCAAGTTAAACGCATTAAGACAGGCATCATCAAAAGTAAAAGTCACATCTTGAGAAAGCAAACGACATAGAGGTTGACTGATTTTTGAAAAGTCCTTAATGAAACGCCGATAAAAACCGGCATGACCAAGAAAACTCCTAATACCTTTGACATCACGAGGTGGAGGCAATCTTTCGATCACATCCACCTTCGCTTTGTCTACCTCTACACCCCTCTTAGAGACGATGTGCCCTAACACGTTCCCCCTCCTTACCATAAAATGACTCTTTTCCTAACTAAGAGTCAAACCACTCTCAACACATCTTGCTAAGACCCGTTCAATTTTTTCAAGACAATCATGAAAAGATGCACCAAACACAGAAAAATCGTCCATGAAAATCTCATCGAAATCATTAAGCATCTCAGAAAATATGGACATCATACATCTTTGAAAGGTACCTGGTGCGTTGCAGAGTCCAAACGGCATTCTCTTGCAGGCATATGTGCCAAAGGGGCACGTAAAGGCCGTCTTAGCTTGATCTTCGGGTGCGATTGCGATCTGGTAGTAGCCCGATAATCCATCCAGAAAGCAATAGAACTCATGACCCGCCAATCTGTCGAGCATCTGATCAATAAATGGTAACGGGAAGTGGTCCTTCTTGGTGGCTGCATTGAGTTTCCTGAAATCTATGCACATCCGCCACCCTGTCACAGGTCTCATCGGCACCAACTCCTCATTATCGTTCAAGACCACTGTGATTCCCCCTTTCTTCGAAACCACGTGCACTGGACTGAGCCATTCACTGTCAGCAATGGGAAAGATGATCCCCTCTGCCAACTGCTTGTAGATCTCCTTCCTAACAACTTCCATCAATACGGGGTTCAATCGCCTTTGGCCATCCCTCTTCGGAGTAGCTCCATCCACCAAGTTTATCCGATGCATACATGTTGCGGGGCTGATCCCCTTAATGTCGGACAAACACCATCCAAAAGCGGCCTTGAACTTTGTGAGCACCTCGACCAATTCTTCTTCTTCGTCCGCCCTGAGCTCTGCAGAGATTATAACAGGCTTCCTTCTTCCTTTTTCAAGGAACACATATTTCAAGTTAGCCGGAAGGTCCTTAAGTTCAAGCTCGATCTCCTTCTCTTTTTTGGGAGCCTCTACTATAACTGGCTCATCAACAGGCAAGTTGGTTGGCAGCAAGGCTTCCATAGATGCTTCCTCTCTAAGTCTTTCCTCCAAGTCAGCGGAGCCTTCAAAAATCTCCTCAACCTGTTGTTTTTCCATAAAACAAGCCTCGGCAAGTTTGTCGATAGCATCAATGTAAGAGCAATTATCAATGCTATTGGCCGACGGAATCCCCTTATTGGCTCTGACATCGTAAGAAACTATCTCTCCCAAGACTGACATCTTAATTATGCCGTTCTTCACGTCAATGAGAGTATTAGTTGTCGCCATGAAAGGCCTCCCCAATAGTAGAGTGTGCTCTCGTCCATCTTCCTTGACGTCTCCAATTTCTAGAACGACAAAATCCACCGGCACAATAAGCTTCCCTACTCGCACCAAGACATCTTCAATAACTCCTCGAGGGTGACGAACCGATCTGTCTGCCAACTACAAGCACATTCTTGTCGGCTTCAACTCTCCCAATTCCAACTGCTTGAAAATTGAGTAGGGCATAAGATTGATCCCTGCTCCTAAATCAAGCATTCCAGAAGCTTCCTTTCCATTCCCCATAGCTATTTTAATCACGAAACTCCCAGGGTCTCGTTGCTTTTGGGGTAGAGATTGCTGCATAATGGAGTTGGCACTTTCTGATACTAGGACTTGTTCTGGTTCATCAAACCTCCTCTTCTTGGATGCTAACTCCTTGAAGAACTTCACATAAGCCGGCACATTTCGGATCATATCGAGCAAAGGCAAATTCACATTCACCTTGGATAACATCTTATAAAAATCTGAAAACTGCTGGTCCTGCTTCTCATTCCTCAATCTGCTTGGGAAATGCACTGGTGGGCGATAAGGTTTTTCAGCCTTATGTAGTCGGATTTCTCCTTGCTCTTCCCCAACTCTGGGCTGCACGACCTCCGGTGGTGTGTCGCCCACCTTATTGTCCACCGTCTTTCCACTTCTCAACACAGTGACGGCTGACGCTTGATGTGGTTGTTGACCTTGGCTCGGAATCTTTCCGCCGCCGTCGCCGCATCCGGTTCACGCGCACGAGACCTGTCCCACAGCTGTCTCAAGACGCTTGATGGTTGCATCTTGAGCTTCTCTTGCCTGTCTGCTCTCTTGCATGAATGCATTGAGATTATCTTCAATCTGGTTCTTCTGAGCAGGTGGTGGCGATGTACGCTGAAATTGTGTTGGTCCCTGCTGGAACTGACCTTGCTGAGCTGGATTCTGCCACTGAGAATTAAAGTTTTGCTGCTGCTGCGGATACCACTGCTGCTGCTGCGGTGGGTACCACTGTTGCTGATTAGAAAACTGATTGGATTGCTGAGGAAGATACTGGTTAAACTGTTGTGGAGGACGGCGATTCTGAAAGTTTCCTCCGTATCCCTGGCCTTGGTTCTGATTTCGCCAACCTGTGGTAGGCTGATTCTGCCATCCCGAGTTCTGCTGTCGTTGATTCTGATTAGACCCTTGCCCCTGATCAAACTGTTGTCGAGGGGGAAATCCATGTGCTGCATACACTTCTGCACCTCCTTCATAAGTCAACTCCCCCATTCTATGGCACTCCTCAGGATTATGTCCCAATTCTCCACAAACACCACAAGGTTCAGGCATAATTTCACGTCCAGCAGGCTCTGATTGAGGTGGAGACGCCACAGGCTTATTCATCTTCAATTCTTGCAATTCCCTCATCATCCCTGCGAGTTGTTTCTGTAGTTCATAATTCGGTGCCACTGCACTAGCTTCAACTCTTCTTCCACGGATCGACTTCTGTTGAGAACTGTCTGCCAAAGTCTGGAAGATCTTGTTGAGTTCCGTGGGGGTCTTCGTGGCAATATTGCCCCCTGCAGTACTGTCCACCATGAACTGGGTGGTCGTAAGTAATCTATCATAAAAGAATTGGCTAATCATAATAGAGGACAACTGATGATGTGGACACTGTCGCAGGAGCTCTTGATATCTCTCCCAAGCCTCATGGAAAGGCTCATCGGTTCCTTGCGTGAAATTCATGATCTGAGTACGAATCTCCTGTGTCTTGTGGTTTGGGTAGAATTTCAGCATAAATTTTTCACAGGCATCCTTCCAGGAATCTATAGAATTGGACGGAAGCGATAGAAGCCATCCCCGAGCTCGATCCTTCAAGGTGTATGGAAGGCACTTGAGCCTCAGTTGATCCTCTGTAAGGTCTGAAAGAGGAAAGGTCTGCACTATCGAACAGAATTCACGAACAAACTGTAGGGCATCTTCATTCGGCATGCCGTGAAAGGTTGGAAGCATACTAGAGTAGTTATGCTTCAAATCATAATTCCTTACCCCAGTAGGAAGGACAATCGCCGACATCGTGGCCTCAATAACAGGTCGGGAGTATCCTCCCATGAGCTGGTTTTCCTCGGTAGTCATGTTTCTGTGAAGGTTCAACTGACACTCTTCCTCAGAATCACAGAATAAATTCCCAAACAAAGCTTCTTCTTCAACTTTGTCAGGAAGTGGTTCGGTTACCTCCCTTGCTTGTTCCAAAACTGCGTTCCTCTTGTGTATCCTGTCAATATACGGTGCTAAAGGTTGTTTCTGACTTCTGCGACCTTGCATACACAACACTAGCGCACAGATTAAATGCACCGGAGGGAGAAAAATAACCAAACAAAATTGAAATTAAAAGTGTAGCACGAAAATCGCCTAAAGCCTTCCCCGGCAACGGCGCCAAATTTGTTCAACCTATATTAATCTAAGTTGCACGCAATTAAACGTGGTTATTATAGATTAGATAAGTTAACCCGAAAATCGTCTCTCAAGGAAGGCTTAACAGGGTGATTGTCGTATTACGAAAATAACATAAATTAAAGAAAGCAATAAAGATTGATTGATTTGAGTTTTTTCTACTCTAAAGAATTAAAAGAGCAATTTAATCTAGGCAAGAATTTAAAACCCTAAATCTATGAACAAGAATAAATCCAAAGAAATAATTGAAAGACAGAAGAATAATTCGCTAATGAAAGAACAAGAAAAAGAACTGAATTAAACCTGACACGTAGTGAAGATCTGTCACAAAATCCGTAGAGTCGAAGATAATAAATCTAACTAGAGCAATACTGGAAGAAGAACGTAAAAGAAAAAAACTAATAACGGCGGCTCTGAAAAGAAATAGAAAATCTGGCTTTAAGGAAAATAACTAAGCCCTATTTATAAGACTGAAGCCGCCGCCAGACCTAGACGAGCGTAGAGCACGGACGAGCGTCCGTGCTCCCAGGAAAATCCACAACACGGGCGAGCGCCTAGACTCAACGAGCGCCTAGACTCAACGAGCGCCTAACACACAAGGGCACATGTATACGGGCAAACGTCGAGACTCGACGATCGTTGAGGCACTCTTGCGGAACTTCTTCTCACGTGAACATACCCAGCTGGGCGATCGATCAACATACTACTTGGTGTCGGGTGATCGCCGAACCTTGATTCCTGCAATTTCCGTTACAATTCTCTCCAAACCTAGTAAAAACCTGCATTTAAAAGACGACACTCGAACCGACATATTAATGCATTCTATATTTCAAAAAACAAGCAAACCATGCTGGACGTCCACTAAAATGCACTAATTAAACGAGGGAAAATACGATCAAAAACAGGCGAAACATTGGTCCTTCCAAGCTGAGCTGATTGAGCTAATCTTCTTGATTTTGCACTGAGAGCTGTCTCTTTTTCCTTGGGAGTCAGCTCCATTTCATTCATCCGGCTGGATGATTCTCCGCTTGTGATCCCCAGATCAAATTCGTTGGCTTTCAAGATGGAGAACAATTTTTCCGTCTCCATGCTGCCAAGATCAATTCTGCTTTGGTGAACCACCTTGTGTGTACACCATTCTGAGGAGAGAGCTGCAAGAACTTTCAAGTTCTTATCTCGAACTGTATATTTCCCAGTTCGGATCGTCTCGATCTCGATGACGAGGTTGGAGAATCTGAGCTCCATTTGATCAATGGACTCGTAGGGGAGTTGCTTGAAGTTGTCGAACTTCTGGCATGCAACTGAGAATTTGTTCTCTTGAATTTCCTCTGAGCCTTCACACAGCTTGGCTAGAGTGTCCCACATCCCCTTAGCTGTCTCACAGTTGATAATCTTGCTGAGATAAGCGTCCGTCACCGTTGAGGAGATGACGTTGCGAGCGTAGCTATCCAATCCAGCTAGTCTTCTTTCTTCTGGAGAGTACTCCTTTTTGGGCTTCACAACTTGCTGGAGTACTGGTTCAGCTCCAGGTGTGGTTTCTGCTTGTCTTTCTGATTTCATGATGATGATGGGTCCGTCTGTGATAACATCCCACATCATATCATTTTGCGCGCACAGAAAGCTTTTGAGTCGGAACTTCCATATCTGATAATCATCGACTGAGAATGTTGGAAGATTCCTGCACATAGAAGATTCCATGACAGTATGCAATATAATGATTTTAAAAAGATTTTGAAAAAAAATTAAGGATCTGTTCAGGTGACCATTATCAGCAATGAAATGCTTACTTGACAGATACAGTGATCTTTTGAACCACTGCTCTGATACCAATTGTTGGTCCCAAGACGGATACCTTGGTGTAGAGGGGGGGTGAATACACCAAGGTTTAAAAACTTTTCCAAGTTAAAACTCTTTTCAGAGAGCTGGCTGTGTTCGATCCAGCTGGATGGCAGCTTGATCGACACAGCTGGCTGTGTGTGTGTGCGGAATGTGGTGGATTTGGAAAGTCCGTCTGTTGCTTCAAATATATTGCAAAGCTCTGTTTCACTTTTCAATTAGTCAGTTTATGCAGATTGAAATGTATGCTCATGAAGGTTAGTAACATGCATAAAACAAAACGATAAAACTTCAAAGCATTTTTAACGTGGTTCGGAGTAACCCCTCCTACGTCCACGACCAGATTCACTGGTAATTCACTACCACTTGGTTTCCAAGTACCAAGCAACTTCACAACTCTAACCCGAGCTGTGTTCCAACAGTTTGCGGGCACTGTCAAGCCTACACCTTCAGTTTCTGGGTACTGAAGAACCTGACCACTCGAATTACACGCTTCAAGCAAGCGTACCTTTACCTAACCTTTCTGGGTTTGGGTTTGGGTATGGTTTTCCAACTATGAACGAGTTCTTACAATGAAGAACAAGGAGTATGATGAACTCGTTCAAACTAGGGTTAAGATATTTATTCTGATCTATTCTGCCTAAGACTGAATATGTGAACAACTAAGAACACAGCTGACTGGCTGGGTGTTCTAGAAAGATTTGGCTTTGTAGATCGTTGTTCATTTTTCTATTTTCTTCTATTTCTTCAGTCGTCTTGCCAGCCTCACCAGCCACTTCTCTTAAATGGTGAGGAGGTATATATAGGTGGAGATTCAAACTAGCCGTTGGAAGAGAGCCGTTTGAATCTTACCTACTCTTGTTGACTTCTGGCCTTTACCTACGAAGTAGGTCTGCATCTGCAGAGGCTATTCCTTCTCTGATTTGACTGCGTTAGACAAGATCTTCTGACATCGGGATCTTGTCTTGGAGAAGGTCTTCGTCTTCGAGCTGCTAAGCGTCTCTACTGTATCTTCAGCGGCTTGGACTCTGCTGTGTCTTGATTCTGAGCTGTCTTTAGACCTGTGCTGTATCATCAACCTGAGCTGTGTCTTCAACCTGAGCTGTGTCACTGACCTGAGCTGTGTTTTAGACCTGAGCTGTGTCATCGAAACTAAGCTGGGTCTTTTACACTGAGCTGGGTCTTTGACACTGAGCTGGGCTTCCGTCACTGAGCTGGGTCTTGATACTGCAGGATCTTTGACTCTGCTTGGTCTTGCTCTGCTGAGTTCTTAAGTTGTCAGCTTAGCTGTGTCTTCTGCTGTCTTCAGCTGTCTTCAGCGAATCTACCCGTAAACTAAAGAAACTCTATAAGCTCAAACAGGTGAGCTGAAAAACGCTTAGGCTTGTGCGATCATCTACTCGGTTGGGGTCAGCTGGGTTTTGGTATCCAATCAAAACTCTATTAATTTTCCCAACAAGGACGCTTGTTGGAAGTAGTTCCCTCGGTCAAGTTAGCCTTAGCCTCCATTGGAGCTTTGGCCTTTTGATCACGGCTTCTCACATGAGCCTCCACTTGAAGCTTCATCACCAAGCTCTCAACAGACATTTCCGTGCGCTTGTGCTTCAAGTAGTTTTGAAAATCCCTCTAACTAGGAGGCAACTTTTCAATCATCACCGCTACAGAGAGCGCATCCGGTAGGGCCATCCCTTCGGATTGAACATCATGGGCCAGAGTCTGAAACTCCTCCACTTGTTCCATCACCGGTCGAGAATCGACCATCTTGTAGTCCAACCACTTGGCTACTACAAACTTCTTCGTGCTCGCCTCGTCCACCTGATATTTCTTCTCTAGTGACCCCCACAATTCTTTGGAAGTCTTTACATTGCAATACACGCCATACAGGCTATTGTCTAAATACGTTAAAACAGTATTTTTACAAAGGAAATCGCCTTGGCACCAATTAGCAAAACTGGAACGAACTTCAAAGCTCGTCTCTTCTTCACTTGGTGTTGCCGGTTTGTCCTTCGTTAAGAATCCTGCAAACCCCACGGTAGTGAGGTAGAACAACACCTTTTGTTGCCAATGCTTGAAGTTCTTTCCCGAGAAGATTGGAGGCTTCTCGGCTAACCCCAACGTCCTTGACATCTGCAATGGAGCCATAGTAGAAGATTGATCGCCGGTAAATCCACTCGGATTCGAAGTGGTTGAACCAACCGTGTTGGAAACGGTTGATCCAATGGTGGCTGACATAGTAGCTCCAATGGTTGCAGAGGTGGTAGAGCCTATGGTAGCAGAGACAGTTGAATCAACGGTGGCGGCGGCAGAGGAGCCAAAGGTGGCAGCAGTGGTAGCAGGCTCAGTTGAAGCAGACATCCTCAAAAGCAAAGGAAATTAAGTTTCGATATTTTTAAGTCAAAATTATTAGTTCAATCTCGATCTCCTTCGAATGGACGTGCAGCGTAATTACTCGTCTTGCGATTGTTAGAACCGGTGTACACGTCCTTTCTTGATTACAAAATGAAACAAGAAATGTAGGAGAATAAGATTACAAAATGAACTAAGATTGAAATTACAAAATAAAATAACAAACTCAAATTTGAAGTCGCCCGAAGGAACCCTTCTGCCCGCAAGACGAGTAACGCCCCGATAGTGCTCACGGATTGGCGGCTCGTCCCCAAAGGTAAGCGACTTCACGTCTCGGAGGTAGTAGCACCACACACCTACGAGCTCCGACGAACTGGACGAGAGACGAGGAACAGAGCTTTGACACTAAAAAGACTATGCTATTTCGTGATAGAAAATATGCCGATTTTCTTATATCCCAAAGCTAATGGAATGAGCTCCTATATATAGCTAATCTCACACCAGGAGGATTAATGCACCCATGATGGGCATTTACAGCTTCTCTTGACTGTTTCAAATAAACAAGAATCAATAGTCATGAATATTATGGCTGTTATGAATTTTTACAAATTGAATTTCAATCAATTCGTATACCGGCGGTTTCATGAATTGGAAAAGTCATCACCGACTTTTAATGCCAAACAATTAAACATTTTAAAGTTTAATTGAAACTTGTGAATTGGAAATCAAATCTGCCGATTACAATCAATTATACTAAATAATTGAATAGTCTAATTGATTTGTAATTTTTTGGATAAGTGGGCCGGCCCAATTATAAAGACATTTAAATTGTCCAATAATAATTAAGTTCAAATTAAGATAATTCGAAGCCCAATATCCACAGTCCGAGTTCGAACTCATTCCTACAATGTGGAATAACCACATTAACGAATTTGCCTACAACAAATTCATTTCCAACACACAACTCAAATATTCCATTTCTCACTCACCAATTAATGGTTTTGAGAACATGAATATATTCCAATTATTTACTACACAAGTAAAATAATCCTCCATTATTTAATTCTCAATAATTAAATAATTAACCGCTATAAATAATGATTTTCAAACCATTATATCCAACAGAAAATAATGAATTTGAGAAAATCTCGAGCTTTTGAGGATACCCTTTGCCCTAATTCGAAATAAATTAGGAATAGTCTTATTAAATTGTTTTGAGTGAATCTGATGCTTCATTCAGTTCATTGCCATTTAGAAAAAATATGTATGAGGAAGTTTTGTTGTCTCGGGTAAAATAGGAAAAAAAAAAAAAAATCTAAGAGTACATTGAAATTCTTTCATTTATAATTTTTGGGAAAAGTAGCATATACCCTCCTAACGTTCACCCTCCTATCGTATTTACCTTCCTAAAGAAACCTTTTGGACTGCCAATACCTTAAGGTTTCATAAGTTGTGCAAATAACCCCTCGCGTCAAATGGATTTCTGACGTCGTCTATATTTTTTTTAATTTTTTTTTGTTTTATATTATTCTTATTTGAGGAATTTTACACATCCTTACTTTCGACTGAATCGAAGACGTCGAGCACCTTGTCTAGATCACCGCATTTGGAGTACATGTCGATCAAGGCGGTATGACAAGATCATAATTCAACCTCATTCCTTCCTTCGTGGACATGAATCCAACCACCTAACTCTATCCCCCCAACTCCGAATATGCTGATAAAGTACTAACAACAAAAAACGGTTGTAGCTCATGTTGTGGTGGATGGCAATGTCCATGAGTTTCTCGCGAGAGTGTGAATTTCTCTTCAATAATGTTGATTTTGCAGTTTCACTCTTAAGTGTTTGATTAAAATCCTCAAAGAAGAATATTAGAAAATTAAAAAAGAAAAAGAAAAATGTGGACGACGTCAAAAATCCGTTTAACATCGACGCGAGGGGTTATTTGCACAACTTATGAAACGTTAGGGTGCTAGCAACTCAAAAGTTCTCCATGGGAAAGTAAGTATGATAGGAGGGTAAACGTTAGGGGTATATGCTATTTTTTCTATAATAATAATAAAATTTCTAAACAATATCGTAATCTCCATGTTATTTATTTTCCACACACAGACATTCGACATGCCGTGTAATCTTTCGACGCAGAAAAATGAGTTCATGATAGATTTGAATTTTTTATTTATTTTATATGTATTGTTTTGTAAATAGTTATTATTTTTTATAACGATGTGAATGTTAGGTTAAAGTAATAGGGTAGTGATATTCGGCCACCCGGTGGCCAGCCACCATCCGGTTTTTTTGCCAAAAATCGGTCGGCTCATTTGTTATTTTTGGTCGATTTTTTTTTGTGTCAATTATGTCCCCAATCTAATTTCTCTCCATAATCTTTCATTTAGGCGCCAAATCTATCTACATTATTTCTCCCTCTCTTTTTTCCCCTCCAAAATGGCCGAAATTTATTTATAAAATTATTAAATATTTATTTTAGAAAAAATCTTTTTTATCTCAATTAATATATATAATGGTATTAAAATGATATTAAATCGATTTCATAATATTCCTACCGCTATAAATAATTAAAAAAAATTATAATACATTTTATATTTAATTAGATTTAATATAGCAACATATATTTTTTTTCTAATTAATATTTATAAAGCAAATGAAATTTCATTAATTCAATTTCATAATATTCCGACTACAAGTTGAATATTAAAGAAAATAAATTAAATTAAATCAAATATTTTTTCTCAATTAAAGTAGATTAATTCGATTTCAATATATAGTATTTAATTTAAATTTAATTTAATTTAATTTCGATTACTATAATGAATTTAAAATTTAAAAAAATAATATTCCTTGGAAATACTATACAAAATATCTATCGCCTAAGTAATTATTTCCCTCCCATGTATTAGTTCCTAAATTAGTGGAATTATATTAGGATAATATTTTTTCCCTCCCACGAATTAGGTCCTAAATTAGTGCGATTATATTAGGATTATATTTCCCTCCACAAAACACAAAATAATTTCGAAAATAAACTAAAATTCGAAATATGATTTAATTTTGAAGAATCCCTAATTTGGTGGAAATTAGGTATAATAATGGAAACAAAATCGAAAAATAATTATGGATAAAAATCAATCACAAAATAATATCCAAAATAAAATAAAATTCGAAATATGGATTTTATTTTGAAGAATCCCTAATTTGGTGGAAATTAGGTATAATAATGGAAATAAAATCAAAAATTAATTATGGATAATAATCAATCACAAAATAATACCGAAAATATAATAAATTTCGAAATATGATTTAATTTTGAAGAATCCCTAATTCAGTGGAAATTAGGTATAATAATGGAACAAAATCAAAAATTAATTATGGATAAAAAAATCAATCACAAAATAATACCGAAAATATAATAAATTTCGAAATATGATTTAATTTTGAAGAATTCCTAATTTGGTGGAAATTAGGTGTAATAATGGAAATACAATCAAAAATTAATTATGGATAATAATCAATCACAAAATAATTCCAAAAATAAAATAACATTCGAATTTTGAAATTTGAAATTCAAAATTTGAATTAATCTCCTAGATTATAGCGGTAAAGGGAAATTAGACAATCCATAATATAGCATAATTTTCGATTTTTATTAAATTAATTAACAAGTCCAAATATTTACAAAAATGTCATGGGTGGCCAATCACCTAGTGTCCAAAAATCTTTTCCCAAAGTAATAATTCTCCTGTTTAATTATGTATGGTTGAAATACAGTAATGTTATAATCATGTGTTACAAGTGGGTGAGCAAAGAAAACTGAAAAACTGAACCGACCGACAAAACAATACCAAAACCATCCCCAAAATATGATTCACCGAACCAACGATTTCAGTTTATTTTTCTAATTTTAAAAACCAAGAGTAACGGTTAGGCCTTTATTTTTATGTATAGGAAACGATCCTCTTCTTAATCTTGTCATAAAATCAATAATATTGCTACGTATATTGTCACTTTGTGTAGTGAAAAATTATAATTTCGCTACAAGTATGAGTAATTTTCATGGTGAAAATTATAGTTTTGTCACATGCGTACATCTAAAATCAAGATCTCTTGCCTAAAGGAGGAACATAAATCTACAGTAGATCTCATAAATAAAAGGAGTAAAAAAATTGATCAAATGTCATCTTTTTCGTTGTATGAATTATAAAAAAATCAAAACTTTATTTTTTTATGGTTAACAGTTGAATAATTGGTTAACCAACCCGATTTTTAGGTTAACCGATATATTAATTTATGCTTTTTATTTTCTACTTTTTAACGGTTAACCAAACTGATAAAAAACCGAACGATCGGTTTTTTATATATCAAATGATCAATTAACCGAACCGTGCTCACCCCTGGTTACAAGGTCGCTCACTGATCACAACTTGATCGCTGTCAAAGAGCCTTTTCAAAAGCTGATATATTCAATTAAATGAGCTTTAACTGTAAAACAAAACCCTATTTAATACATGAATTTTAATACCATACACACGATATGAATAATAAAATTATAAAGAAATTCCGGACTAATTATTCACACCTATAATGAGAAGATACAGACATTTACAACAAGACATCAGGTTGCTGTTTATAAATACTTGTGCGCAATTACTTAAAAAAATGGAAACGATAGAAATAGAAGAGTTGAAGAGGGTTGTGTTCCCCACAAAGCCAACCTATAAACCCTAGAAAGTATTGTGCCTTTTCAGCATTGATCTATTATTATTAATTGGGCCAAATGTGGCTAATGAAATTCAGCTCTGCATACATATAATATGTTTTTGAATGCATCTTTTGAGATTAAAACTTAATTAAGAAATAGCTCTTCAATCATGCTAATGAGGTTACAAATAATATTCTGAAATTTGATATGCGACACATCGGGAAAAAAAAAATACTATCATGAAGTCAAATATCAAAGCCAAAGCTAACAAGAAAATCATCATACTGATAATGACTATAAAATCACATTGCAAATTTGCATCAGTTCCCTAAATCATGACATGACAGACAATAATATTTGGGTTTTGTTTCTAGTAAATTTGAAGGAGTAGAAATATGCAGAGATTCTGTCATGCTATATGCAAATCAACTTATACTAAATCTTGCATCTTTCTGGTCTTGGGGATGAAACTGCTCTAGTTTAGACTAATAAACAAAAATTATGGTGATATTGCTAAAATGCTCACATTACTCAGAGTTGGAACTGATAAGGCAGTAACGGCACATTAGCTGACCATCAGTCAGTAGTTAACAAGGGATTGAATTAGGTGGTAGCTACGAAGAAGGTGATTGGCATGAATAAATGAAATTGGATATGAATGGAATGAGTTAAGGAATGGAATGATGGTATGATCATTTCATTCTTTTCCATTCCACCTACTAAATAACCAACCTCCTTAATGAACATATTAAGGACCATTCATATATTTATTACAATTACTATGATGGAATGGAATCACAATCTCTGATGGAATCCCTATTCCCAAAGGAGACGGAATAACCATTCTCTCCTCACCCCATGGGTTTAGCCATTTCATTCCTTTAACTCATTCCATTCCTACCCAATTCCTTTCATTCACACCAATCATTTCGTAACTGTTTGAAATGCCTAATATTGGGTTGGAAGTCACCCAAGCCTTCGACAAATAAGGTTCCTATCTCATCAACTAGGACCGAACAATCAAGATTGTAGCACCTCAAGGCAATCAGGAACCGACTTTGGATGATAGCTTAGTTAGATAAAAACAATAAAGGTTAATCCACCAAATATTTTGACGGATCGAACAACTTTGAGCTTGTTGGATCGTCTAGTCCTTCAAACACCCATAGGCATTGTTAATCTAATCTATCGCCTAGAGTGAACATCTCTGAAAAATCAACCTATCAGAACTGCTAAAAGCCTGCAGGATTGCTATAATCTAGTTTATAAAGACAAGATATTATCCAAAGATAACATAATTCTGTTAAGCAGAAACATCAACCACCATCATATCCTCAAGAAACCAATCCACCATCTTCAAAACCCCTACTCATACAGCTGAACAACAAAGATACAAACAGCAGCCAAACTCCAAGAATCAATTTTTTAAATATATATTTCACCAGCTAAAATACACAAAATTCATCATTACAGAAATTGCTACGGTTCAATTGGTTACTAATCGATCAGACTAGATGCGCAATGGTGTAAAAAGTTTACAAGACTTGCCTGTCTGCAGCATCGGCAACGAGAGGCAGTCTGGGGAGCTGGCCAAGCAAGCAAGAAGAAGAGCCGTAAATCAAGGAAACCAAGAGGAACAAAAACACAGTGCTATCCAAGCTCATCAGCACATCCAATCCCACCCCATCTCTAGGGTTAAACGTCCGTTCCAACAGATCCGGAAAAATCAACAGCACGTCGAGAACTATAGCCTGCATAGTGTTGAACCTCACGTACCTACTGAAATTGGAATTCCTCACCACCACGAAATAAAGCGTGAGGAAAACCAGAAATCCGTTGAAGGGGAAGCTTTTGAACACTCTAATCGCCGGGACTAGCGGTTGGATGAAGGCCTGAAACGGGGAGAACTGCGTGATGATGTATTTGCCGTACTGGACGCCGTCGAAGAAGGGGTAGAAGTAGACGATGGCCGAGATTAGGCGGTCCGGCGCGTCGGCGGAGTCGCTGCCCTTGGACTGGGCGGCGAAGGTCGATCTTTTGGGGATTCGTGAGGGTAGGGCTGGGAATGGGATGTGGAGGAGTGATGATGAAGTGAGTCTGGGAGCGAGGGAATATGAAGAGGAAAGAGCTCGGTTATTGGGTGTGGAGGTTGAGGGAAAGAGCATAAGGTAACTCATGGCCATTTCTAGAGAGAGAGAGAGAGAGAGAGAGAGTGAAGATGAAGAACGTTGCTTGGAGATTGCAGAGTCACAGAAATTGTGACTTGTGAGATTTCAGGGAAGAGAATTATGGGCTCTTTATTGGACCATATCATGTTAGATATTTCGAGATAGTGAAATGGCCTTACTAATTAATTAGCCCATATTAGTAAAACAATTATAAATAAATTATCTACTCTATGTATGTTTAGATTCCACAATGCACAACACTGTTATAGCTAAATAAAAAAAAATTATAATTAAATTACAGACTCTAAATATTTAGATGTAAAGTCATATAAGAATATTATAAATTTTACAACATTCATAATTAATATAAATATTTCTTAATCTTGAATTTAATTAAGCCAGTATTAATAGACTAGGGCATTACAGGATACCAAGCATCGTCAAAACATTCATTATTTCAATCCATGGTGTGAGAGAAGATGAAGAAAAGATAAAAAGAAGATGAAGTGGGTGAAAAAAATGAAGAGAAGTGTAGAAATGATGTGAAAATAAGGTAGAAATTATGTGTGTTTATAAATTATAAGTGAAAGTGTATTAAATAAAAAATAAAAAAAAGGCATGTTGCCGTTGAAATTCGAACGATGTTGCTACTGCTGATTGTTGCATAATTTTTTTCCTAGATTTAAAAAAAAATTAATGGCGCGTGCATACACACTCCTTTGAGCCGAGCTCGCCCAGAAGAACCGGCGCTCGAGCCAGCGGACTCGTCAATGGAACGGCTCTATAAAAGGCATGGCTCGAGCCCGTTTTAAGCGCCCATTTATGGGTGCTCTTAGATCGTTTCCGACTGTTTAGTCATATTTTGTGTTATTTTTCGGTTTGTTTTAGTTCGTTTTATCATTGGTGTGGTGAAGTTTTCTTGCATTTTGGTTCGAATTATATATGTTCTTGGCAAGTTGCTGTTGTTTATGTGTGTGCAGGTTTCATGGTCGAAAAGGATATTTTGTGCTAGGAAATTGGAGAATTGTTTAAAGTTCAACCTAGCCCAGGCTGGGAGTTAGTCGTGGCTGCGATTTCGGACAGAAGTTTTAGCTAGCCTCGGCTGGCCAGTAGCCGCGGCTGGCCGAGTTTTAAAACTTCTGTTAATTGCTCATTTTAGCACGGTTTTAAAGTGGGCAAATGAGTTTTTGGAAGGACAGACTTCATATTTTGAGAAAAAACTCTTAGGAACGAATTGTTAGACTTCTATTAGCATTTTAACATTAGGATTTCAACATTATGTAAGGAGATTTGCACTTTGAATCTGTAAGAATTCTATTTTCCGTTTTATTTTTGTTAATTGAATGTTTATTTTCTCCAGCTTTTCTTTTATGATTGTTTCTTATATTATGAACTAATTTTCTTATTCTAGGATTAAGGGAATTCGTCTCGGAATAGTTTGATTACTTGTGAATTGCATATGCACGTTTTCTAATTTAATTGGTTTGGAAATTCGATTGAACAATTGATCATTGTTTGATTATGTTGGTGACGAATGAGATCGAGAGATGAATTCGTTACGTGTTTATGGTTGAATTAGAGTTAAACTTGACCGGAAACGCATAGTTTAGTTATTGTTTGATTTGTGTAACTCAATTAGCTTAGACTCGATCTTCGAATGCGAAAGCTAGGAATTGAGTCCCTTAGTTAAAAGAGTTGTGTAAATCAATCGATTGTGTGTTGCATATCACTTGTTTGTAAATATTCTGAGGAGAAAACCCAAGATTCTATACCTTTTTATAATTTGTTTTCTCGTATATTTGCTCGTTGATTTACTTTAGTGATAAATTAAATTCAAGTAATTTAGTTATAAATCATTATCAAAACCTGGTTAGAATGTTTAGGATTTTATTTACAGTTTGTGAAAAGCATGAATTTATTTGCCCTGCTAAGTCTTCCTTGTGATACGACTTGGGTTAGCTCACCGCACTACAATCGATCTCGTTCTCTTGCAAGCAACTTTTAGGTGCACTTTAAGTTGATTCAAAAAATTGGCGCTGTTGTCGGGGAAGGCTTTAGGCATTCATTTTTGTGCTTTTGTTTGTTTTTTGTTTTTGTGTGTTTGTGTTTTTTAATTGTCGTGTTTCTTTTTTGATTTTGTATTTATTGTTTTCGGTTTCTTTTTCTTCCCCAAGTGCGCTTGATCTTTTTTGTGTTTTTGTTTGCTCAGCGATTAGTAAATCTGGGGGAGGTATGTCCGAGTGATACGTGCCAAACAACTACGGATTTCAATATAAACAAATGGCATTGTATCAACGCAATATGTGGGATTACAATTACCCTGCAATAGTGGAAACTTTTGATTTCGAAGTAATGAAGCAGTTAGCAGCATTGACCCACGAGGTTCACATGTTGAAAAGAGCTAAAGAGCATCGACAACTTGTAGTGACAGCTGCAACTTGTGTGATATGTGGGGAATATGGGCATTATGCTTTCATTTGTCAAAGTATGGAAGTAGCGGCAGAATGCCAATAGAGAGCTAAGGCTGCAGACCGTCTCGATGCTCAAATTGCACAGTTGGCTGAGGATGTTAGAAAGATAGTTCAACGGGAAGAAGAGAATGAGATGGAGCCCAGAATCGAGGATGCAACCGATTTCTTCTTGGCTAGCCATGATCAATTGCAAACCCCTGCTCCCATGCATGTACATTGCTCTTACATTGAAATGATTGATCTGTTGGACGAGAATGAAATTGTGCAGGAATTTTTGACGAACTTGGGAGAAGAGCCAATAGAGTTGTTGGAAAAGCCTGTCATGACCACAACCAATATAATAAGTGACGCCAAAGTTGATAATATTTCTACACCCTCTGTTTCGACTGTTAAACATTGTTATTATATTGTTGCTTCTGATGCTTTTCTTACTAAGGTTTTATTACAGGGAGATAACTTCGATGAAAGAGAGGTGAATTCAATCCCAACTGCCAAATTTAGTATGGAAAGGAATTCCACACGTGAAATTTGGACGAGCTCGATCCCATCGACCCTAGGATCGACAAGTGTGGAAGATGAAGACGAGCTAATCAAAGTGATAGAATGGCTCAAGCTTGAGTTTGAATTTGGATAACATTCTCTTCAGTCGGGCTGGCGACTTAAAAGCTAGTGCCATGTGGGAGGCAACCCACAGATGTTTTCTTTAGTATGTAGTGTGTTGGGTATAGTTTCTTTTTTTTTTCTTTTTCTTTTTTTTTTCTTGCAGGTTTTCAGTGTTGTCTTGTCATGAAGCTCGTACTACTGCCGAGTCTTCTGTCATCATCAGGGGAGATTTCTTTCTTTCCTCTTCAATTGAGGCACAATGGGATGCTAGGATACGAGCCCACACACCACTTCCACCACCACACCAGTCGGATCAGTAGTGCGTTCTCACTACTATATATGCCTTGTTTCATCTTTTTGTGTGTGTCGGTTTAAATTTTCGTATCGTAGTGTTTGTATTTTGGGTATGTTTCTTTGGTTTTCTTGTAGGTTTTTTTGTGTCATTTTGTCGAAATAGCTCTAACCATTACCGAGTTTTTCTCAAGCACCATGGAAGTTTCTTTCTTTTCTTCTCTAATTTTATGACGCAATGAGGACATTGCTTGTTCTGAGTGTGGGGGGGAGAGAATTAGAAATTTTCTATTTGTTGATTGCTTGACTAGGTGATTGTGTGAGCTTCTGTGTTTTGTTTTTGTGTGTTTTGTGCATGCTTGTTGTATTTTTGAGTCTAGTGTTTTGTTTTCTCTCGATTACCAATGTTTATGTTGTAAGAGTTAGATGAATTTGCACTTTGTCAAGATATACGTCGTGATTTGATTTGTAAATATCATAGTTGATTTGAGTCCCTTAGTTAAAAGAATTGTGTAAATCAATCGATTGTGTGTTGCATATCACTTGTTTGTAAATATTGCGAGGAAAAAACCCAAGATTCTAGACCTTTTTATAATTTGTTTTCTCGTATATTTGCTCGTTGATTTACTTTAGTGATAAATTAAATTCAAGTAATTTAGTTATAAATCATTATCAAAACCTGGTTAGAATGTTTAGAATTTTATTTGCAGTTTGTGAAAAGCATGAATTTATTTGTCCTACTAAGTCTTCCTTGTGATACGACTTGGGTTAGCTCATCGCACTACAATCGATCTCGTTCTTTTGCGAACAACTTCTAGGTGCACTTTAAGTTGATTCACCGACCTAATCTATATAAATTTATTTATAAATTACTGTAAAACTTTAAATAAACCAATTAAAAATGTTACTACTATAAAAGAGCAATAGAACAATATTTTTCTACCCCCAAAAATAAAAATGATTATTACAAATACAAATTACAAAACAGCCGGTGGTTGCACGGGGGGGTGTACACGTCGGCGAGAAATTGAAAATTGGAGGTAGCAGGTGCAGTGCACCATACACACCAGACACGTCAGCAATCTAAAATGTTCCTTCTTCCCTTTTTCCTTTTAATTTATCGAGACTAAATTTTTATCGAGAACATTGCTGTAACAAAAACTACAACTCTCCAGATTAGGGTTTCTCCACTTCAAAATAGGAACGGAAATTAGGGCAAACTTCTGGTACGATCGTTCTATCTCTTACCTGTTTTTTCCTTCTTCAACCTCAATTATGCCCTCGATTTTCGTCTGAGCGATTCTAATAGATTTTTGTTTTTTCTAATTTATTTTTTAAGACCCTGATTGTAACCCTAGGTTTAGAGTAGGGAGTCAAGTGATGGATGAAAATGAAGTGGGTGGTGGAGGTGCTGGCTACGCCGGAGATCCGAGCGAGCAGTTCCACCGGAACGAGGCGATCTCCGCCGTCGCTGACGATGGTTTTCTCGGCGAGGAGGATGATGACTATGAGGATCTTTACAACGACGTCAATGTTGGTGAGAACTTCCTGCAGTCGCTTCGTAGGAACGAGGATAACTTAGGGCAAAGGAACGAGCAAGTACAAGACAACAAGCCGAACGTGGCCCAGCCTCCACCACCTCCGCCACAGCCACAGCAGCAGCCGTTGTCGCAGCCGCTGGTGGAGAGTGGAGGTGTGGGTTTACCGGATGAGGGAGCTTCATCTAGGGTTCCAGGTAGAGTGGAGGGGTATCAGAATATGGGATTTAGAGGAAATAACAATGCAACTGACGTGGGGCTTGGTAGTGGTGCGGGAGTGCCGGTTACTGGTGGTGGTGGTGGTGGTGGGTTCAGAGTCGAGTTAGGGCAGCCGTTGAATAAAATAGCTGATTTGGAAGAGCGGGCGGTCAACAGCAATGTCCCTAATAATCAACAAATGGTTCATCATCCGCAGCCACATGGTGCTAATATTGGGACTTATGAGAATGCTAGGAATGTGGGGAATGTGAACGGGACTGGTGGAAATGTGTACGCAGCTGATGGTATGGGTGGAGGGCCTGGTGGTGGAGGCGATGGGGCAGTTGGAGGTGGAAGTGGGGGAGGCGGTGGGGGTGGAGGGACAATTCTCTTTGTCGGTGACCTGCATTGGTGGACAACGGATGGTGAACTCGAAGCAGAATTATGCAAGTATGGGCCAGTAAAGGAGGTAAAGTTCTTTGATGAGAGAGCTAGTGGAAAGTCTAAAGGATACTGCCAGGTTGAGTTTTTTGATCCTGCAGCTGCCACTGTCTGCAAGGAAGGAATGAATGGCCATATATTTAATGGGCGACCCTGTGTTGTTGCTTATGCCTCACCATATACTGTTAAAAGAATGGGTGAGGCCCAGGTTAATAGAAACCAACAGCAGATGGGTGGGACAGCTGTTAACCAACCAAGGAGAGGCCCTGGGGAATTACCTGCTAAACCTGGTGTAGTTGGTAACAATATACCTGCTGGTGGGAATCATCATGGTGGTGGTGATAATAATGGTAGAGGAGGCTTTGCGAGAGGAAACTGGCCAAGAGGTAATGCTCAGGGAGGGATTAACAGAGGCCCTGTTGGCCCCATGAGGAATAGAGGTGGTGGAATGGGTGGTCGTGGCATGGCAGGTAATGGATTTGGGCCGGGGGTTGGTGGAGCCCCTCCAATGATGCATCATCAAGCTATGATGGGGCAAGGTTTTGATCCTGCTTTTGCAGGTCATATGGGGAGAATGGGTGGTTATCCAGGATTCCCTGGTGCTCCTCAAGCACCCTTTCCAGGCATTTTATCTTCATTTGGGCCTGTTGGAAATGTAGGTTTGCCTGGTGTAGCTCCACATGTTAATCCAGCGTTCTTTGGGAGAGGAATGCCCTTAAGTGGCATGGGAATGGTTCCCGCTCCAGGAGTTGAGGGGCCTAATATGGGAATGTGGTCAGATCCTAATGTGGGAGGATGGGCAGGAGATGAACATGGAGGGAGAGCAGGAGAATCTAGTTACGGGGAAGAAGCTGCATCGGACCATCAGTATGGGGAAGGGAGTCAAGAGAGGGGACCTTGGCCAAATGCCATGAAGGATAAGGACAGGGGATCAGAAAGGGACTGGTCTGGCTCCTCCGAAAGAAGGTACAGAGATGATAGAGGAGCTGGTTATGAAAGAGATGCACCTAGAGAGAAAGATACTGGACAAGATCACGATTGGTCAGAAAGGAGACATCGCGATGACAAAGATGTCTCGAGAGACAGGCAAAAAGAGCGTGACAAGGAACGTGAGCGTTCCCTAGACCATGAGCGTGGTGGCCGTGAACGTGAAAGAGAACGCCATAGGGACGATAGAGACAGATATGCTGATCATCATAGGCACAGAAATCGTGAGGCAGAATATGATGATGACTGGGACAGAGGAAGATCATCAAGATCCCATGGCAAGTCAAGGGTATCCCATGAGGAAGAGCACAGATCACGTTCAAGGGATGCTGATTATGGGAAGAGGCGACGTCTGACCTCTGAGTAACTCTAGTGTATTACAGAGAATTATAGGATTTACTAAGAAAATGCTGAGACACCAAATAAACTGTGTTAACCATGATCATTCAGAGTCTATTACTAGCTGCTGCTTGATGGAGACCTGACTCATTGGAATGGCTTTCTGATAACTTTTCTGGCTTCATTATTCTGATGATAACTTGAAGATACTGCTTCTCGTAAATGCTGGATGCCAGTAAGTTGTTCCACTATTATTCTATTTGAATTTATGCATATGGTGGTTTTAGACTTTTGTGACTTTTTGTTATTTGTTTCAATTGCTGTTTCTTCTTAGTAATATTAAATCAGCCTTTGACCTTTTTTGTTATGTTGATTATGGTTGGATCATTGTACACCAATAAAAACACTAGTTTTTCATCATGCATGTCTTTCCGCTGCCTTTCCTTCTTGAAAACAAAACAATTATGGTGCATTAGTCATTAGTGTGTAGCTGACTTATTGAGGTTAATTTTTGTGCTTCTTAATTCTGAACTGACCGAATCTGTCCCTAGTTTAGGTGCCTGTCAATATTGATAAATTTTGAGAATGTTGGTGCATTTCCTTCTTCTTTTTGTTCCCTGGATAATCCTTCTTGGATGAGAAATCTCATAATAGATATTGAAAATTGGGAAAAGTAGCATATACAACCCTAACGTGTCAACCTCAATCTCATTTATATCCTTAAGGGAAGGGTTGGGGCTGCCAGAATCCCAACGTTTAAAAAGTAGGGGCAAATAACCCCTCCAATCTAACGGCGCAGCCCTGTCGTTGGACGGGAGGGGTCATTTGCCCCTACTTTTTAAACGTTGGGATTCTGGTAGCCCCAACCCTTCCCTTAAGGATATAAATGAGATTGAGGTTGACACGTTAGGGTTGTATATGCTACTTTTCCCAAAAATCAATTATGTCCAAGACATTATGTTAAAAAATCATTTTCCTTTATTTAATAATCTAATTTGATGGAATTTAATTAATTATTTAATAACCAATCTATAGAATATCCAATTATGATGGAATCATTTTCCTTTATTTAATAATCTAATTTGTTGGAATCCAATTAATTATTTAATAACCAATCTATAGAATATCCAATTATGATGGAAATTGATGTACATATAAGATCCAAAATCAATAGAATATCTATTATTATTGTATTTTAATTTTATGGATCCATCCTTAATTATATCAAATTAAATAAGAAACCATTTTGGTTGAATAATACGAAAATTTTTTATCCCACATCACTTTTCAATAAGAACTCTACTCTTAGACAACATATATAAATACTCAAGAATACTGTGTACTTTTTCAACTTGCAATTGTTTGCACCACCAATTTAATTTGGCCAATTAATTACTTGGTTAAATTAAATTAATAGTTTCATTTTATATAAAATTTGATTTGATAATTTATTAAGTTGTCAATATTAATTTGTTTAATTTGACAAATTATAAAGTTGGTGTAAATAGAAGAAAATTTATACATTTTGGCATGTATAATAAAAAATATATTTATCTATATATTATTAATAAAAATGTATGTCTATCTATTTAATATAAACAAGGGAAAAGTAGCTTATAGTACAATCCTAACGTGTCAACCCCGATCTCATTTACACCCTTAAGGGAAGGGTTGGGGCTGCCGGAACCCCAACGTTTAAAAAGTAGGGGCAAATGACCCCTCCTGTCTAACGGCGTTAGAGAGCCGTTAGATTGGAGGGGTTATTTGCCCCTACTTTTTAAACGTTGGGGTTCTGGCAGCCCCAACCCTTGCCTTAAGGATGTAAATGAGATCGAGGTTGACACGTTAGGGTTGTATATGCTACTTTTCCCTTGAAAATTCAGCAGCAATTGAACAGGACTGGACTTTAGTGCAATAACAATCTGTTGACATTTCAAATGTATTTTTTTTTCTCTTAAAATCTTTATTTATTATTTTATTTTTTTGTGGGGGAGGGTGGGAGACATTCTGAGATATGTGTAACATGGTACTTTTGCAACATGATACTCAATGTATAGACTAAATGGATCTCCAAATTATCATTTGAACTTGTTGCCCTGCTTGCTTTGGGATGCTGTATGACAAAAAATATAGGTATTCCCCATAGATATAATTCTCACAAGTCACAAATAGATAATTTGAGAACTGGATTTATGAATATGACTCCATGATTTGTTCATGCCATGAATGGAATCCTATCAAATATTCCCTGCTCTGTGAATTGTTCTCCATATTTATGTCGGAGAACCAACTGAAAGCCGTTGATGCATGTAATACATTCTTAGTGAGTTCTTTAAGAACACTACAAGATGGTTGGAGCTTAGAAGCAAGGGTTTCCATACATCTCTTTTGCTTTCGTTTCATTTTTTAACTCGACTATAGTTAGTAGACCTGAAATAGCTAATTGTTTTAGTATAGTGGACCAAAGAAAATACAACTAAAAGATGGTAAATTGGTAACAGCCTTTTCTGACTAGTTTGGCCGGTTCTTACCAAGACTAATTATCTAGGAGATGCCTTGTCTTTGCATTTATCCTGTTTTTACTTGACTCATGGTAGCAACTTGTAAAAATGATAAAAAATAGAAATATTTTTCAACCTGACAGACATCATATATATGTATACTGTTGCAACTACCCTCTTATTGCCAGGGTGTGGGTGGTGTAAAGAAAAACTGTTGAGATTCTTGAGAAGAATATTAGTTATAAGGACCATCCTCAAACATTTGTACATGTGTTATAATGATGGGATCATCATTGTTGCTGCCAACTTGATTGCTGACCGTAACACAAAACCGCGCTTCTGTATAATAACTTTTCAGCATGTCAAGTCACAGCTTATCCAGTGTTATGGTATTTGCAGACCATAACACTAAACATATAGTTGGTTGCTTACATATTGATAGCGTAAGGGGTATTTCAAGATGATAGAAAATTCTAACAAAATTGTATATTGAAAGGAATAAAACTAACAGTGCAGAAAAATAAGAAATTGAACTCTAAGTGCTGATCAGCCAAGCAGAAAACCTGCCGTTTCAACTAGATAACTTTTCTGATCCCACCCCACTACAATCCTAGAACATAAATAAATAAAGCAAGACTCTAAACTAGGGCTCCAGAATAACAGCCCGGCCCGTCTTTTCACAATCCTACTTCAACTATAACTGTAATTAGATTCTAAATAAATAAGGTGATATAAATAAGATAACTATGGAACAAGATATAGAAATCCGGACTATCATCTCAAACGCATACAAGACATGTTTTAGGATGGTATTGGTTGAAATATCTTAGCAAGTTACTTAGGTCATGGATTGGAAATTAACTGCATAGGTGAGCAGCAGTGGTCTCTGAAATTAAAGTTAGAATTGTGTTTTGATTCTTGATGATGGTAGACTCAACTTACATTGGTGGCAGTAGGTATCTGTCATTAGATTTAGGACTATAGAGGTTGCAATTGCATTGACATTGAATTCGATTTTATACCTTACATAAAAGGAGAGAGATGGCAATGATCTAGAGTTTAGTGTATGATGTGAGTGGATGGTGATAAAAAAGAGGATTTTAATTTGTTTTTCTGGAATCTTGAAGTACCACTACCACTGTATTTTTGTGTCAGGTGGAGGCTGAAGATGCCAAAATTAGAATGGTGGCAAACTGGCAATAATATTTAAATGGAGATCCCAGATTGTTATGAATCTATATCTCCATATAAGTAATAGATTTTTAAAAGAAACTGCTTATAAAGGAATTTCTATCACCATTGAATTTGATGAGCAAAATATACTCTAAAGAGAACGGTTTTCTGGCTCAACATTGGGAAAAGGTTGTACTGATGAATAATCTGTTGCCTGTCTGTAGTAGTTTCTAGTAGAATTTTTTCTGTGAGATCTAGCATGCCTAGCAAAATTGAGGAGTAATAAATATGATTTTGTTATTATGTATGTTATAGGTGCCATATATGTGGTTATGTCTAGCCTTGCTTAAAACACCCTATTTTAACAAAAAAGCTTGTTCTTGCATCTTGATTTATATTCAATTTAAACTTGGCCCTTAATTGAATATTCTGATTATGTCATTGTTACTGACATTGGTGTGCTGATTTAAAGTCTATTGGCACTGTTGACTGGTTGATACTGATACTATGTACCTGACTCATCACTCATATCATTTTATCGATGCATCTAATATGTTTATATTGATGGTAGCTGGGTGGCTATGATTTTGTGCTGGAAGCTGTTCCGCTGAAGTCTGGAATCTGGGAAAAAGCAGATGGGGGGCATGGATGAAATGGCATGGTGACACCTCTTAGTATTTGCTAGTTGGAACCTTTTATTTTAGTTATCAGACATTTCATTTATGTTGAAATTTTAATGTGTCTTTAACAAATCGTGTTGTTGATGTTGGGTTGAAATGCTGAAAGTCTGTGACATCTTTTGAGAATGTATTGCTGCTGTATGGATGTGATGTAATAGATTATAAGACTTAGGATGTTTCCCATTTGCCCCATATTTTGTTTTGATTTTGTTGTTGTAATTCTTTCCCCCCTGTTTTTTTGCCGGGTGTAATATGTTTAATCGCATTTTTTGGGCAAATATCATGTAGAAATTGACTAACTATAGTCAGGTAACATATGTAAATGTGTTTGTATGTAGAAATCGATTTGTATATATGGAAGAGGAAAATGATTTTCTTGCACACTATGTATTTGTTGTTTTGTGATTTGATTTTTTTTTAGATTGAAAAGGTAAACCGTATGTAGATTTTAATGGTGTGTTCTGTTTCCAGATTCGGTTATAAATGTAAATAAGCTTTGTTAGACCTCAAATTGCATAGCATTTTCTCTGATAACAGTGAAACCTAATGTGAAAAGAAGAGGAAAAGGAAAATTGTTGAATTCATGCAGGTTATCATTGTGTTGCCATTATTATTATTTTTATTCATTTTCGTCGTAAGAAAGTTGATAGGAGAATCTTTCAAGAATAAAATGCCGAAACTGTAGAAATCAAATGGACATGCTGGAAATAAGTGATTTTATGTCATCTCATCAATTACTGTTCCATTTCTTGAATATTGTGTTGTGTGTCTTGAACCTTTTTTTT
Source organism: Agastache rugosa (assembly GCA_031470985.1). Lineage (NCBI taxonomy): Eukaryota > Viridiplantae > Streptophyta > Magnoliopsida > Lamiales > Lamiaceae > Agastache > Agastache rugosa. The sequence goes on along the minus strand of CM062601.1, from coordinate 46,295,199 downwards.
TTTTTTTTTAAATTGAATTTCACGAGATCAACGGCTTTAGTAGCGGTAGTTAGATTTGGGAAGAACCCTCAGATTTTTTTTTTCGAGAACCAAACATTTTATTTAATAAAGAGCAAGATCAGATAAAAGAGTGAAGACTCATATATTTTGGTTTTGTATTTTTCTTCAATATTCAAAATGGAATCATTTTTAATTTTTATCCACATGGATGCAATCGCGTAGAACAATTTCGCCGAGTGAGCAAAAAATTAACAGATGTTTGATTATGATAATTTTTTTTTTTAAATATGGGTATTGTTTGGATACTACTAGTATAGAATATTTTAGAATTCAAGTAGATAGTTTGGATTATTTTGGATAATTTGACAATTATTCATAAGTCAGCAAAAAATTAACGGTTCCAATAAAAAACTAACGGATGCTAGTTTAGGATAAAAAATTGAAAGTATGTAATATTGAATATTATTGAAAGTGTATGAAATATAATATATAGGTGGATAATTTGGGATGCCATTACTCACATCCAATTACTGGAATATGTCCCCAAAAAATGTACAATAAGATTATATTTATTATTTAGGGCTTGTTTGTTAAGCATGATGAAGTAATAGTATTTGACACGTTTGAATACCTTCTGTACACTGTAATGCATATATGATATAACTCGTGGATTTTCGAAAATTCGACTCCAATATTTTTTTGTCGAAAAGCAAATAATAGGACCGGACATTGCAAACAAAGCCTTTTCTTATCACATTCAATTCTTGCTCTTGGTTGCATCTTATGGAGTAAGAATTTAATTTATGCATTGTATTTTATTTTATTTTACTCAGGAGCTTTCCTATTAATTATTATACTCCAAAAAATAAAAACGATATAAGTCAGTGTTGAAATTAAGAATATTAGTTTTATTCCTTATTCAATCGGCTTCATGCAGTTGTATCGTTAACACTACCCCAGTACGTATTTGCAACATCGTATATCATTACCACGCGCCATACATATCACCCTTTGAGCCAGATTCTATTCAACGAGCCTCCGATCGAGCCACCCGGCTCCCCAGCGGGGTGGCTCTTTATCGAGTCAGGATCGAGCCCCATTTAAGAGCGCCCCGCTGGGATGCTCTTATACTTTATGCGAATGAAGTCAAGTAATAAAAAAATAGTAGGTTTGTAAACTCTCAATTTTTTATATCATGTTTTCTCAAAAAAAAAAATTAGGTTCAATTGAATGCTCAAACCTTTTGTTTAATAGTTTACGTGAAATTTGAAAACGAAATTGAACAAAATGTCAAGGGCTCAAAAGTCAAAATTAACAAAATGGCAAGATTTGAGAATTTGTTTGTACTAAACGGAAATTTTGGCACTCTATTACAAAAAGTGCAAAAATTACTCGATTTAGTTTATATTTGTTCAAGGCAAAATGAAGAAGTTATATTATGTAATATATTATGTGGATTTTAACAATGAAAGTTATAATTAGAAATCTCACAATTTCGAGATACGCACATTTTTTTTATTTTTTATTTATTTTTTTATGAAACTAGATACGTACAATTTTAAGTATTGTGATTTGGTAGCATTCCTCCTCTTTGTAAGAACGAATAACAACCTCCCCATTCTCCAACTGCTAGAATATTCGATTAAATTGTTGATATTGAGAAGGATTGAGAAACTGAAGATCGCTAAAGATGAGAAAATGAAATGTGTATATATATTTTGTTAGCTACCAATTTTATATTTAAGAAGAAATTTATTGTCCTAAACACGAATTCTGGCAAACACATTTTTTATGCAAGAGTAAAATAGAGATTTAGAATAATTATGCTATCAATTTCTTTATTTTAAATGTAAAAACGATATGTTTACATGCACAAGAAAAAACACAAATTGGCAATAAATAAATTAATATACTTCAAAGGGCCTCATGTGCGGCCCAATTGGCAATGCATCTCAGTTCAAAATCTTAAAATTTAAAAATGAAAATAAAAAAGAATGGTCAAAATCTTGTAAAATACTTCAAGAAGATGACACTAATAATTAAAGCAGTGAAGTGGTTTATGTGTGTGTTTTTAGAGGAAAGTGTTTTGATGGTTGATGATGATAGAAATAAATAAATAACTCATAATAATAATAAATAATAATTGGAGTAAAAAAGGTGGGAGGGGGTCCACATGAGCCACTAGACAACTCCTCGTTGGACTATAAATAACCAATGAGAACGCAATACGTGCCTGATGCGAAATGGACGGATAAGATCCCTCCACTCACCACCAATCGGATGGCTTCGAATTTGTCTCATTGATCGCATAGTTATCGATAAGGAACGGTCTACAATCTTCCACGTGTTTATAACGATCCCGTTATTATACCATTGATCCAACGGACCTCCACACACTCCACTTCCATAGCCAAAACCCCCCCTCTCTCTCTCTCTCTCTCTCTCTTTCTCTCTCTAGGCTGTTATCCGATTTTCCGGTACCGGAATATTCTTCGGAGGTATTATCCGTTCGTCGCCTCCTTTACAACTCTTGTTATTTGTATCCGTGCTGATTTTTTGTTATTTCTTTCTTCTCTCACTTCCTGATCTTTTGGAATTCTGATAATTCTCTCTCTTTCGAAACATGAGATTTATCGCGGAATTTTTCCATTTTTAGTGAGATTTATGGAACTTCGCACCTGTGTTTATCCGAGCTAGTAGCAAGACTTTTTTCTTCTTCCAGAGAGGATTTTTTTTTTTTTTTAATTTCTCTCTGTTTTGTTGGATTACAGAGTTACGAAAGCTGAGTGTAAAGTTACAAATCCAAACATTTCTTCCAATACACACGGCTAATAATTACGTTTTTCGCTTACTTTTGCACTATTTCTTCAAATTTTCTGCTTCGGTCGAGGTCTCAAGTACAAAACTGCAATTGGCAGTGATTTCCCCTCTGTAATTTTTCGATTTTCCGAATTTAAATTCGGAGATTCAGTGTAAGACTTTTGAGTTCATCGGGGGAAAAAAATGGCGGACTCAGATAATGAGTCTGGAGGGCATCGGGAGCATAATTCATACCACGAATTGTCCCCTCGAGAGCAGGACAGGTTCCTCCCGATCGCGAACGTGAGCAGAATAATGAAGAAGGCGCTGCCGGCGAACGCCAAAATATCGAAAGACGCGAAGGAGACTGTTCAGGAATGCGTATCGGAGTTCATCAGCTTCATCACCGGCGAGGCCTCGGACAAGTGCCAGCGCGAGAAGCGGAAAACAATCAACGGCGACGATCTGCTGTGGGCGATGACCACCCTAGGGTTCGAGGACTACGTGGAGCCGCTCAAGGTGTATTTGCAGAGGTTCCGGGATATGGAGGGGGAGAAGACCGCCATGGCTGGGACTGGGAGAGTCGAAAAGGAGGGCGGCGGCGGCGGCGGCGGTGGAAATGGCGGGGTGGTGAGTATAGGCAGCGGCGGTGGGGGTGGATACGAGGGGATGTACGGTATGAATCTGATGAGTCATCAAGGAGGAGGAGGAGGAGGAGGAGGAGGAGGTGTTTACGGGTACGGGCAGGTGGCGGGCGGTGGGAAGGTCGGGTCGGGTTACCATATGGGATCCGGGTCCGGTGGTGGCGGCGGCGGCGGAGGAAGGCCGAGGTAGCTTGAATTGATTAATTAGATAGAGAGATATATTCAAATGTACTATAGTATACTCTATAGTATAGTCTATAAATATTTTTACATTATTATTTATATTTTATTGCAATGCGTTTTGTATGTATATGAGAATGAGTTGATTTTGTGAATGACATTAGATTTTTTTCTTCGTCCATACCTAATTGCTTTGTGGTCTTGGTCTTTTCCTTTATTATCTTTTTCCTTGAGGGTTTGACTATAAAAAGTTGGAGTGGTTACTTGGAATTGGAAAGCTGGTGGATTTTTGTTTTATTTTTCTTGTTTCTGATGGGATTAATTCAAGGACATAAAAAGTGGTTAGGAGTTTAACTAGTGTTTTTCAAGGCTTATTATTTTCCTTAAAAAAATCAAGAAAATTAACTGGTTATATGACTTCTTGTATCTTATACTCCTTCTTTCCCCGATAAGTGGTTACGTTTCTTTATTGTAAGTGGTTACTTTTCTAATATGAAAACTTCTTTCTCACAAAATATGTGGACTTTATCATTTTTTATTTTTTATTCTTTAAAACACCATTTTTCTAAATTCTCGTATTTAAAAGAAAGTGGTTACTTATTGTAAAACAGAAGGGGTATGTTTGTACATTTTTTTTTTTTTTTTGCGTGATGTACCTTATGATAAATTGTGTTTAAGGAGGTCTTCAAAATTTCATGAAAATATCTTCTGAGATTTCAGGGCCCTATTGATAATTGATATGTGTTTTGGAGCATTACAAATTCACACGTTGATTTCAAAAGATTTTTGTAACAAGAAATTAGGTCTATAATGTCTATTGGTCTAAAAGTCAAGTCGGGCAAATTAATTCTGAAAATACTTATGAAGATATTATTTTGATTTTTGACAATTCCGTTCAAATTGGTTGGTTTCACAATTTTCTTTTTTGAGTCCGCCTTAAAGAAATCCTAGCAAATAAATAACTAGCCTAGGTTACAAATAAATAAATACACAAACTATGATTCACAAGTAACGAGTTGTGTAAAGGAAAATGAGGAGAGGCGACGATGAAAGGATGGATATTCGAGAGGCAACGGATCTAAGGGAGCGTGGGAAGATGATGGAAGCGACCAATTCGGAAGGGAAGACCATTACACGAACAAACGAATTCGACGAACTCGTATATCCTTGAACAAGCACTCATGTTGGACGGTAGATTGGTTTGAGGTGGAGGCGTGACAGATTGCCACGCCGACAACAACGACAATCCACAACCAACAATTGCAGCTGCGATGGGGGAGGTAGGCTAAGGGAGCCTGCAATAATGAGAAAAGAAATCCAGCGTTTTGTGTGAAACCTCAGCTCTCAATCTTGGCCATTCATTAAAAGTCAAAATTAATAGTCCAGATTGTTTCTTATTTCCTACATTAGAAATACTTTTTATGTGAATCTAACCATAGGGAAAAATCATTTAAGTGAGAAATAAGAATGAATCTTAGTCATTCATCTAGTCAACAACTCAAACCCTCTTTTTTAAGTCCAATCCAATTAGATGCACCAGACAGTGCAACGGGATGCACCTCACAACTGATGAATTGATCAGATTTTGAAGGCCATTCAATCTCGATTTGTCTCTAGGTCTGCGCCATCAGTTATGATTGTGGGTTAATCAAATATTGTCACTCAATGTTGTGATTTATTTTGGGTTATCTTTTGGAATTAAATTTCTAATGGATTTGTTAGAGAAAAATGAGAAGAAGAAGAAGACGAAGAAGAAGAAGAAGAAGAAGAAGAAGAAGAAGAAGAGCAAATGAATGATGGAAAGAAGCAGCAATGATGGCGGCGGTGGTGGCGATGGTAACGATATTGGTGGTGAAGAGAGAAAGAGAAGAGGGAGATAAAGGAAAGATCAAAAGTCACGTCTAGATGCACCAGACAGTATATTGGGATGCACCACACAATGTAAATGGATGCATCTATGGTTGTGCGATAATTATTCACCAATGGTGATGGTGGAGGAGACGAAGACATCGGCCATGACGGCAAAGTCTAGCGGAAGTGGTGGTGGTGGTGACGGTGACGACGTTGTTTGATGATGGTGATTGTGGGTGGTGGTGGTCGTCTGTTGAGAGAGAGAGAGAGATGAGGAAGAAGGAGAGAATAATAATCAATAGATGGTGGTGGTGGCAGGTTGGTGTCAGCGATTCCAGCGGTGGTTATAGTAGCGGCAGTCATGGTAGGAGGCGGTGGTGGTTAAGAGAGAAGGAAGAGGGAGGAGGAGAGAGATCAACGAGAGCGTGAGGTGAGAGAAAAGATAGGTGTTGACTAATCCATGTGAATTTTCAGATTTAACTATGGCCAGACATTCTTTATAAATGGGTGGTCTAGATTCATTCTTATTTCTTACTTTAAAAATTATTCTCACAAGAACCATTCTTTTATATATTTAACATTTTTTATATCGAATAAAAGATCCCATTGTGATCTTTAATACTCACTCTGATTTTTTCTATTTGTCCTTCTAAGTTTCTTCAACATTTATTTTTTATTTGACGTTTTGTATAACATTGTCAATGATGCCCTTATTTACTCTCTTTCATTAATTATTCTAAACTATGTCTGTTCCCATTAATTATTGATATTTGATGGATCATTTCTTCAATTATCCACCAAATAATTGTTGTGCCATTAAGAATAAATTATAGTATTAATTAAGGTTAATTTGGGTAGAATTTTTTCATTAATATGTGTGCACGAAGCATATAATTATAAATAATATGAATAGGAGAGAGTATAAGATATATTTTCAAGGGCAAAATGACAAATAGTCATTATAGATAGTGAATCATAAATTTTGTCACCATTTAGAGCATCCGCATCGGGTGCCTCGATAACAGGCCGGGGTAAAATGAGCCCAGCTCAATAGATTTAATGTAAGGCGCGTGTAATGCACGCGCCAAAATATACACACACACATATACATATATATATATATTGGAGTCTTTTTTCGTTTTTTTTTTAATTTTCATAAAAAATTGTAATGTTGTGAAAGAAAGTGTGGGAGCGGATTTGCGCGGAGTGCGACGGTGAAGGAAGAAATTCAGATTTGGCAGTTGCGACTAGAGGTGGCAAAATGAACCTGCCACAACGGGCCGGTTCGATTTTGGGTTTTAAAATAATAGGTCCGATGGAATTTCAGGCTCGAGCCGGACCGGTCCAGCCCAAAAGGAGCAAAAGCTCAATGAACTCGGGCCAACTGGCTTGGCCCGAAAATTTTGCACTATAAAACTCTTTTTAGGCCTGGATGGGCTCCATATGCTTAGGCCCGATGGAATTCCAACACGGCCCGATTTTTTCAAAGCCTAGTGGGCTCGAGCCGACCCGGCCCAGTCTTTTGCCAACTCTAATTGTGACAGGGAAAGAGAGAAGAATAAAGAGATGGAGAGAATGAGAGGAGAGCGAAGAAAGCATGAGAGGAGAGAGTGGACTCGCGACTGGTCTTCAGAAATTAGTTTTTTATTTTAATTTATTTTTAAATCATTTCGTTAAGAGTATTTTAGTTCTTTTATATCAAATTTGGCCAATATTTATGAAAATTATGTTGGTGGCTAAAATTTATTATTGACTATCCTAAATGGCTATTCCACATGATTAACACTATTTTAATATATTTTAATCGAGTTATATGTATTGTTTTTGCAAAAATCAAAATAAAGAAAAAATAAAAAATAGAAAAAATAAATAAAATAAAAAATAAAATTTAGGATTGTCCCGCCCACGCGCACATAATCGTTACTCGCCGCTCGCTTGGAGGGTGTTGTGTACGCGCTTCTATGGCCCAGGAAACTGTATGAAGCTGACTATCATGGGTGAGAGCATCATCGGTTTCAACTCTCTAATTCTTAAAACCTTTCACAATTGTGAAACTTGCAATCCAACTTTTATCTTGCGGTGAAAGTTGGCATTGCGGGCACCTTTAGATTTTGATTTAAATTTTTATAGTTACACACCAAATCTCCTTATCTTAAGTTTAAGGTTAATTTTTGATCCAAAATATGTAGTCTAGTGATATTTTTCATCCAGTTAAAGATCATTTAATAAGAGACTAGGGTTCAATCCCAATTCCCCATCCCCCTACTTTGGGGTTAATTTTTACAAAAAAAAAAAAAAATAGTTAAGGTTAATTGTATTTTTGAATCCAAAATTTACTTCAATTTAAAAAAATAAAACATACGTTACACTTTGATATATTAGTTGGTAGAATCAGGAAAGAAAAAGAGATTCAGAATCATGATTTCTTTAGTGGGCATTTTGGTTAGTATTATTTTTGATGATTCTATTTCCCCACTTTTCAATTTTTGATTTTTTTTTTTTTAGAAAATTATAAGGTATATATATATAATCAAATTAAGTATTATACCACCATATAGTCAGGGCTTTTACACCACACAAAGATGAGACCACTACACCATCACACAGAGTGGGACAACTACACCACCAAACAAGGTATGAAATATACTACACTGCACGCAAACGGGATTGAACCAAGACCTCTTGCTAAGATTGACCGGAAGGTTTTTCATTTTTCAACAATCTGTAATTTGAATTCCCTCGTACATATCGCACCACCGCCGCTAAAGTTGATTCTTCTTTGTTGAATCAAACAACCAAAATGGAAATGAGGAATTCAATTCCCTTTGTGGTGCCAAGCCAAATAAAATGGGAGATTGAGAAATATTCATTTTCTTGTTTTTCCTTTCCCTTTCTTGATTCATTTTCAAATAAATTTCGTTTTCAAATCTTGACCATGTCAATTTTTTTGATATCGAATAAAATCAACTAGAATTTTTATATCATGAGAAAGGATCCTTAGTATTAAAAATTATCGAGTGGCTCAATGTTGTGATGGCTTCATTATAGAGCCAACAGTTGGCTCACCATTGTAGATGCTCTAAACATCCAAAATATTTTGTCCTCTTCGCTAATGTGGATATTTTCTACATATTTTTATGAAAGACTATCCTCTCCACCACCACCGCTTGCCGACCACCCTCACCGCTTGAAACCTATTAGTCTGAAAGCGCCGTGCAGAGCATACCCACCAACCTCCATCGTCGTCGCCACCTCCTACCCACCACTAGGGATGTCAATTGAGCCCGAACCTGACGGGTCGATCCGAATAAACCGAACAAAATAAAGGGTTAGGGTTGATTTTTTACAACCCGAATACATAACCGGACTATTTGGGCTGGCCCACTAGGGTTGAAGGGTTATCCGGGCTAGCCCGATCAGGGTTAGGGTCTACCCGAATAACCCTGATGTATTTTTAAAAAAAATAAAATAAATAATACATCATACTAATTACTAGTAGTAGTTGTATGCCGCGCCCTCTTTTGCTCTACACAGAAATCATAGAAGATGAATGTCATTCAAGTGTTTAGTTTCATTTGTGAGATAACGAATTAATATTGAATATTATTGTTATTTTTCATGTCGTGTAGTGCTACTAGACTTGTTTTGTTGGATGCTATTTTTTGGATTTAATCAAGTTTCTATTTTTTGGGCCACTCGTATTCTTGTTTTGTTACTTTTTAATTTGTTTGTGTGTAGTTTTTTTGCGACAAATATTGAATAGTCAAGAAAATATATACATTTTAATTTTTATTTACAAACTTTGTGACCCGACGGGCTAGCCCGAAAACCGAAGGGTTAGGGTTAGGGTTAGGGTTGAGTTTTTCAACCCGAAAAAAAAATCAACCAGATTTAACCCGGACCGAATAGCCCAATAACCCGATAGGGTTGACCCGAAACCGAAAGGGTTGGCCCGATTGACATCCCTACCCACCACCACGCACCACCTCTTCCGCCGCCAAAAATATTGAGAGTAAAAGTATAATTTAACCCTTAAATTTATATAGAACTTTATGTTTCATTAATCCTGCATAGTCTCCCTTTGCAGCAATAGAAGGACGAGATTATCCTCGTTTTAAAGAAATCTGATGCTAGCTACTTGGGTGCCACAATGAATAAGAATATTTAGTGCAAAATTAATTGTGATAAACGAATGTAGGGTTTTGGAAAACACAAGCGAGGTTACATACAACAATTTTATCCAAAAAATGGCACTACCAGTATCAGTCGGTTTCAAAATATAAGATAACAATAATTAATTTTGGTAATAAACGAATAGTGGTCTGTGCCGAGCTCCACTAAACAAGATTTTCCAAACACACGTCGACACTTCTTTGGTGTAATTTTCTGATTGCATTTTATTAAATGAAAAAAGAAAAGGAGTCGGCGAGATGGGTGCTCCACTTAATTTGTTTTGTAACTACTAATTAATTACTCTAAAAAAACTAAGTATTAATTAATTAAGTACTAAACATGATGTGTTGACCTAACTTGTTATACGTCACATCTTCTAGTGGCTGTAATGTGTAATGCATGTGCTTTGGATTCTTAGTAATGATAACTGACTGCATATTCTGAATTTTTTAAATAAACTCTATTTTAGAAAGGAAAATGTAGGTGGGCAAGTAATTTTAAATTTTAACCAAGTTTGCAAACTTTAATAATGAACTTTAAAATATTTATACAAGTAATGAAACCAAATCGTATTGAACATTTGAACTCAAACATTTACGGTGCGTCTTGGAATTGAGATCCAATTTAGTAGATCAAAATCAAACTCGAGATTCAATCTTTGGATTAAGCTTAAACTTGAATTCAAGAATGTTAGATTCAGCTTCCCATAGAAATAGTAATATACCCTTGAGCTCTCGACTCTTGACCACACAAAAATAATAAATAACAAATACTCCCGCTATTCCGTTCATTTTATCTACGTTCCCTTAAATGAACATTCCACTTAATTTATCTACTTCTCAATAAGGAAAGAATTTACCCTTCAAAACTCTTTAAAAGTGACAAAACCTACCTACTTTCTATCTTTTTACCCCTATCCTTAATCTCCGAGCCGAACAGTAAATAAATAAAATGAACAGAGGGAGTAGCATTTAAAAATAGGCAAAAATACTATACTTTTTGTTGAAGATCATTATAGAACGTTTGCACATTTGACTTTTAATCTTAGCGACATTGAGACACCTTTGTTATTGCGTTTGGAACATCTTTACCCGAATCAATGTGGAATCCATGTTTAGACGGCATTAAATACATGTGGAAATCATAATGTACAAACAGAAGAAGCGAATCAATGTAAAATCCATTTCCCGACAGCCTCAAATACATGTGAAAATCAAATAAACGGACCAAAGTTAAGTAGCTTCAACACAATTATTCAAGTAGCATCATATACACTACAGGGAGAGATGCTCACGATAGGTGTGTAGGACAACATTACTCTAAAAAATAACTTTCTCAATATAGACATTTAATCTACTACTTACTTGTGATACCAAAATCTGAAATAGATAGCATACCCAAGGGGTAAATGAATCGTTCGGTCAGCTAAGGTACCTGAGAAGAGAGATTTCAAAGTTGGGTGAGAAAAAGAAAATCTACAAATTTTTGTTGTGTGTACATGACATGACATGACAGGCTGCAGCTGTTACCTCTAAGAATAACTAGGGAGCAAGAGTTGGCCAGTAATAACTACTAACACCTAAATTGCAGCTGCCTTAACTAAGCCAGAGACGATTATGCTAAACAGTAGCCGGATAAAAATAAATTACGAAGCTTATCATCATAGGGGTATAGTATACAAGCTTAGGCAGCCTCCTCCAGCAAGGTTGCTAGGCCTTTACACCTTTGGTGGAAGACTTCTTTGCCTTGTCAGCATCATCCTCGTCCCCTTCCTCATCTGCCTCATCAGCATCAGCCAGTTTTGTGAGCTCCTCCTGAATCATGAGCTTTACTGATGATTTTCTTGGTGTCAGGTCCGTATCGAATCGCTTGGCTGGAATGGTATGAAACAGATGAATTCGTTTTCCAACATAATGGGACAAGTAAAATGCTTACTAAATATCAGATAATACAGGCAGACGAGCCTAATTGTGTAACAGGGCTCACAAGCATTCTGAACATTCTCTTTCCCCCTACCACCGAAATGTAGAAAAGTAAAAGATGAAACTAAACAAAACAATTTACTGATACTTGTCCTGGTTGGCAAGAACATAAATAGATTAAATAAGACCTGCAGAAATAGGAAGACGCTCATAATAAACATTCTCCCAGAACCATGTCAACTAGATAAACACCAAACACACAGGCAGGCACACTAACATCCTCCCAAACTTCCATATAAAATTTAAAAAGAAAAGGCTACAATTCTGTCTAGGCCACCCCCCTTGCCCTTAAACTTGGCATCTATATTTAGAAGGGAACAGTGGAGGTGCGGTGCAGGCAAAGTGAAAAAGAAATTAAAATCAAATGAAGGAAAACTTACCGAGTTCCTTCAGAATGTCAGTGAAGGTAGCCTGCAAGATATAAGTATAATGAGTGATACAACCACAACAAAAAACATAGACACTGAAAGAAACCAATAACGGTAAAAGAAAGAAAGTTGATCATACTTCAACACTTCCACTCTTCGAAGGAAAGATCATGCATGATCAAGCTATAACTGGAAACAACTAAATTGGGGGTTTCATATATCTTTCCCGGAATTCTCATTGGTCAGATGCATCATCAAGTTAATACTTATACATGGTCGGGGGAAAAAGAACAACCTGATTTAAATCAAGTAATATATGCAGAATAGAAGTCTCGCTATACCAAAGGTTTCTAGTCTTTTAAGACCACCTGACCCAACTACATATCATTCAAAGACAGAGTGCCTATTATAAAGTATCGAAGTGTTCAGAAACTAACCGTATTGAAATCAACCTCTTTAAGGATTTCACAAATTGCATCTCTGACTTTATCATCGCTTGGCTTTAATTTCTCCTCCTTGAGTTTATCTTTGACTTTCAGAACCTTCTTCCCTGCATTTGAACCAAAATAAAACCACCTTCAGGAACTGCATGTCAACTAGAGGACAGAAGGCAATAGAAAGGGGCCAAAAATTTTGATGAATCAATTCAATAAAGCACCCCACTTAGAGTTTTTCAGCCTCAGTATAGAATTGATAAAATGGGAGAAACCAAAAATTCTCACCAGGGCTCTCCTTAAGTGCTGACTTCTTTGGAGCTGACAACTTCTTGTCTGATTCATCTTTCTTCTTATTAGAAGATTTCTTATCACTAGTGTTACTACTGCTTTTTGATTTTGCAGTTACTTTTTTCGGTGGGGGGCTGGCCTTCTTAGAAATTGTTTTTTTCGTGGTTTTGGCTTTATTAACAGATCCTTTCTTTGCAGGAGACTTTGCTGATCCTTGCTTCTGCTTTCCCTTGTCATCATCAGATTCCTTATCAGATTCACTTTCTTTCTCCTCACTCACAGCTTGCTCAGACATCTCATCCTCTGATCTTTCAGGAATACCATTTACACCTTCATCTTTCTCTTCTCCTGATTCATCTTCTGACTCAGGAGGTGTGCCTTTTGTCTCACCACCCTTTTTAGATGCACTACCAGCTTTCTTTAGACTCTGAATATAACAGACATAATATCAGCTAAATAATGCATGTATTCAGAATCTCCAAGAACTTCAAAATTGTTCATCAACTTAAATTCTTTTTATCAATCTAATTCCACATTTAGTTGCATTAGCACATGTCTGAACTGTTGATCACCTTCCTTCTCGCTTATATTCTTTCTTTGACTCAGTCAGTTAATTTCTTTTGAACTTTCTCCCCCTAAACCTTCTTCAACTTTAGTCAGGTGGAGTGAGAATGTGCTTACCACTGGGACATAACCCTCAAGCACACTCTATATAAAATTAACCATCTAAAGAATCTGAATATGACAATTAGCTGAAGTGCAGAGAGCCAAAAGGACAAAAGGAAAGGAAAGCAAAGGTTGGGGTGATGTTGGCTTCATCTGCGCTTTCACTTTTCATTTTATTAAATTTTCCTATTTTTTGAAAACAGATGGTTTCAGAACCAGTTATGCTTTCTTTCTCATTTTTATTTACTTTAATGACCAATGCAAAAGCAAAACTTACTTGTATCCAAAATCACGGGTTAAATTTATAAGTAGCAGAAACTGTCGAAGCTAAACAACTGAACAGTCCCTCAGAAAAAAATTAAGAATGCGTTGCTTTGGATGCATGTAGAGATATGCTTATAAAGTTGTGTGAACATATACTGCAGTATACATCTTTTTAAGTTCTACACTACAGACAGACTGTAAGTTAATGTTCAGCTCCCTCTCATGCCACGGCTCAGACAAAGCTAAAGACATTGTACAACACTAATATATTGTAAACAGACAGTCGGAGAATATAATTAAAAGAATTCAATGTCAACGATAAGTTCAGGGAGCAAAACATTAAATAACCACAAAAGGATACCTTAGCTGAGCCTTTTGATGATGTACTACCCCCAGACGATTTGCTTACCCTCTTTCTCTTTTTACCCTTACTTGACTGCTCCTTAAAAATGAAATACACATAAAAAGCAGTTGGAAGAAATACATGGTGAGATAAGAAATGAAAAGGATAAATAAAATTTTTAACTCAGTTAGAACCTGCTCTTGATCAGAAAGTGATTCCGAGGTGGTTGCATGAGGTTCCGCCAAAAATTCTATCAACTTAGCAATCATGTCTTCCTGAAAACAGAATAGCAGAAATTCAGTAACTCATTCGATGTGGTAAAGATGCTTTATAGTATCAAAATACAATTATGCAGAGTTCGCCAAGGCTCTGATAATGATAAACAAGAAAAAGTCCATAGTAACAAATCTTAAAACCAGCATTTCTGGACCAAGAAATGGGACCCAAAATAGTCCAACACAATTAATAAGTTTGGTCCTTTACTACTTGATCTTAAGCAATATAAACAAACCTTCCTCGTATTAGCCTTGGAGATGGGTATATCAAAGACATCACAGAACTCCACCAGTTTCTCCTTGACACACTTGTCGAGTTTCTCTTTGACCTTAATCATTTGCTTCTCCTGATATCATGTTCATATGGAGCACATAAAGCTCAACATCTCAGAGGAAAATAGAACCTACTAATGAATTTTATTTTCACCTCATTATCATTCCAAACAAATCCAGAAAATCTCAATATGTTGGTCTTGACTTGAGCAGCCTGCATAAACCAGAAAGGTACAAAACAAAGTAACAATCTTAACTTTGTTAAACGGAGTCGGACAGTTAAGCCAACTAATACAGGCCGACATTCTTATACTTGCCAAAGAGATATATTGACTTATCAAGTGCAGGAATCAGATTCACTTACTATTATTGAGCAAACTAACAAGGATTGGAGAAAGATCGGTGACCATTTTGAACTGAGTTTCAAAACCAACAAGAACAAATAAAACTGATTTTTGAGGGAAGCAGGAAATAAAAATAGTATGAATTTACAGGTTATGCTGTGATGAGATGTACGTCTACTGCAGATTCTCATAGAGTTCGATACAAATTCTTAAAAACAACCCTTGAGAATGAAATGCCACTTGAAATTAGGAAAGTAGCAGAAGTTTTAGCAGAATGGATATGCTTTAAAAGTCCAAAGTACATGAGCCCTGAAATGCAGTTCACAAGCAGAGTACAGCTTAACCTAAATTTCCCAAAAAGGACTTTCAGGAATACTAATCAAATTGGTAAGGAGAAAAGACCATGGAACTAAGTGTTTTGAAGCTTAAACCCAGGATATGCTAAGACATAACTCTAAAAGTATTACCTTTCCTCTCCTTCCAAAAAGAATTGTATGCAGCAACTTGAGAGAATCATCGGTCTTCTTTCTTGATAACTTGTATGCCACTGCAGCTCAGATATGAGACCAATTCCATTGTTAGATGAGGATAGCTGGACATCAGTTTGATATACAATAAACAGGATATTTTTAACAACACCAATGAAAACGTCTAATTAATTGATGAGAGCGTGTATGTGGAATATAGAAAGCAAAGCATTTAGCAGTCCTTCAATAATGAATAAGAATAGCAAGATTTAACAATCAAACACATGACCACTTATTTTCTTTTGCATGTAGACACAAAAAGACATAAATAAAGTTGATAGTAGCCATTTAAGCTTATAATTTCTGCATCGCCTGTTTAACAATTTGCTTAGGCAAATACAATAGCTATCACTCAGCATGAACGCAAAAGCAGAGTGTAGAAAATAAAAAGTGGTAATTCTCAACAAATGCTCACAGGATTGCAATTATTCCAAAACAATCCCAGATATTTCAACCTATCATTTATCAATTTCAAATCTTATCATGACCACCTCTGTGATGGATAAACATTCAGCTATCAATGGAACAATTCTAGTTAATAACAGTAAGATTAACCAAAAGAAAGTTCCTATGTCACAATAAAAACACAAAAGATAAGCAGAAGTCGAATCTCATTATTCATCAGAGGCCAGTCCTTATATCCACTATGGCCTTCAAATTCTTTGGATCAAGTGTCTAATATTGACAAAAGAAAATAACTTGGAGATCTTTGATCTGTAAATTCCACAATTTTTTAAGAGGGTGGTTAAGAACAGGATGTAGCAGAAGTAACTTTTGCTAGCTCAAAATAGAATGACCAAAAAATACAGAGAGGGGTGGACATCAGAGCCCCAAAAGAAATTCCATTAACTCACTACAGTAAGGAAATAATGAATCCCATCTTCATGAAAAGTAAGTTCAAGATTTAGTAATTGATGTGAATTTATGCATTTTTATTGGTCTGTGTAGAATAAAATAGACGCTTACACCCATACTTATATTTCCTCAAAGAGTTAGCATGATGCCCCAACTTAATTTAGCTAACCATACTGCCCAAATAAAAAGAAATATGTACAAGAAAGTTCAGCAAAGAAATGCATCAGATTAACAGAGGTTGGTTACAAAACAAAACAAAATAAAAAAATTATGAGCAGCCATGCATGAAACAGAACTGTAAAGGAATATACCTTTTGGGATATCTTTCAGCACAGTTCCACGACCCTGAAAGCAAAGCTACTTCGTCAAAGTCTAATCTCCAAACAAGACTAGTTCTAGAAAATGCATCCAGTAGAACTTTTTTTTTACAAAGGGAGATGACACCAAATTTTAAGAATAAAATTGGCACCTTGGCAATATGAAACTCCTTAGCTGAGTCCTTCTCAATTGTGGCAACCAATCTTTCCACGATTTTCCGCTCACGAACAGGGCGGTCAATTGTAGAAGCTACAGGGGTTTTGGGGTCTTTGCCCTTTCTATCAACGGAGGCTCTCGTCTCCTCCTTCTTATCCGATGAGGGTTTAGGCTCTTTTGTCTTTTTCTCATTGGGGGCTTTTGGTTCTTTCTCCTCTTTTTCTTTAGAAATCTTTTTATTATTTTTTTTTTGTCCAGCACTACTTTTTGTTCTCGAACGTTTGTTAGATCCTCTCTCTTTTCTGGGCTCCTCTTGATTCTCTTCCTCCTCTTTTACTCCATTAGCCTCCTCTGTATTCTTGGTTTCCTCTTCAGCACTCTCCTCCCTATCCTCATTACTAATTTCCTCATTTTCCACATCAACTGCAGCGTCTTGCTTTTCTGTGTCCATTTCAGTTTCTTGTTTTTCTATGTCCTCTTCCGTTTCTTGCTTTTCTGTGTCCATTTCAGCTTCTTTCTTTTCACTGTCCACATCAGTTTCTTTCTTTTCACTGTCCGCTTCAGTTTCTTGCTTTTCACCGTCTGCTTCAGTTTCTTGCTTTTCACCGTCTGCTTCAGTTTCTTGCTTTTCACAGTCCGCTTCAGTTTCTTGCTTTTCTCCATCCGCTTTAGTTTCTTGCTGTTCCCTGTCCGCTGCAGTTTCTTCATTTTCTTCATTTGCAGCCTTTTCATCAATTTCCTCGCTTTTGCTGATTTCATCTTTGTTTACATCCATATTTTGTGCCTCACTCTTTACATCATCTTGTTTATCTACTTCCATATCTTTTATCCCATCATGATGCTCCCCTTTCTTATCCATAACTGTCCCAGCTTCGCCCTCCACCTCAGCATTCCCATTTGCAACAGACTCAGGCTTCTCAGACACATCTCCCTCACCCATAACTGCTAAAACTCAAGCGTGAGAGTTCAAGGAAGCCCTCTTTCCCAAACTGCATATTAATTAAAAAACATTTTTGTCATACTATCATGATAGCGCATATTCATGAAAACATAAAAAAGATGACAAAGCAATCAATAATTGACAGAATAAGTATAACATTAGATACACAAGGTAATTAATCCCCAAAATGAAAAAAAGAATGGTACGCTGCATGCCATGGCCAGGAGATTGGAAAGACATGGACGATTGGAATGAAAAGAGCACTTGAATTCACACGCATTTACCCCTAAACAGAGTGTATATCGTGGTATAAAAAGGTATCTTTCAAACCAAGAAATTAGCATGCCCTAACAAGATCTACAGGATCACTAACATTGTAATTGGTACTAACTACCTCATGAAAATTGACAGAAATACAATAAAAATAAAAACTACATTCAACATGAAAAGCGTGCAGAACATAATCTCAGGATTGAAATTCTTCAAGCACTATATATAAACCCTAAGTGCGAAGTTGCAAAATTCAACCTTAAATTCACTAGGAGAGCAGAAAAGCATACTGCAGTTTTCCGCAACCGAGAGAGTAATTGCTAGGGAGCGAAATTAAGTTAAAGACTTACAGAGATCAAAAGGCTGAATTTGAAGATAGTGTAGCTTCTTCGGAAGCTAACTGTCACACTGAAACGATTTTACAGGTTTTCCCCTCTCTCTCTCAAATCTTCTCTCTCTAAAATTTCTGTTTCGAACGTACCAAAACTTGCAACCTCAGCGTGGTGGGTTCACCTTCACCTTTAGGGGGCTGAGCTTTTATATCGCGGACGCCAAATTCGGATTTTAAATCCAGTTAAATGCCATGTCAGATCGGAGCCAGACACTCGGCGGGATTCTAAAACTGGACGTGTGTTGACGGCTGAGATCAGTTTCTGTAGGGATGGACGGATGAGATTTTTCATATTCTTTTGAATGTGCTGATCCAGATTCGGTTGACCTGCAGTAACAGGTATTTCTTCTTTTATTTATTGGGCTTAAATGGGCCTACAGTCATGCAGGCCTGCCCGTACTAATTGAGATTAAATTAATTAAATATTTATTATAAGAAGCTCAAACTTTTCTTGGGAAATGAAAACTACTGTAAATTATTATCCACAGCATATTACGTGAAAACTGTGCTGCTCTCAAAATAGATAAATTGTTATAAACTAGAGAGAAGAGAGAATAAAGTAGACATTAATAATTCTGTATATTCAGATGTCTTCAAGTGTGTTGAAAGTGTATACAATATGAGGATTAAATGCCTCTATTTATAATGGTACAGAGCTATGATTTTAGGGTTAATTACTTGGTCAACACTCATATGATGTATATCTATAAGATATTTACAACACTCCCCCTTGAGTGACCAATCCCTAAAACAAATGTTGCCTCATTAAAACCTTGCCAGGAAAACCCAGTGGGACAAAACCTGATCGAAGGAAAAAGAGTACAACTACTCCAGTTGAACTTGATCATTGTAGTCTTTGAGTCGTTGCATGCCGATCTTGTGTACCAACTTTCTTAATGTTGACGTCGACAATGCCTTTGTGAATAAGCCCGCCAAATTGTCACATAAGCGAGTCTCCGTTAAAACAATGATACAAGTATAACACTTCACATTTGCCATTATTGTTGTGATGTACATGTCTCGTTAAAAACCTCTTCAAAAAACCTTGTGGGCAAAAAAAACTCGATAGAGGAAAAAATAATAACATGACATACATTTACTCATGTCTTGACTAAGAAAACTCATCGAGAGAAAAACTTAGTAAGGGGAAAAATACGAGTACAACCATTTGGCCTTTAGAGTATAATCTTTATGATTACTCAAAATTAACCTTCATGGTCAAATCTTCATAAATATGTAGAAGTTTCTCACTCTCACTGAAGATAATAATCTTCAAAATTAACATATTTCACTACTATAAACGTAATTTCGTATAAAGATTGGGAGGGGATTTAGTGAATAAATCTACAAGTTTATCTCAAAATAAACTTTTGTGGCCATAGTTCTTATAGAACTCATTTGTGCAACACAAGTTGAATTATTCTCATAGAGAATAGTGGAGAATATATCTCATATCCTTACACCAATTTGAAATATTGAATCATGGGATGAGATAAACAACCAACATCCTAGTAGCCACCAATGTGAATCTCAATCTCTTTCATAAAATAGATTAAAGATCGTTTTAACCTTTAAGATAACGAATGATATTCTCAATATCAGTTCAATGTCTCCTTGTGAGATCATTAAATCTTGCTAGCAATGTTACTTTAAATGTTATATCAGATTTGATAGAATATATAGTGTTATCGGCACTCAAAGTAGGGAACTTCTGGCCCCATAATATAATTGTTATCTTCCATATTCACTTCAAGTCAAGTGAAGAGACAATCATTGTGGTCTAACTAGATGTAATTTATAATAAAAATCAAATCTCTCTCTACAACCTTTTAAAATAGGTCGATTGGTGTAAAAATAATATGCTCCCTTAAGGGATGCTCGATCTTCATATCGAGTAAATACTTAGATTTAGTTAAGTCTTCCATTCCAAACTCTACCTTTATGTACGAGTTGGCTTTTTCATCAATATAAAAGTAATTCAAAGATTTTTGGATATATACACAAGTACATATATCATTATTCGCATTTCCTTACTTCAGAAGGATTAATTCACACTTGTTGTGAATTTATATTTCTCTTTCTTAGAAATATTGAGTCCATCAGGGACTTTCATATATATTCACGTACAATGACCCAAAAAATATACGGATCAATGATATTCATTACTGCGATAGATATTAAATAACGGAACGTGATGTCATATTAGGAGAATATATATAAGCAAAATCAATTTAGGATCTCTGCCTAAATCTTTGAGCTATTAACATCGCTTTATTTCTCATCATCTCATCAATTTCTTTTCTCTTAGTACAAATACTCATTTGTGTCAACATTATTTGACATGTGTACTACAGAGCAAAAGATTATTTGTTTAGCGAGTCAAGCTCTGCCTCAATTGCTTCTTTCAAATTTACTCAGTGCCTCTGGCACTTCTATTTTCTTTGATCTGGATCCAGAATATCATTTCAAAATGATATAAGCAATTTTGTCGAGGCAAAAGTATTGTCGACAATTATAATATTTTACTATTTCTCATTTCTCTTGAATTCACATAATTCATGGCATTTTCAATCAACCAGATTTTCATCATTTCTCAATGATATTTTTCTTTACTGGTTATTCCGTAATCCCAGTCTTTTAATATTTGGTGCACGTGCATATGCACTGGGATTTTCGTCCTTATGACGATCCTCTTTAAGAGATTGATGAAGTGATATAATTTCTCTATTCAATTTTATATTCCGCGGATCTTTATATTTAACACCAATAGATCTCTCACGCTTATGGCATTAAAGAGCATCATCTAATTTATTTAGTTCACAAGGAACTTCAAGATCTTTTTGGTGCATATATAATATGTATATGAGATTTGATCACTCATTTGGCAGTAATAACTTGTTGAACTTTAAGTTCATCACGCGAATATTTAATCTAATTTATATTCCAACCTTTTGTTGGGAACCCTCTTTTGTATGTTATGGGTATGCAATTGAGACTTGAATTCAAAAGTTCGTGGATAAGAAACATTATGTTCTCGACCAACAATATACGAACTAATGTTATCTCAATGTGGTATCCATTGTAGCGGATATCATCAAAATTTAGTAAGTTTCTTTTTTACTTACTTAAGTATTGAACTTTTCTATTGTTAATTTAGTATCATAAATTGATACAAGCTCTTCCGGAGCCATGTGTCATTTGTGCAATAAATATGCACAAGAATCAGGGATAATTATATATTATCCAAATATTTTATTGTTCATCAAGGCATGTAATATTCTTTAGAAATATTAATTGTGCTACTTTAATAGCTTCAATACATAATCTTTAAGATTATATGTAAATTTGAGTTTCTTCAGAAACAACGATTATCATAACATAAGAATTATAAACATAATATATCACAATATATTTATGCAGTAATATATTTCCATCAAGTCTCAATATTGAAGTACAAATACAATAAGAATTTGCAAAATAACCGATAACAATAATCTTTATAAAAGAAAATACAATTGTTTTGATTTGCTTAAATATAAGCGATTCGTCAGATTAAGAAATTTATAGCAATTGATATGAACAAATTAACAAATATTATATTTCAATATTCCAATATATTTGACTAAAGACATACACATGTTTCGTCAATTCATATAAATCAATCTAATATCAAACTTAGATTACAGAGGTCATTATCTTGATCACACGTATGATCGTATATTATAAATATATATGGGGTTTGCTTTAGAATTAAAAGCCAATGAAAATTGTATGAATTGAGATTTTAGACCGAAAAGAAATTCGTACCTTAATGGTAGACTAACCATTTTAGGATCGAAGAAGGAGGGGTTGAACAATCGTGCTGATAACGTGTTATAAACTAGAGAGAAGAGAGAATAAAGTAGAGAGAATAATAATTCTGTATATTCAGATGTCTTCAAGTGTGTCGAAAGTGTATACAATATGAGGATTAAATGCCTCTATTTATAATGGTACAGAGCTAGGGTTTTAGGGTTAATTACTTGGTCAACACTCATATGATGTATATCTATAAGATATTTACAACATAAATAAATTTATAGTTTGCAGTGCAATATAAAAACAGTAGCATTTGATTTTTATCTAATAATTAAAACAACGACGTTTAATGACACGTGTGTTCATTATTTTGCCACAAAGGTGTCATGCAAACATTATTTTGCCACGTAATTAAATTCCCAATTAAATTTTCACGGGAGCACTACACCGATTACAAAATCAGAGGAAATTGAAAGTTTAGTATTTACCATTCAAAATCTTTACCTTTTATAAATTTGATGCATTCAATCTTGTTTTAGTCAAAGTGAATATGACTACCTCTCTCCTACTTTTGAAGCTACAGAATTTCAATTTTAAATTTTTTCAATTGCATCAAAATATTATACGACTCCTCTCTCCTACTGCAGATTGCTACAAAATTTTAATTTTTAAAGTTTTTCAATTGCATCAAACAAAATATTCAGTTAGCGCCAAATCGTAAGAATTTTTTATATGAAAGGAGACAACTCACTCATCTTTTCTGTAAGAGATAGATACGAAACTTTTGAAAGAAGTGGTAACGTAATCATGTTTAAATAATAATAGATGACATTAATTGCATATAAGTAAATAAAAAGTCATTTTATTGAAAAAGTCAAAAGGTATTAGATTGGATGCATGCATACATCCAATTATTTTAGTCAATTTATGAGAACTATTGAATAGGTTTATGAAATATTGAATAGAGATAAAATGGAAAGAACTTCACAATTTTATTCTAAATTTTTAAAATATGACACATATTTGAAAACAAAAAATTGGGCTAAATGAGACACATAATAAAGATCGGAGGGAGTAGTTGGATATTATAAGTCCGGTTAACATTTATTGTAAATTTCCTTAGTGCGTAATTGGCATAGAATCTCCGATAAATCAGTTATAACTGAATTATTATATTAATAAATGTTCAAACTTTGAGTAGAAAAATGTGTGTGAGTTGAAGGAAATTTTCAAGAGTTTTAGGGCCCTTTTACCACCCTAGGCTTTCGATCCAGCACTGGGGTGGCTGATGGCTCCCTCCAAATTGATGGACTAGCATAAGATTTTCAATTTTTTGATATGATTGTACGAGCAATCACATTTCTTTGTCTTGTTTTCTCATAAAATAAAGAGGCAAAATTTGGGATAACCAATATAGATAGTGGAAATTAATAGTTGGCCACAAACTTTATTTGTAGAAATTCTGGCCAACTTTTGGAAATTTGGACCAATTTGCCCTTGGAACCACTATTAACCATCCATCCACTTATTTCATTTTTCAGTTTTCAAATTTCAAATTCTCTGTTTCTTCTCTCTCTAAAAATCCTATTTTCTCCATTTCTTCCGTCGTACTTTCATTTTGCCGTCGCTGCCGCCGTCGTACTTTCATTCCGCCGCCGCATCGTCGTACTTCCATCCCTTCCGCCGCACCGCCTTCGTACTTCCAGTCCAGTCCGCCGCGCCGCCTTGAACTTTCACATTCTGCCAGCCATATTCCAGATCTGCCGTCGCACCAGATTCTTCTAGATATACCGCCGCACCAGATTCTTCCAGATCCCGTTGCCTTATTTCACAGCTTTCTCTCCAGAATCCATGGCGTCAAATTCCATATCTAATGTCCTGGATGGTGTTCGTCTTTGGTCAACCGCATCCTGGTATGCCTTAGCACACCTGGTACGAATGGTCTATATCTGTACCAGGTGTGCCAAGTCCAGGCGCGGTATGCCTTGGCACACCTGGTACGAAAACGTATTCGTACCAGGTGTGCCAAGTCGCGATGCGCCTAGACTTGGCACACACAGTACGAATGGTGTGTATTCGTACTGTGTGTTCCAAGTCTATGCGCGGTATGCCTTGGCACACAGTACGAATATGTTGTATTCGTACCAGGTGTGCCAAGTCGCGACGTTCAGTGACGTGAAAAATGCAGGAAGAACATATATGCACGAAGAGGACAACAAGATCTGAAAAATATGACAAGAACATGACAGACTAGATCTAGAACATGACAGACTAGATCTAGAAAACTCAATTAAAACTAATACAGTAAAAATACCTCAAATAAATCACTATGGAGATGAAAGCTACGCCGGAGAAGATGACCGGAAAAAGACTATAAGATAAATAATAAACTGTTCGAAAAAGTGTACAAATAAATCAAATCGAAAAGACGACCAAGGAAGAAGACGCGGCGGCGGAGGCAGACGGGAGGGAGTGGCGGTGGAGGAAGGGAGTACAGAGAGAAAGAGACATGAGAGGAGAGAGAAAGTGAGAGTGGAGTGGGTGAAAGAGAGAGTACGGTGAGAGAGAAAGTGAAAGTGAAAAAATCTGTAAAGTGATATGGAGGGCATTTAAGTCACTTCAGCCCAAAATTGGCCACAATTTATTAGAATAAAGTTGGTGGCCAACTATTAATTTCCACTAACTTAATTTGCTAGTCAACATGATTAACTCATAAATTTTAGTATAACGCATCTCTATAATCCTAACAATTGCATAAATAATATTAGAGAGTGCACCTAGACCTAGATCGTCAATTATTTATTTGTTGATTCAAAGAATATGATGTTTACTATTGCTTTGAAAGTTGAAACAAACACGAACAGGTTGAAATAACAACATAAAAAATGAACTTAAAAAAAAAAGAACAACATAAAAATTTCATTAAATAAAAACTATCTCACTACTAATTTAAAGATAACAATCTTCTAAATATTAAAAAAATCTGTCCCTTTTCTCTAGCATATCTCTCTCAGTAAATTTGATGCTATAACACACTATATATATAAATAAAATTTTGATGAATCATAACAAAAACTACTATATCTCAATTTATTTTTTGTCACAATATTTAAACTGCTACTCTTTATTCTTTGCCAAGAATATATAAGCCTTCGTAAATTTAATATTTTTAAATACATTTCACAATTTTTTATGTAAAAGTTATGTTGTATGTAATTTTTAAAAATCTATAATACTTAATTATTTTAGTCGGTATTCATTATGTGCAAAATGTCAATGTAATTGAAAGTATACTAGTTATTTTTATAAATAAAAATAATACTTCATGTTCATCTCCGGAGTACAAAGACTAGTCCAATTAATAACATATTGTTCCTTGTGATTGCGCCCATTTAAGTGCATCCACTCCCTTGAGTTGTGTCAATTGTTGGATTCGAGCTAGTAGCTCAATTGGAGTTGACAAGTTTATGTAGAAGCAAAATTAATTAAAGTGTTTTGAGTTGTGCGAAAATAGAAATTGGTTTATGAGCTTCAGTCTGAACTAGTTCATCGTGGAATAGAATGGAACAAAATAAAAGATTCTTTCCTTGTTTACTTAAGGATTTTGCAGAGATCTTTTACTTATCCTTGTTTAACGCGAAAAAGATATTATATTGGTGGTATATTTAATTGTTCCACAAGGCTTGTCTTCAAGGAAGGTTTCCTACTTTTAGGAAACGTATCTTGCAAAAGACGATGGAGATTATTTACTAAGTTTTTCAAGTGATCCTATAAATACATATACACAATACATTGAAAATGGTCGTTCACGATGTAATTCTTTCATATATGGGGACGTGATTTGAGAGCATACTCTAGAGAGAGTATTTTTTATACACTTGTGAGAATTTGTTATTTATTGTTCTTGAGAGTTAGATGTTGAACGTAGTTCAAATCTAGGTTATGAGTGGTTCATTCACAATCAATAATTCACGCTAGAATATGAAGGTTGTGAGCGAAAGGGTAGCAAAAGATAGGAGATATGTTTGTGTAAAACCTCTATAGTCACAACTTCTAATAGTTGATTATTTCTCTCTTGGGCGTGGCCACCGAGATGTAGGTTGATTAATCGAACTGAGTTACCATTCTGTGTATCGTTTACTTAGCTCAGTTATTATATTCTGTATTATATTCCGTGCTAAGTTTTGATGTAACAGATTCGTATAAATATACATAAAATGCTTGGTTTAGAAATTTCATCAACTTAATGAAATTTTTGATCCATAATATACAGAAACCCATAAAAAAAAGTTATAATATTATCAAAAGAAAGAGAAAGGTAAAAAAAAATTACACTTGTATTACTATATTAAAGCAAAATAATTTGCAATGCACTTTCCCCCCATTCATGAATTTTTCCTCCTATTTTGCATGTTGCATGCAAATAATTGTACAATTTCCAATGAAAATTCATAATTGTACATTTTTTCATGTCATTTCAATTTTTTAAATTCAAATATCAAACTTTAAAGCCTAACAAATTTAGTTCAATATATAGTTGATGGTCCCTGAGCTGGGTCTTTGGTGTAGAGGGGGGTGAATACACCAAAGATAGACTTTTAAAAACTTTTTAAATAAGTTTAAAAGAGTGCGTGAGCTCAGTTATGAATCCAACTGAGGAAGGTCAGCTGGGCTAATAACTCAGCTGGCAGTGCGGAAAGTGGTGGTTTTAAAACTCAGCTTGAAAATGTTATCTTTACATTTTCGGCTTAATCAAGTTGTGCACGTTTCTGAAAATACACAGCTGTCTTTGGAGAGCAGCTGAGTATGCAGATTTGATAAAGATGCAATGTGCTAATGGAGTTAGTACAATAACTGAAAATAACGAGAAAGAAAATAACACGAGATTTTACGTGGTTCGGAGTAACAGCTCCTACGTCCACGACCAGATTCATTGGTAATTCACTACCACTTGGTTTCCAAGTACCAAGCAACTTCACAACTCTAACCCGAGTTGTGTTCAAACAGTTTACGGGCACTGTCAAGCCTAAACCTTTCAGTTTGCGGGTACTGAAAAAACCTTATAACCACTTGAATTTCGCGCTTCAAGCAAGCGTAACCATGACCTAACCTTTCTGGGTAAAGAGGATTTTGGTTTGGGGTTCCAACTATGAACGAGTTCTTACAATGAAGAACTTAGAGTTAGATGAACTCGTTCAAAATCTAGGCTTAAGATATACAATGATTTATGTCTAGGAATCAGATGAAAAACTGGGCAGTTTCTGGACTAGAAACACTTTAAGATAAAGTATTCTTTGAACTATTTAGAACTGTTAATGAGCTTTTGAAGGCTTGATGAATTCAGAAAATGAAAGCTTGTAGAGAGTTTTTCGTCATTGATCCTGAGGTTGAAGACGGGTATTTATAGGTAGAGATTCAAGACTAGCCGTTGGAGGAGCCGTTTGAATCTCACCTACTCTTCTTAAATTCATAATCTGCCCTTGGGCGTTTCTGCACATGTCCTCATCAGTGTCACATCCTAGGTTCTGAAGTCTAGGATGCTGATTTGGCAATCCCTCATTGGTCGAGGTATGTTGACTTCCTCTGATACCGGGATCTTTGCCTTTGGAGTTGGTTTTTGAATTTAGAGCTGGATTGGGTAAACTGACTTGAAGTGATTTCTTCAGAGTTAGTTCCCTTTGTTCTGTACAGCTGGATCAGTTGTGTCTTGAACTCAGCTCGATTACTTCAGTTTGATCCTGCTCTGTTTTGAACTCAGCTCAGCTGGAAAACTCAGCTGATAGTTGACTCCTGCTGTGAACACAGCTGGATCTTCTGCTGTCTTGACCTTCTGCTGTCTTCCGCTTCCTGAACCTGTAAACTTAGAAAATCTAGAGCTCAAACAGGTGAGCTGGAAAACACTACTTAGGTTGATGCGATCATCTACTCGGTTGGAGAACAGTTGGGTTTTGGTATTAAATCAAAACTTTATAATTTTTCCAACAATAATCACGTGTATATTACATTATTATACTAAAATATAGTAATTATTTTATTTTTTTTGTCACGATAATTAATTTTTTGTATTTGCTAAATGTATATTTTGTGTATGAAAATTCACAAAGATAAATTTTATTAATTTAAAATTATTTAATTAGATTATATAGATATAATAATACCTAAATAATGCTCTATTGACATCTAAAAGTATAAAAAAATTAAAGTACAATCGCACGGTGCAGCACAACGCTTGCGAGTAAATCTAGTTTAAGTTGAAAGACATAACTTACACGGTATGGAGTAATATATTGAAAAAATAATTCAATTTTTACAAGCCAAATCAAGCAACAATTTCACAGTGTGACGACGAATGTCTAATCGAGCCCATTGAAATATCAATTTCAATTAAATTATCCTCAACACTAATATCATAATCATTCATCATATCTGAATTCTGAAACCAAATTTCGTCGTCGCACAACAGATTGTGGCACCAATTATGCCCCTCAATTTCTTTTTGATCTGATAGTGGTATTTCAATCATGAAATCTTCCTCCACATCCTCTAAAGTCAACTCCTCCTCACATAAACTCAAAATCGAAGTGGGCCCCAACTCAATTTTTTGATCGAAAAATATCAAATCAGAAAGCTGAGATGGATCAAGATCAAGAACCTTGCTGCTGCTATCTCCATTTTGCAGCCTTTCCTTCGTTGTAGACTCTTGTTCGGGCAGCTTATTTGATTGTACCATTCTTTCATATTCATAGCTACTCATTTTCTTGCATACAAAAACGATGTTCAAAAATAGGAAAAAAGAGACGAGTAATTCGGAGAAAAGGGGCATAGGAAAAGAGAAGTGGACATAGAAAGTTGAAACAAGCGATACAAATAGTAAGGAGGCTCGGAAAATATTAATTATGATTGATGTAAGAGAAGATTGATAAATCATTTTCTCAGTCATTTAAGATTTCTGCATATATATGAAAATAATGATCATTTTTCAAGAAATTGAAGGGTTAGACTAAGAAAAGAAAAAGAAAAAAAAAAGGAACTATTTTCTTCAGACTTACTAATTTCTTGAGCTTCTTCATAAAGTTGCCATATTTCTGCAATAGAAGAAGATGAAATGTTTTTCCTTGATATGTTTGTTCTAATTCTGCAAACTTATAAGAATGTGCAATTTCTGAGTTGATTTGATAATATAGTAGAGAATTGGGAGTGTGTAATAATGAGTAATGATGACCCATTTTTGTTTGTCTCTAAATTCATGATAATATATTGTCACTACGTCCATTTTGTAATAATTCTTGTCTCCCCACTCGCATAATTTTCTGCTAGAAAATTCGATAAAAATGTAAAATATTATCTTCTATGAGGCTCTATAGTATTTTTCAAAATTTCAAATTTTGTTTTGTTACACGACAAATTACTGAATATATAGAAAGCTGTTCTGGTGAGAATACCTTATTCTAAGAATAAGAATGAACATGCATGCATGTTTCTTCTTGTTCACTCTCTCTCTCTCCCCTACATTCTAAATTATAATTAGGATTAATAAACCCTAATTACCCATAATCTCCCCCTAAACGGTCCGTTATCACCAGCATGTACTATCAGACTGATCGTACATGAGTTTTTGCCAACAATTTGAGCTACTAAACAATGCCATTTCATCAAATGTTTATTTGCAAGTCGATTTCATGGTGCATTCATCGTATTCTATCCCTCGTAAACAACAGTTTGCAGCAGACATTAGAGCCTCACACACCAAGCACAAGAGAAAGGTGAATGAAGAAAGCTGCATACATTCCAGTTGCAGAAGCTTTCTTTCCATCTATCGTGGATATGCTGCTTTCCATCCATCCCATTCTCGCTCGACCTTTTCATATTTCCCTTGTTCGCGAGATTCATCAAGAGCCATCGCCTTTTCTGATCATTCTTCCTTCATATCTGCGCGGTGATGTGCATCTATTCTGAAAAGGGGAGAGTGTGCAAAAGATAAATGGACATTAATTTGAAACCATGTAACAATATCTTAATCATGATTTATAATGCATTTTCAAATAAATTAGACAAAGCTATTTAAATATCAGACTCCCTCAGATACCAGCTCCTTGTACCATTCTAGTTGATTTAGGCTCAATCATTATCTTAATCATGATTTAAATGCTTTTTTTTTTGCAATTCTCTATATTCTGATCTACACCAAGGGGGCAAAGAAGAGGGAGAAGTGCAATAGATATTTATTATAGGCCAACAATATAATGTTCGTGTTTATAACTACGTTAAGATGTCTAGAATTGGAATTTCCGCCATCCATCATTTACTATAGGCCAATATAAAAAGAAACGAATAGAAAAAGCATACGGTTCAAGAGTTTATACTGAGTAACCTATATGTGAGAATAAATTGAAAATTCTTACCAGAAGTTATACCGAGGAACTCTAATCCAGCAGCTGAAGGCGTCAAGCCATGCTGTGCCAAATATTCGGCATTGTAGAACTTACTCAAATGCCTCATACCACTGTCGCATAATATTGTGACGATGGTGTGACCAGGACCCAATTGCTGTGCCACTCTGACAGCTCCAACACAGTTCATTGCTGAAGAACTACCAAGAAACAGCCCGTCGTTCTTCATTAAATACCTGAGGCAATAAACAGACACAACTTCAATCAACGTCACAGTACCAAACGAGTGGTGTTTAGCCTAACAGGATACATTACCACCCTCCAAAAATACAGTCCAATCCAATCAAGCTTTAGTTTTTGGAATATTCTTTTCAGTCAGTAACAGTCTAGGTAACTTAATGTAGCACAAAGATGGATGTGATTACTATTTTTGCCGCATTATTCTTTTACATTGAACCAGAAGAGGAAACGATATACTAACAAATAATACTCATAACTGCATCATGACAAATTGAAGAGATTGTACTAGAAACGAGAACATCTTAGTAATCTTCTCCTACTATAACACAATCTACTCTTCAGGGGGAATTAACTGCTGGATAAGTCCTACCAGCTCTAAATGGACATGCAGAGGTTGAAAGCCGTTAGATCCTAGATGGTTCACTCAAGTGTTCTGAAGGTCTCGATTAATGTAGACTAGCAATGGACCGTAATTGGATGCTAGAAAACAGGCAGAAAGCAAGGCTAGAAAGAATAGCCACATTATCCTAAGTACTGGCATTTTCACACCAAGAACAGTGATGAAAAATCCTGAAGATGTTCTAATTAACTCGTTTGAGAATTGTAGATAGTAGATATGGAGAAATGAGCATTAGCATTCATCAAGGAAGTTATTGATATGCAACAAAACTTTCAACATCATTTGATAAAGGAAATTAACAAAAAAAAAAAATTTAGACTAACCTAGACATCTCAACAGCTTCCGAATCTGAGCCTCGAAAAGCCCCATCAAGTACTGCAATTTTGAAATTTTCTGTCAGTCTGTTAATTCCAATTCCTTCAGTGATCGTATCGAAAGGGTTTTTTAACCTCCGTCCTTCAGCTTCCTCTCTAGTGTACATCACTCCTCTCGTCACCTTGTTGAACAGACCAGAACCAGGAGGGTCAACTAGAAAGCACTTGATAGAGGAATTTTTCTCCTGTTGATTATGTGAAAGAAGGTTACTCACTATTTCAGTAATGTCAAACTAGAGATTCTACAATTCGGTGGTCAACGACCTTCAGATAGCGAGAGACTCCAGCGACAGTGCCACCTGTACCAGCAGCTGCAACAAATGCATCCAATTTACCGCCAGCTTGTTCCCAAATCTCAGGTCCAGTACCCTCATAGTGAGCCCTGAAATTGGCAAGATTCTCAAATTGATCTGCAAAAAAACCACCTTTTGAACTATTCGTTTCAAAGACTGCATCACTGCCACTAAGCTGATTGACATAGTTTCCATTTGAGGCTCGTTCATTTGCCTCCTGTGCTCTTCTCCTCGCAATATTGACAAAGTGTTCTTTGTGAGTGATTGAAACGGGTCTAACTCTTTCCACAGTGGCACCAAGAGCTTCTAGGATTTGAGACTGCAAAACACAACGAAAGATATTAATTCGTCTGCAATCCTAAACTGATCAGCACAGAAGAACAACCGTATGAGCTTGTACAAGGAAGAAATAAACCAAATACGACTTTTTAAAACAAATATAACGTAAATAATATACCTTCTCGATAGCAGCATCATCAGGAATAACTACATGGCACCTGCATCCGTAAGCAGGAGCCACAGTTGCAAGACTGATGGCCGTGCTTCCAGCACTGCCTTCTGTAACAACTCCACCAGGAGATAGAGCTCCACATTCCAGAGCCTGCAAATGCAAAACCAAAACAAATTACAGAACTATGTATACAATAAACTATAAATTGAATTTAGATGGCAAGAAACCATATAGCATTTTCATACAGCTTGTGATACCCTATTGTTTTGAGCTCCCAAAATCCATTTGCGAACACTTTTGAAATAATTATAAGCTCAAAAGCATCTGTTTCATAAAGCTTAGCTCAACCACGCACTCTCTTAGCCGCTGCAATCCTAACACTATCAGAAATGATACTCCCTTCGTCCCCAAATAAGTGTCCCGAGCGGCCAAAATTCTTGTCCCCAAATAAGTGTCCTATCTCATCATTCTATGCAAAAGTTGTGCCAAATTTACCCTTTTACTCAAGGCAAAAAATTTACTTTTTTCCGGTTTTCCATGCAATAATTAAGAGTAAAAATAGTCATTTTGTCCACTATCTTGGTATATACATTTTGGCGGCTCCGGACACTTATCCGGGAAGGGAGTAATTAGGTATTGCAAGGTATTGCACCCTTACACCAGCCGTCACTGGAAGGCGAAAACCACACCCATAAACAAGTTATACTTCAATTTTCAAATATTCATAATGATAAAGGAGCAGCTAGTTTATCGAGTGTGATTAGTGCACAACAGAAACAGCAAAATTAAAATGATTGTTATAAAAGAAGAGACTTGACAAAACATTTTCATTGAGGGATGAAGAAACAAGTATTAAAGAAATTGCATAATACACGCACCTCTTGGATAATTTTTAGTGCCACTCTATCTTTTACGCTACCTCCAGGATTCAAGAACTCTGCTTTCCCCAGAATCTGCCCACCACAGAGAGAGAGAGAGAGAGGGGTCAGTGAGCAAACCATCTAAAGGAAAGGAAAGGGAAAGGAGAGGAAGTAAAAGAGAAAAATCACCTCGCATCCAGTGGCGTCGGAGAGGCTGTCGATCCTGATGAGAGGGGTGTTGCCAATGGCGGCGACGACACCACTTGGGCGCTTTTTTAGTGCAAACTTTTTGGTCGTAGATTTTACGCGAGGCTTACTGTTATGAATAATTATGTAGGAGAGGAGGCCGATGAGAGAGAGTGCAGTCACGGCGGCGCCGGCAGTTCTCGCGAGCGCCACCATCGCGTGGCTGTTCTCTGCCTCCAACCGCCCAACAAACGGTCGGTTATGTTTGTATTTCCGCCTCTTGGATTGGGCTCATATGGCCCAAATATAAATCAATTGGGCTTAGTTATGGTTTGTTCATTTATTTTCGGATGATTTTACATATAATTTCCTTTTTTTTTTCTGTTACTATAACCCTTATTTAATAAGACTAGCAAAGAAATAAACTCTTATTTAAGATAATTAATTTATTATAAATAGTAGTAATATATTTGAAAACAAAAAAAATAAAGTTGTAATATTATTAATTTTGACTATTAACATCAACAAATTATTAACATGTAGTGTAAAGAGTTGACCTTAGAAAAAACAAATCTATCTATAATTTAAATATATATTCTATTTTAGGTATATAATTTTAAAAATTATATGACAATAGTAAAGATGATATATTATGATGTAAGTAATTTGATTAGCGACCTTAGAACTTAAGAAGAAACAGAACACACATTATGGTATTCCAATTATAAGGTAGAAAAGTTGTTCCCATATATGATGGTTGCATTTAACCATACTGATCATATAAGAAGAGAGTTCCCTATACATAACCCATATTTCGAAAGTGAAGGAGACTATTGTTATAGAAAATCATTTTATGATTCACTTCTTAAGTTGTCTTGTATATTGTAATCCATTGCTCCAACTTTACACAGTAAAATATCTAATAATAAGGGAATACTTGGTTTTTTGAATATCCAGTTTATCTTGTAGTCTTTTATACGCATCTTTCGCTCGCATTTCAAAAAAATAACCTCATACTTAGACCTAAGAATTATTACTTTCTATTTTTAAACGCATGATATCATCTATTCTCATATCGAAAAAATCGCTCTTAAATAACACATACTCACCCATCCACCCAAGAATTGTATGGATATTAAAATGATGCATATCAATTTTATCTCCCATCTTGAGTTCCACAATAAGTTAGTCATTTTCCTCTCATTCTCAAATTTTTCCATTTTTTGTCGATTTAATATAAAAAACTGTGTTCTTCTCAAGCTTTATTAAACCCCTGTTAATAAAATAGTCCCTCCTTGGTTCTTTATGATCTCTATCATTAGTCCATGTATAAGACCTTTGTTGCTAACATCAAATCAATACATTTCATCAATGAAATTTTTTCATTTTTGCATAGAAAATTAATCTTGAGTTATCCGAAAAACTCTTAAGGTTATCCTTCAATTTGAGTTTCCTACAATTTAATTTGATTAATATCTCTATTTGAGATTTACAATTATAATTAACCAATAAAATATTTGAATATTAAAATATTAACAATATAGAGACGAAATGCTAAAACTACCCTTCATCCCATTATTAATGTCTTGCTTTCCTTTTGTGTTTGTTCCATATTAATGTCATGTTCCAACAATGAAAATAATTAATTCCTCAAAGGTAGTGGGACCTAACCATTTTCTATCTTTTTATCATTTTCCTTAATAATTGTGCCCAAAAGAAACAAGACAACAATAATGGGACAGAGGGGGTATGTTCTTTGAATGATTAAATTAAAATAATATTCTGAGATATATTTTTTCAATCTCTTTGATGACTCTTGTATCTATATAGTTAAATAATTTTTATAATAGATAATGATAAGGGTAAGTGTCTCAAGTATCATGTTTTAATTTCTCACACTTTTTTCCTTTATATCTATTTTCTTTTTCAATTTTAGTATATATATTTTTCTATTTTACTCTATATTTAAATATAATTGGGATTATTCAAAATTAAACATTAATTTAGTTCACTATATTATTAGATGAAAAATATATGTTAGTAAATCAACTATCGTGTATTATTTCAACTTTAATTTAGTTGAAATTGCAGTTATCAATAATAGATTTAATTACGCAAAAATCACATCTTTTACATCAAATTGTAAATTCATTTTAATCATCTTCTATGAGATGCTTTAAAAACTATGAAAATAGTTTATCAATCACTAATTTATATACTCCCTTCATAAACCATGGCTACAAACTTAAAAAAATACTTCATAATAGATTTTGGTAAGATATACTAATAATTATATTTTAGATAAAGAAAATAATTCCATTTAAGATAATATATTTATGAAAGACTAAAATGTCAGTGATCATTTGTGAGCATCGTTGATGTTTAGCCCACATCAAAATACTTCATAATCGATTCCATTTTTTACTCTCTTCATAATAACCATGGCTACAGACCTAAAATACTTTATAATCAAATCAAATAATAACTCTAAATTAAAAATAAATTACACAAAATACAAAATTCCGGTGTAATAAAGAAATCTCGAGTCTTTTCTCTATCGCTTTTGAGTAATAGAACATGTAGGATTATATTATTAATTAATTTACTAATTAAGTTATAGTAGGAGTAGAATTATATTATTTTGATTGTGTTTATAATAAATTTAATATAGATTTACATTATTGCCCTTAAAATAAATATAATAATAGGGATATATATATTAGGTAAACCCAATTTTGTAAGAATCTGCTATTTTATAATAGGTATAGATAATAATAATATTAATTGATATACTATTTAACTCCTATAATTCCAATTTAAAAATCTAATAACTTAATAAAAAAAAGAATAAATAATATATGCTCAATACGTGGAATTATTGATCCAAGGGATATTGTATTGCCCACAATAAAGGTGGTGTATCCAACTGAAATTTTTAACATATGCTTGATTAATGTTAAATAGCCGAGCTACTCGAGGCAAGTTTTCAAATTTGGACCGGATATTGAATCGATATAATCACTTGATTAGATCATTTTAGATCGGGTTCAACCGGTTGAATCATTTTGGAAAAATCAGATGACCTTCTAGCCATTTTAAGATAGTAAAGATAAAATTTAATTACTGGGACAAAAAAAAAAAAAAAAATCTTACTAGCCACTTTTTGTGTTAATCTACCAATATACCTTAATAAAAGTCACGAATAAGACATTTATGAATCCACGCATGGAGATGAATTCGTGAAAATCGTCGTCGGCAGTGCTGATCGTCGCTCCGCCGCCCGACGCCTTCTTCCTCTCCCTCTGCAGTCCCTCACTCTACAAATCGCTATTTCATTATTGAATTCACGAGTTGAGATGGATTCACGAATCATGAATTCACACATGGAGATGAATTCGTGACATATTAAATTCTCGAAAAATATAGATTAGATTCGTGAATTGATATATTGTAAAACAATAATTCATGAATATAACTTATATTAGTGAATTCGTGAAATCTTAAATTCATAAAAAATATTGATTTAATTCGTAATTGATGTACTTTAAAACAGTAATTCACGAATTTAACTTATATTACTGAATTAATGAAATCTTAAATTCACAAAAATTATAAATATGATTTGTAAATTGATGTACTATAAAACAGTAATTCACGAATTTAACTGCCAGCATTCGTGAATTCACAAATTTTTATGAATTCACGAATTCAATATAATAATTGGTGAATTCTTAGATGAATATAAAAATTACAATTTCATGAATGTAGGTTTATACGAGTACAGATATTTGCTTTCGTGAGTTATACAAATAGCTAATTCACGAATTTATTTTTGTGTATGCGTGATTTGTATCAAGTTCACAAGTTGATTCACGAATCCATACCAGGATATTCGTGAATTCATGATTCCAGTTAAAAGGATACAATAGTAACAATAGTTATGATTTATCTTTTTTATACTAGTGACCAGATTTTATATTTGTTATCTCAAAATGGCTAGATAACTTTTGCCCCATTTAATTTGTTCATGTATATGATGTGTATGTATTAAAACATATAAAGATTTCCATAAAAAAAACATATAAACATTTGAATAAATTTTTAACATGTAAAAGTTAAATCAAATTTTAAAATTCATGTACATTGTATTAACTAAAAGCAAATAGAATTGATTATTAATATTTGTGCAACACCATAAATAATTCAAAGTATTTGCATGAAATAAAAGATAAGTTTTAAGAAAATACAATAAAAGGGAATTACAAATCTTCATTAATTCCTAGTACCATCATCTTCTTTTATATCATAGCCACCACTTTAATGAATGCCAATTCTACGAACTAAAATAGTTTTAAATAATAATTTTAGAAATATTCATCACAAGTGAAATAATAACAGCCATTTAAGATTTATATATTTTTATTTATTTTAATATTCTAAGAATGCGTAGATCAATTAATCAAAGTTTAAAAACCAAATGTCTCTAATTGGTGCAGTTGGTTATGTTAATCAAGTCTAACACACCAAGAAGTCTTTGGTTCAAGTTTGGACAATGTTATTTTTACTTCAATATGTATCATGATTTACTTCCTAATCTATTTTTCACCCAAATGAAAAAATAGTCATCCTTGAAATTTCTTTTACCAACTAAAAATGACCAAATATCTCCCCAAACGGCCAAACCCAAAACGTGACCGATTTAGGATATCATTAATACATTTTCCGACTCCTAAGAAATAAAAATATTTGGTAAAAAATAGGAATAAGTGTTTTTTTAGGCAAAAAAGGAAATAGTATAGGAATGTGTCACTACATTTTGTCTTAAATAAGTGAGAGATTGGGAAGAATTAATGTCATTTTTAGCCAGTGTGAATTTAAGAAATGACAAAGCTTGCCCATATATAATAAATGTGATTATTATCTTCATGTTCCACATATATTTGACTAATAAAATAATAATTAAATTTTTTTGGGAATGTACAAGCGGTAATAAATCTTGTCTATAAATAAAGTGGTATTGGATTCAATCTCTATCGCTCATTTTTTGCAAGTAAAAATAAAAAATAAAAATAAAGTAATGATAGTAAAGAAAAACAGATTGTGAAATGTAAAATTAAGTGGATGAAAAAAAAAAAGACTTATTCCCATAAAATAACGAGAAACTGCAGAAAACCCAGAAAAAAACATAGGTTGTTGTATTAGATTTGAATAGAATGAATTGAGGCACATGACATGACAAGAAAAGGTCGGTCATGGGATGGAATATATCTTTTTTAAGATTAGATTAGGGCATCCCCATGCCCCCACCAACTCTCTCTCTCTCAGTAAATTACACACCACTAAATGACATTCATTTTATTCAAATTTGCAGCTGCACACCTCCAATTTTATTCCTCTCTCTCCTCTTGAATTCAATTTAACTAGTTTTTACTGTCACACATTCATGGAGAATCATAGATAATCCCTATCTCAAAAATAAAAAAAGTAAAAAATAGATAAACCCTATCTCTCTTCAGCATAAATAAAAATTTAAAAAAGATTAAACTGTTTCGTGTTTTCTAAAGTAAGAGATGTTTCAGTTTAAAGCAATATTTTTTTTAGTAAATTTTAAATATAAGATCTATTATTATGAATATATCAAAACTGAACCTTCCGGTTTTTTTAGATACAAATTGGCCGTTCCTTTTGTTCGGTTTGAATCGGTCAAAATTACGTTAACTTACATTCCTTTTCTTAAAGCTCGAATTGGATAAATATACGTTAACCAACGTTCGTTTTGTTAGGTTCGAATCGGACAAAAATACAGTAACCTATGCTCCTTTTGTTAGACTCGAATTAGACAAAAATACATTAATACGTTCCTTTTGTTAGGCTCAAAATACATTAATACGTTCCTTTTGTTTGGCTCGAATTAGACAAAAATACGTTAACATACGTTCCTTTTGTTAGGCTCGAATTGGACAAAAATACATTACTACGTTCCTTTTGTTAGGCTCAAATTGGACAAAAATACGTCAACTTACGTTCCTTTTGTTAGGCTCGAATTAGACAAAAATACATTTATACGTTCCTTTTGTCAGGCTCGAATTAGACAAAAATACATTAATACATTCATTTTGAAAAAAAAAAATACATTAATCTAATACGAAGGGATCTAATAAATTATGGTAGTTTTTTAATCCGTGGATACAAAGCGATGAGATTTTGAACCCTAGATTTATCTGCTCATATGAGAGATTTTCACTGTCTAAATGTGCCGATGATACCATAAATGGTTTTATTAACATTTATATATTAAACTTTCAAATTCAAATAAAAAGCTACCAAAGGAAATAAAAGCTACCAAAATATAAATCCTAATGAAGAGGTTGGGATAAAGATGATGGACAAAAGCAAAGCTAAGGTCAAAATGGAAATGATCCCGAATTGATTCTGTTGGTAGCGAAAAAGGTAAAAAACGCAAATTGAAAGGGGTAAAGAATCGTAAGATAAATTTACCACCTACCCAAACCACTGTCACCGTCGGTACTTTCTCTCTCATTTGGTCAGGCAGGTTTTATTTTTACCGTGGGCATTTCGGGTAACTGCCTTTTCAAGCTCCTAAAAATAAATAAATAACCCTTAAAAAAGTGAGCCCCAAATCTCTCAAGAAAGATATTCAAAGCCCTCCAGAGAATCTCTGCGCAGTGAGAGCGAGAGTTCTAGAGAGAGAGAGGTTTCGAGTTTTCTCATTCGAATCGACCCATGGAAATACCGGAGAAGCTTCTCAAGTTCAAATTCCACATCCTCTCCGCCTTGGGATTCAGCCTCGTAATCCTCTTTCTCTGCTATCTCGCGCCTAGTGTTGTCGACATTTTGAAGTTCTTCTGGCCGCTTCTCGCCTCGACGGCGCTGTTTCTCATCGCAATCGTGGTTTTCGGCCGGATTTCGCCTCCGGTGGCGGAAGCTCACGGCGAGAAAGCCGGCGAAGGGTTGTTGGATTATGTGGCTAGCCAACCGGAGCACCTGCAGCCCCTCTTAGCAGACGAAGAATGAAGAGAAAACTGTTACTGCGCATT
This sequence comes from Agastache rugosa, assembly GCA_031470985.1. NCBI lineage: Eukaryota > Viridiplantae > Streptophyta > Magnoliopsida > Lamiales > Lamiaceae > Agastache > Agastache rugosa. Next base: position 46,254,805 of record CM062601.1, on the reverse strand, counting down.
AACGCCGTTAAGCATCGTAGACAGTCCCTGAATTGTAAATCTGCGGAATAATAATATGATTTTTAATTCCTGGGATTTATTATTATTATTACTATTACTATTAATATTCTTTTTGGCTTCAGTGTTTCGGATCCACTTATTTAATTTTTAGGCGAGATTAAATTTCGAGGCGTTTTCCGCTTTCGTAATGCGTAATTATTGGTTTTATTTAATTTGGATTTGGATTATGCAGTTCAAATTTAGCGAGGCCGACGACAAGCATTCATTTCGATAACCAACCTATAGAAAGATTATTTATTGGGATTTAACTTAATGATGATGTTAATGAAGAAAGATATTTTCGCATTCTGGGCTTTGGATTTCGAAGTTCACTGATTTAGGAGTCTGCTTATAAATTAATTTCCTTTTGATACTTTTTATCTAATTATTTTATTTGATGAATTCGATTATTTTTTAGATCTCTAATCCCTTTACAGAGATTTGCGTTAACATTTTCTTTTAATAATGCATTGGATCATTGGATGTGTGTGACATTCACAGAAATGTTATGTTGATGAAAAGTTGTCAAATCATTAAAATGTATCATTACGAGGTCAAAGAATAATTTATTTCTCAGAAAATTTGCAAATCAGGAAGTGTAAATTATGACGTAAAAGAATAATGTATGGAAGGCTCAAAATCAAAATAAGAACATTCTGGTAGCTCAAGAAAACAAAGGGAAAAGAAAGGAGAATTAGAAAAGAACATTCTTCTAGCTTAAAATTGTTGTATGGTAGTAGTATTTGTCAGGTGAGTATATCCGATATAATTACTCCATCCGTTCTTTTATAAGTATTCCCACCGTCAAATTACACATACCAAGAAAATAAAGAAATTTACTTATATAACCTTATTAATTACTATCATTAATGTATACATACAACTAATTAAAAAATTACTAGAAGCATTAAATAAGGATAAAATTGAAAAAATGTCATTAATTTACTCTCAAATTTTGAAATAGGACACTTATATGAAAACAAAAAAATTGGGGACGACCTAGTGGTGGAGTGGTTGCCTGTTGACCAATAGGTCAGAGTTTGAGTACTCTCGGCCACAAAAAAACTCTAGGTGGGGTGTGTGAGTATTAATATTTGTAATGATATTAAAAAAAATTGAGCTAAATAGGACATTTAAAAAAGAACGGAGGGAGTATCCAAAATATAAATACATTTATAAAAAAAATTATTAGCTCGTGGTTGAACTTTAACACGTTTTGTAAAAATATTTCAATCTTTCAGTTATGTATAGGTAGTGCTATTTGGACACATTATGACCAACTACACAAGCTAAAAAATGTAGTATAGGTTTTGAAAAAGAAATATACCATAATTGGAGAATCATAAACCCTAGGAGGAAATGCTATTATTTTCATTTTTACAGTTAACTTTCTTTTTTTACGCGTGTGGCCAAATAGCTTTATTGAATCGTTGTTTTGTACTAAATAAAGATGTTGTATAAAATTTAGGATTTTGAGCGGAGATCGTTATCTTTAATTTGTGCAAATTTCTCCGAATTTATGGATAATGGTATGAGGAATTCGCGATTTAGGTTGGGATTTGAATGCTCGTGATGGCTTCTTCTTCACAAACATCCTCCATGTCAAGAAATACTCTCCAAATTCATAGGATTTGCAATTATAATATTCCCGCATTGATGAAGAATCTGGAGAGAGACGATATTATTATTGTCGTCATTCGTTTAATTTAATTTTGTCTTGAAATTTATATCTTATGCATTTTCTGCTTTGGTCTTCATCAACGGGGACAAGGTTTATTTTCAAATATTCTGTCTTGCATTTAATTTCTAAACCTCTAACCAACTGTTGTGCAATGGTCCTCTGGCTTTGTACAGTCTATATATTGCCGTAATGGTTAAGAATTTGTCTAGAATATATGTTCTTATAGATGTTTTTCATGCTTATCGCAGTGCGATGCTAGCTGTTCATCATTTAGCACAGTTTTCTACTTAGATTAATAGTATGCTACTTGGACTTGTGATTTTCCAACTTGACGTTGCGACATGGTTGATAAGATCTTCAGTAATTGAATGAAATTTTTACTATACAAAGTCCACGAACTTATTTATATCTGTCCATAAAAAAAGGTTCTACTTCACTTATTATTCTATCACACCCTCCATCTTCTCCTATATTTACCTATTTTTGTCGTTGATGACCCAACAAATTTTACCTTTATTCCTACAAATTATTCTTTATTGTATCTTTATTCCTTCAAATTATACTTTTATTCCACAAATTGTAACTTTAACACCACCCTTCAAATTGTACTTTTATTCCACTCACAACAATTCCAACAACTTTCTTAATCTCCGTGTCTAGCACACAATGAGATTTTATATAGTGGACGAAGGAAGTATTAAAAAAAAACACTTTTTAACTAAGTTAAGTACAAATAGTAAATCCACTTTTCAATCACATTTGAAATTATTATAAGGAAATAAATTTTAAACGGATTTAGATTTTAGAAATGCTTTAAAAAATCCACTCCCGTATAAAAAGCACAATTTTTTGATACTTCCTCGTGTAGTAGGAACGACACAGGAAGAAATGGCGGGAAGACATTCGAGCCACAGTCGGTTCGACTTGCTTAACAAAATCAGGGGTACAACTTCATTTTCCGATTCGAATCTTGATATCACACGCTCATTCTCAGCTAAAGTAATTGAAAACCTAATCGCGAAATCTGCAGAGCTCACGCGATCAATTGTTGAAGATATATGTAGCGGTCGGTCGCCGATTCTACGGATCGATCAATTCAGTTCATATTGCGCCGATGTTTCTGGAAACTGGTCAGCTGTTTTCAAATTGTTTACTTTTAAGAAGTTGAATTGGACGAGAATCGGACGATTAGGTTTCTGCTTTCTGGATTTTGCATTTTTTTTTGTCGATGACCGATTTCGAATTTGTTTCAAGTTTGTGAAAGCGAACCGATATTTTTCTATGCGCAAGTAATTTGAGACGATGAACTGGTGCCAATTTTTATTTATTTAACTTTTATTTTTTTGGATTGCATTATTGTAGCTGTTGCAGCTATGACTTGCCAAATAGAAAGGAAATTCTCACGCTGCAACGAGAAAGTCAAGCACGTAGATTGGGTGAGTGACGCACTTTCTAAGCAATGTTTTAGATTACAGTTTAATCGAACTTGAAGGATATTAGTTATCGGAAATCTTCATATTTGGTGTTTGAATAATTTTTCTACAGTTTAGGAAAAATGTGTGTTCTGGTTTCAGATTTATTGCTACGGGTAATGCTAATTGTTCAGCAACTCCTTCAAGAAAACAAGCATTGTTCAAAAAGAGATATTTATTACATCCACCCTTCAGCTTTTAAAGGTGAATCTACCATCAATCTATTCGCCTTTACATGAACCTCCATGTTCATTTGAGTGCATTACTTTTTATAGTAGAAGGTACCATCTCAATAAGAGGAACGAGTAGCACCAAATAAGCACGTCGTGGCAACTGCATATCTACCAGAAAGCAATAAATGTTAAATGCTGCGAATGTGTTCAAACACATGATTTTTTGGTTACACCTTTTCATTTCCATTCGTGGATTCATCTAATTCTTCTTTTGACTGTTGAACAGAACAATCTGTTGTTGACCGGGCAATAAACGATATTTGCATTCTTCTGCAGTGCAGTCGCCACAATTTGAATGTGGTATATTCTCTGAACTATTTCAGTCTCACAGGTTTCTCCCATTTGAACTAGTACAAGTTTGCATGTCAGTATGTGATTTACATCTGCAGGCTTATCTGGCTGCATAAAAATGTTTGCAACTCCATAACTATTGTATGTTTAGATACGAATTACGTGACTATGTGACTGTTATTTTTGACATGTACGTATCTATTACTGTTGAGCATGTCAATTTGCATGCACAAATTTTAATAATGTAAACTCTTAATGTTGGTTTCTGATTAGTCCCTTGTGTATGAGATTAAATTGGCAGATATGGTTTTGTTTAACCAGTGATCATCTCTGAAGGGTTACCATCTTTTGGGGATATATGTCCTTTGCCTGCTTTCTCTGAAATGAACTTATTGAAATCTGTCTAGTAATAATTTTAATGTAATTATCTGAATATTCAGTTACCCCTGTTAACTTCGTTAAAGGGAGCTTCAGTTATATGATTATTTTCTCTATATCTTTCATCACAGGTATCTGTTGGAAACGGGTAGGTACCAAGTGCACATGAAAATTCACAGAGATTGAGGTTAATGTGTATCTCTGAGACTACTGTATTATTTAGCTGTATGATAACTGCAAATTCTTTGTTCGCCAAGTAAGAATTGTTTAAGTCATGTCCTTAGCATTCAAATCTGATATCTGTGTGTATATAGTTAGTTATGTCATTTTTAAGAGACTGATTACATTCAATAACGATTTGAGTGTGATTGACATTTATCAACAATTTTTTTGCATTAATTCAGATGGAGCTATGCTGCTAAAATAATTAGCATATCGCATCCATTGAATGGAATTAGTTTGTACTTTGTGTATGAGGACTGTCCATAAGGATGTTTCAGTGGTAAAGAAATTGCTAATTTCTGCTAACTGATTGACACCCTTGGCAGCTTACTTTGTTCTTTCAAGTTTAGTGAATGCATGCATCTGTTCTATTTTTCGTTTTTTGAAGTATTTAGATCTGTTTTTCGGATTAAATCTCAGATTGGTGATGGGCTGGTTGAGATTTGCCGAAGCTGGGAGAAAATTTGATTGCATTAGCAGTCCTAACACGGTAAGATAAAGGAAGTGAAATTGAAGATGATACTCTCTATACTTCAACAATGTAATACTAGCTAATACTAGCTAACTGCACCTGCAGGCACACCATATTCCTGTCCAAGTGGAAGATGTGGAAGGTAGCAAATTTCTATATGCAGTTCTTTGGTGAATGCAATTAGACATTTTTGCAAACTTTAACTTTTAATGGTGTTGTCTTTTGTCGCATGAAGTTGAATCTACAATACTAAATGAAACCGAAGAAATGAAATTCCTTACTGCAGTGTTAGCTATTCAGATACAATATGGAAATTTTAGATTAGTTTGTAAAAAGTTATATTTTCTTTTGATTAAATTGCTTATATATGCATCATTTTCTTCAATTCTTTACTAGATATAGTCAGTGTGGCAGAATATATCTTAATAGTGGAGAAAGAATCAGGTGTGAGCTTCTTCTTTACCAGCACCTCATAAAACCCCCTTATATCATGCATATTCATAAATAGAAAATACAATATCCCATTTTATTTTTTTGTGCAGTTTTCCAGAGGCTGGCAAATGATCAATTCTGTAGGCAAAATCGCTGCATAGTTATCACTGTATGAGTAGTTTAGTTGTTTGTTTTAGCTATATTTCTAGAATGATGTCTAGTAAACATTTTCATTTACAGGGTCGAGGATACCCTGATATTCCCACAAGAAGGTAAAGACTTTGTTGTTTCATTTTTGAAACTTTTTCTTTCAGCACATTATACATTTTTTTTTTAAATTCAGATTTTTGCACCTCCTCGTTGGAACTTTGCATCTGCCAGTGTATTGCTTGGTGGATTGTGACCCATATGGCATTGATATCTTAGTTACCTACAGGTTTGGTTCGATGGTAAGATATCTGATTCATGATCCACTGTTGCAATAATATTCTCACTAAGAACTGTTTTAAGTACTTAATGTGAAGCAACTGATATAGGGTGTTTGTCTGTCAATTATCTTCATAAGGATTATACAATCATTATTCCTCTTGATGTTTTGAAGCAAATGGCTTATGACTCCAAATATCTGCGCCTCCCTGAGATTCGTTGGCTTGGAGCTTTTCCATCAGACTCTGAGAATTATCAACTCCCGCAGCAATGCCTGCTAAATTTGACAGCAGAAGGTGAGATGCATTTCTTTTGATGAAACGTGATCTGTTTGGCTAAAGTTTGAAATCACTTGGCAGATAAGCAAAAGGCGGAAGGGATGTTACATCGGTGTTACATGGAACGAGAAGTCCCACATTGGAGGTTAAACTCTGTTAAAAACTTATGCTCACTCGAATACTGGCCTTTTAAAAAAAATAATGAAAAATTGGTCTGTTTGACAATTCTATTTAGGTCTGAACTTCAGTTGCTTCTGGATAGAGGAGTCAAATTCGAGATTGAAGCATTTTCAGCACACTCTCTGACATTCTTGTCAGAAAAATACATACCATCCAAGATTGAGAAGGGAGTTTACCTTTAATTTACTGCTTTCCTATTTTCTAATGCATGCATAATACGTACGCAAATTTTTATAGTTTATTAATAATATGACCCCTCAATTTCAAAAGAAAGTTAATAGTAATATGACAATATTGTGTAGGGAAATTTTAAATATAGCCCCCATTTTACTCCACATAGCCCCTATAAAAAATAATAATGAAATTAATTACAAATATACTATTATGTCCTTATAGCCCCCAATTAAATTTTAAATAATTTAATTACGTAGCCCGCATTTTACTCCACATAGCTCCCTATAAAAAATAATAATGAAATTAATTACAAATATACTATTATGCCCTTATAGCCCCCAATTAAATTTTAAATAATTTAATTACGTAGCCCTCATTTTACTCCACATAGCCCCTTATAAAAAAATAATAATGAAATTAATTACAAACATGGTTGTTTCACAGTTGTTCTTCGATCCTAATTAATAACTATTTTTACCGTACGAGTTGCACTACACATACATAATATTTATAAGTACCTAAAGTTCGGAACTCTAGCTCGATAATTCTTCCCATATTTTTACATTATCCATTATTTTTGTTTGCAATTAAGTCTTTGCTAATACATGAGAACTATTAATCATGTCAGAAATTAAGATAGAAGACAAGAGATTTATCAAATTATGAATGCTTGAGATAACTCCCAAAGTAGGCGGCGCATGAGAAAGCTAAACACACGAACAATTATTTTTCACGCAATTCAATATTTTTCTTTAATATCATGACAAACTTAAACAAATTATAGAAGAACAAAAAGATTAATAAGAAAGTAATAATTGAAATACCGATAGTTTTTTTCTTCTTTCATGGCTTCGTACGAGTTCTTCTGTCTGATGGCTAAGAGCTATAAACTGATAATATATCTTTAGGATTTATGTTATTTAAATTTTAAGTGGGGGCTATAAGGGTTTTAAGATTTATTTTATTTAAAAATTTAATTGGGGGCTATAAGGGCGTAATAGTATATTTATAATTAATTTCATTATTATTTTTTATGGGGATATGTGGAGTAAAATGAGGGCTATGTTTAAAATTTCCCTATTGTGTAAGAATTATGTTGGCTTAGTTGTCCATCTTGCAAGCCCATGTTTGTGGTAGAGTCCATCTGGTAAAGCCCATGAAGACTGGGATATTCTTCCAAGTTCAACTATGGATCACACTCCAATTGGGCCCACTGCTTAGGTATGCATGTTCATCCATATTACTCCCTCGGTTCCCAATAAGTGTGGTTTTTTTGCCATTTTGGGATGTTCCTCATAAATTAGTGCTTCCACTTTAGAACATGACTTGACTTAATTCCTTATCCTTTTAACCTTACAACATCTCCTTATTTACACAAAAACTTATTGTTGGGCTCATACTTACTACCTCACTAACACGAACCCACCAACAATTGTGGGCCCTTTGTCTACTCAAAATATACCTACCTAACATTTTTTAAAATCCATGCCCTATAATGAAGATATGTGTGCATAGACAAAGACACGGACACAGCCACTGTCACATTAATTGTATATTTAAGATAATCTGAAATTGGGTCGAAAAATAAGATGATGTGTGCCATTCATTTACTGTTCCAGGTCTGTCTGGTTGCATCTTCTCATTCATTACAAATTTACAATGAATGAGGTGGTTGATGCTATTGCTAGCCAATTAATTATGTTACATGAGATCGATCGTTCTCCATACAATTTCTCGTTTGGTGCATTAATTTGATTCTTGCGTCCGTTTCTATCATTCTTTTGTGCGATTCTTACGATTTTGTTGGTCGCGGTCTATTATGATTTGGTATAGTGATCGATGAGATTTTCTATTACATTATTTTCAGAGTTAATTGCTTTTAAATTCATAAACTATTAGCGAATTCTGATTTTTTCCATAAGGGTCTAGAAAAATCGTCGTGCGTCACCAATAATTTGTGAGATAAATAAAGGGATTAAGACGAGAGGTAAAGCACACCAAGCTATCGTGAGATGGCTCGGTGTGTTTGTATGTCCTCGACGTGTTGTTAAATGCCCGATATCTCGTGTTTCATCTCCCAAATTGGACCTAAGAACTTTAAGGAAGCCATATGTGCCGATTACTAGGTTAATTCAATGCATGATGAAGCAAATCAATTTGTTAGAAGGTATGCTTGGTATTTAGTATCTAGACTGGACAACAAAGAATGTGATAGGTATTTATTAGATCTAGTTAACAAGCGATGCTTTATGAGTTTGCAGGTGCTATGGCAACACAATTTAGGATGAGTATAGTCAGAGAATCAACCCTTTTCTTGGTCTCTAAATTTTTTTTTAAGATACAAAATACATTATCATATCATAAAATTGATGATATTACAAAGATTTCTATATAAATCACAGCACTTATCAATAAACTCATACTGATCAAACTAGTATAAACTAAATATATATAAAATGGAATGACAACCCACACTTTGGTGAGAATTGAACCATTGACCTATGACTAAGAAGAAGTTTATAGTGTTTCAACGTAATCACTTGGGCTAAATTTCATCAACTTCTTGTCTCTAAGTTGAACAAAGGTGCAAATTGGATTATTTGTCTCACAGAACAAATGTGCAAAGGGGTTGATTAAGAGGTTTGGAGTCTTTGGACTGGATAGCATAGCACCAAGCACATACGAACTTTGATGGTGCCAAGAGATAAATTGTCAAGAGATAATAATGAAGGTCTCATCAACGCCTTATAGATTGCGAATGTCAGATTAATTGTTCTATGTATGATTTACTTTTTCAGAATGGTATGCAAGTTATTGCATAAGATCGGTGATCACCCAACGTGCCCATTTCAAATAACAGCGGTGGGTTACCCTCGTCACCAAAAATAATAAAGAGACAAAAGGAGGTATCTCATAGGTCATAACTCCCTAAACATTTTTAAAAAGCAAACCTTGGCAATAGTATTTCGTGAATAACACCGATCCGGTCCAATCAAATTATATTCACTTCATCCATGATAATTGTTTAATCCTTTTCTTTTTAGTCCGTTTACGAAAATTGTTCCATTTTCATTTTTGTACACTAACCCACCACAAAATATTCATTTTCCTCCACTCACTACACTACACAAAATATTCATTTTCCTCAACTTAAAATGCACTCCACCTACTTTTATTAATCCCCGTGTCCACCGTCCGAGGAACAATTATTGTGGATGGAAGGAGTATGATTTTTCCACACCTATTTATTCTTCAAAAGAGTATACTTAATGGTTTTGAGTCAATTTTTTAATGAATGGAAGCTCACGAAGAATTAGATCGTAGATGAAAAAATATACTTGACCATGCAACATACCATTTATTATATAACGTCAAATAATTTTCTGCGCAACTGACCCCAACAAGAATAATGTGGATATTTCTTGTCAGAAGCTTCTCGTGTCAAATTTTTGCAGGAAAAGTCCATCACTATCCAACCTTTTCTTTTTCTCATTAATCTACCAATTTAGGAACCTTCGAGATGAAGATTTACGTGGTTCAAACTACATTTATATCAATTATTACGATCGAGATTGACTTGAGAGTTGAATTAAGCCTTGAGAGGGGCCTCTTGCAGGATGAATATATATCGACTACAAGAATTTCGAAAACGAAAGGTAAATGAAATTTTTGCCACATACCTATTTAGATATTGAAACTGGGTTAAATAATGCCTTGGGACAATTAATCTCTTTCAATTTTGAAGAACAATTAATTTGATCATATCATGCATCGACCTTCCTCTTTCTATTTCTTTATTTTTTGATAAATTAACAATTAATTTAAAGACTGCGCCACGGTGGACTTGAACTCGAGACCTTTGGCTTCAAGCATTAACCACTCTACCGCTAGGCGAACTCACCACACAAAAAATGTTTCGTAATTTAATCTCTTACTATTTTTTTAGTTTCTTTTAACCATCACTTCTTTACGACAATTGTTATTTTTTATCCTGACTAATGTTACTTTGTAAAATGTTACTTTTGTTTACGACAGTTATTACTTTGAAAAAATGTTATTTTGTTTACGACAATTGTTATTTTGAAAAAATGTAACTTTTAATTACGACAATTGTTACTTTTTATCCCGGTAAATGTTACTTTGAAAAATATTACTTTTATTTACGACAATTATAACTTAAAAAAAATGTTACTTTTGTTTTTTAGACTACTGGGTACTCTTTTTTTCCTTTGGATTTTCGCCAAGAAGGGTTTAACGAGGCCTGTAGGCCGACTTGTAGTCTTTCTAGTTGTTAGGTTTTTTCTTTTCTTCTTTTTATTTTTATAATATCTCATTCATGACTGTCAGAAAATCTTGGAATAAGTAGACAGTTAAATCTTGAAATCATGTAATCGTTAGAGCTCGGTTTTACAATAAAATGATTCTGATCTGAAAAAAACGCAGTCCTTTTTCCATGATCATTAAATTAAATATACTTCTATCCATTGTGAAACTCGAAAATCAATAATAGTAGTATTGTTATGATGATAATTTTTATGATTTTAGAAACATGGAAATGAAATCAGTTCTGTTTTTTTTCCTTCATATTAAATCGTGTGTCAAAATAAGTTGATAATTGTTTTCAAAATAAAAAAGTTGATAATTTACTATAAGCATTGTAGAATTAAAAATAAAGTCCATTTAATCTACCCACACGTTCTTAAATCCCAATTAATATTCATCGAGGCTTCACATGCTGTGTGACGAGTAATTAATTAAACGATGGTGGACACTATAATGCTTTTTTTTTTTCTGGAGAGGAATGTTTGTTTCTAATGTTATTGAAGTTCAATATTTCTTTTTACATGTCATTACTTTATTAGTTAAACCCATTTTTGAAGTAGCTAGCTTTAAATTAATATTGAGTCAAATGTGAATCAAGATTGAACAATCGACGCCTTTTGCATATAGCTAGGATGGTCATGTGCATTGACGATTAGTGTGTGCGTGGACGTATGATTTACTTTTCCTCATTATGATTCATAAATTAAATTTAACTAGTATTTAATGTGAAAGATTAAGCCAAGTAGCTAGAACTAAACGATGATATATAACAGTGTTCTGCATATCTTTTGGGACATCTAAGCAGTAATAAATCTTATCTTCTATAATTAATTAGAAAGGTCTCGAGTTCAATCTCTACCTGTTCACTTTCTCTAATTAAAAAAAAAGTGTTTTGCATACTTATAAATTATTGAAATCATGCAAAAAAAAAAAAAAGAATTTCGATTTTAAATAATTAATTGTTAAAAATTTCCGTAAAAGTATATTATATATGCAGACTAAAATCAAATACTATCAATTTAAAAATATGAAATATATGTTGGAACAGCTTGTGAAAGCCGATCCCATTTTGCCACGGATCTATTTTGGATATCTAATTCGACATATAAGAATCATACTTAGCATGCTCCTATTAATTTAAAGATAACCATACAAGGTTTCGATGTACCGTTCTCTTGGATTTAGAGCTCGTGGAACGATTCCACTAGTTTATCTTCTAGAATGTGTCCCGTCTCGATCTCGGATGCTACGTGGATAACAATCTTCCAAGATCCACAAGATGCTCCAAAACCCACACTACTTTCTCTCTCAAACCATTTTTGATTGCTTGCAAAATGGAAGATTTAGCTAGGGTTTCTTAAGAGAGCTTGTAGTTTAATAGGTCAATCCATGGGCCAAGGCCTATTATGACTTAGTGGTGGTTTGAGCTTGAAGTTGTGAGACATTTGGGCCATTATAGGGATCTATTAAAAAGGGAAATTTTAAACATAGCCCACATTTTACTCCACATAGCCCCCATAAAAAATAATAATGAAATTAATTATAAATATACTATTATGCCCTTATAGCCCCCAATTAAATTTTTAAATAAAATAAATCTTAAAACCCTTATAGACCACACTTAAAATTTAAATAACATAAATCCTAAAGATATATTATCGGTTTATAGCCCTTAGCCATCAGACAGAAGAACTCGTACGAAGCCATGAAAGAAGAAAAAAACTATCGGTATTTCAATTGTTACTTTCTTATTAATTTTTTTGTTCTTCTATAATTTGTTTAAGTTTGTCATGATATTAAAGAAAAATATTGAATTGCGTGAAAAATAATTGTTCGTGTGTTTAGCTTTTTCATGTGCCGCCTACTTTGGGAGTTATCTCAAGCATTCATAATTTGATAAATTCCTTGTCTCCTATCTCAATTTCTGACATGATTAATAGTTCTCATGTGTTAGCAAAGACTTAATTGCAAACAAAAATAATGGGTAATGTAAAAATATGGGAAGAATTATCGAGCAAGAGTTCCAAACTTTAGGTGCTTATAAATATTATGTATGTGTAGTACAACTCGTACGGTAAAAATAGTTATTAATTAGGATTGAAGAACAACTGTGAAACAACCATATTTGTAATTAATTTCATTATTATTTTTTATAGGGGGCTATGTGGAGTAAAATGGGGGCTACGTAATTAAATTATTTAAAATTTAATTGGAGGCTATAAGGGCATAATAGTATATTTGTAATTAATTTCATTATTATTTTTTATAGGGAGCTATGTGGAGTAAAATGGGGGCTACGTAATTAAATTATTTAAAATTTAATTAGGGGCTATAAGGGCATAATAGTATATTTGTAATTAATTTTATTATTATTTTTTATAGGGGGCTATGTAGAGTAAAATGGGGGCTATATTTAAAATTTCCCTATTAAAAAGCTAGAGTTGGGGCTCCTATATACTTGCATTCTATTATTCAAGCCCAAAATAATTACAAGCATATAATCACTAATTCATTCCACTAAAGAATTAGTGATGCACTGCCGTTCTAGCCCACTGATGAATCAAGACTTCTAATTTTAACTTCGATAATCTCCATGTTTAAGATGTTGAACATTCATTAATTAATTAAAGCTTCTAACAACTTAAATTAATTAATATCTTTAATTCCTTAAGTAGTACCGCTCAACATTATTATTGTACTGGATAACTAAATCCACCTGCAGGGTTTAGTACGATAAACTTAATGAGCTCCTTAAGGGAATGTCATCAACGTGGGGTCTCCAGGACATGGTTCTCTAATACAGTTAATTAAGTATCGAACAAATGCTATCGTCACCCAAGATACGGGGCATATTGAGCTAACTCATAACTCTCACCCATGCATGGTAAGTCAAAGTGACAGAAAGACATTTGAACACACATAATAACTTATTAGGATTTAGATTTATCGAGTCACCGAGACCTTGGTTCTTCTCAAACGGTCAGAATAGAAGAACACGTCTCACTGCGATCCTTTCAATACGTAGACGTACGTATTAGCATAAACAAGTAGTCAAGACAAACTGCTTTCTATTTTATACTACAGCCTAAACCAATAACTTGTTTCTCGGTCGTGAATACTGATTAATATCTCATGAGAAACTGATTAAATGATTTTCTGTGATCTACACACACCATTTAATCTATAATACGAGATAATGGAACATGATACATTATACGACGAACAATCAAAACATATATGAGAGAAACAACGGCAATGGAAACCGTGTATACAAGCATAAAATGTTTGCTTTACAGCATACACTTTCAATATCTTACGTTACATAGGTATGATTAATTGTGTAAAGAAAGCATGCATGTCATTACATACTTTCCTTCACTTGGTAAATATATAAATCGATTTTTTTTAAAGAAAAAGTAGAAACTATAAATAAATCTATATCCACGAAGAAAATAAAAAATGGAATGAGGAAGATAGGATGATTGAATATGATTCAAAGTAAAAAAGAAAAGAACAAAAAGGGATAACCTCAAACGATTCCACCAATCGATCCTTTTCTTCTTTATTATATGAATATATGAAGATTCCATTCGTAAATAATAATCCGGATTGCATATTTTTGCCGCCGTCCCAATATGAAGAGAATATAATATAAAGAAGCTTTATTTGATTATAACCCTCCCACTTCTTTTTTTCTTTCAGGTCCAAATATTTTGGTACCAAAATTTAAATAGTATAAGTTTTTTAACCCTAAACTTAAAACTACAAGTTTTCTATACCAAAATTGATAAAAATACTAAAGTACCCTTACTAACTATTTTAAAAATTTTTGTCTCTCTCTCTCTCTTAAATTTCGGTTCCCCTCACTACCCTACCACACACCCCCACATTATCTCTCCCATCTCTCTCGCACAGCAGCCGACCGAAACCCACCAAATATTGATTTTTGGTGTGAATTTGGGCTGAATTTATGTGGGCACGATGGGGGTTGGGGACGATGGGGTTGGGGTCGATGGTTGGGGGCGATGGGCACGATGGGGGTTTGGGGGCGATAGGGGTTGGGGTTGATAGCTGGAAGCGATGGAAAAACAGCCTCAATCTCTCACGATTCTCTCCCTTCGTCGGCCAGATTTCTTCTGGACACGATGGCTGGACACGATGGGAAGACACGATGGGAGTATTGGACACGATGGCTGGACACGATGGGAAGACACGATGGGGCTATTGGACACGATGGGTGGACACGATGGGGCTGGACACGATGGCTGGGGGCGATGGCAGTCCATCGTGACTTTGCCATCGTGCCCAGACAGATTGGTCTTTTTATTGTGTTTTGTCTTGTTTTATTGATTTTGTTTGTGAATTTATTGCTTATGGTTTCCCGTTTGTTATTGCAGGAGGGTTGTGTGTGGAAAAGACCCACGTTACAGGCTGTGACACATGGAATCAATTTATATATGCGTTGTTGCATATATCAATTTGTATAGGTTGTAGGATATTTAGCTTGTCTTTTGATTTGTGATTTTTTGCACGATTGACAATGCCACTCTTATTTATGATATTAAATCCATTTGTCCTAATTTTATTTATTTGTTGAACTTGTGTTGTGTTTAGAAATTGGAAAATGTAAAAAAAAGGGTCATTCCCATAGCCTACTGCCTGTCCACGATGGGAAGTCCCCATCGTGCCCACGATGGAGAGTCCCCATCGTGGGCTGGAGAACAGTGGGCGATGGGGGAGGGGCGATGGGCAGGAGTTCCCATCGTGCTCACGATGGGCAGTCCCCATCGTGCTCACGATGTAGAGTCCCCATCGTCTCCAGAAGAACAGACATCGATATGTATTTTTAATATCTAAATGTTATTCCATAGTGTTTGTTATACCCTATAAATAGTTTTTTATACCTTACATACATAATTATGATCAATCTGAATGTTTTTGGCAACATCGATGATATACAGCCTATAATTTAATAATTTAAAGTAAATATTCATTATGATCCTTTTCATTCTTAAGATATCATATGATTCATAATCATATTAAAGACTACATTTAAATTATTTAAAATGTTAGTTTTTACTTATGAAACTCTTAAATAAGCAATTACAATCAATATATCAGCACCACAACAACATAAAGTCAAAAAATATCTATAAAATCAAAATATCTTGAGGGGGCGATGGGACATGCATCGTGAGGGCGATGCCCACGATGGACACGATGGGCGCTCTGGACACGATGGGCACGATGGGGCGATGGACACAATGGGCACGATGGGGGCGATGGGGCGATGGGCACGATGGGGGCGATGGGGCGATGGGCACGATGGGGGCAATGGGCACGATGGGCACAAAGTGGGCGATGGGAGCGATGGGGGCGATGGGTCTCCTAATCGTGAGCGATGGAGAAAATGGGCAGGCTCGTGCACCCCGCCGCGGCGGGTGAGTGGCCGAAGCGGGTGCACCCGCTTTACAAAGGAAACCCGCTTCGGCTGGTAACCCGCTTATCTTTTTCTTTTATACTTTCTTTTGGATCTTTGTACAAGATAATTCTTTTCAATTCGTTAATCCGTAAGAATTTCTATTCCCGTTTTTATTTGTGATTGTCTTTCTATGCATTATTTATTCTTGTCCGTGCAAAAAATCATAAATCAAAATTATGACAAATGGATAAATTATTATTTATTCTTGTTCCCGCAAAATATCATAAAGAGGGCTAATCTTTAAAGTGCATCGGACATCTTGTTATTGTGTGTTCTTCACTACCACAATTGCTGCATTTCTTCTTTCGTCGCCGTCTCTGACTCGATGGTTCTCCCTCCGGGGGAACATTTAGATCGAAATCTAAAGCGAATGGCTCGGTGCAATTCTTTTTATTGTGGTCGGCCCCCTTACACTTAGAGCATTTTTGCTACGGCGTGTTGTGGGCACACCTTCAACTGCTGAACGAACACGCATCGTGTCCAATAGTACCATCGTGTCCATCCATCGTGTCCACCCATCGTGTAATTCCCATCGTGTTCAATAGCCCCATCGTGTCTTCCCATCGTGTCCAGCCATCGTGTAATTCCCATCGTGTCCAATAGCCCCATCGTGTCTTCCCATCGTGTCCAGAAGAAATCTGGCCGACGAAGGGAGAAAATCGCGAGAGATTGAGGCTGTTTTTCCATATTTTTTTGTGGCTTTTTTAATTTAATTCATAGGTGTATTATTTATTTATTAGTTTTTGTTAAAGGGAGGGCACTTTAGTCTTTTAAATGATTTTGGTATAGAAAACTTATAGTTTTATGAATGAGGCTAAAAAACTTATGCTTATTAAGTTTTGGTATTTTTTTATCCAATTTCACTTTTTCTTTTATACATTTATTTTTCTTTTTTTTTGGTCTCTAACAGAACCTGCTAACAGCTAACTGAAATGAATTCAGATTTCAACTACTCTCTAACTTATTTATATATATGATTTTTAATTTTACTCACATCAATTCAAATTATTTTGTGCTATACACGAAAAGGTTGCAACTGATCTTTCGAATTTTATATGGATAAAATAAGAATTAAAGTAGCTAGATTCTTTCTCATATTTTCGATTTTAATTTCTTTTCTTCTGGCTGTATTTTATTTCATTTATACGTACTATGAAAAGTTATAATAGCACTTCTTAGATAGAAAAGATAAATTATAGTACTTAATATATAAAAAGATAAATAATAGCATTTTTAGACATTTATACCCCTCCTTTTTTTCCCATACTGAATTCACACTTTTTATTTAGTGATGTCACATAAAAAATTTGTGAATCACGTTTGAAATGAAATTATTACAAGTGTATTTCACACTTTTTATTTAGTGATAGCACAAATAAAAATTCGCGATCACGTATATAAATGAAGCTATTATTTGCATCCACACTTTTTATTTAATAATAGCACAAATAAAAATCCGCGATCACAGAGGGTAAAATGTCCTGAGCATGGGAGTTATATATCGCATGTCTAGACCTTGAGCATTCTGTTCAAAGAGTAAGTTATAAACATGGGTCCAGTATGTACTACTCATTCCATTCTTTAAAAACATGTCTAAATTTCTTTTTTGACCCATCCCTTATAAACATGTTTTTTCTTTTTTGGACTCTTTCTCGACTCACAAAATATGAGACCCTTTCTCCACTCACAATATTTCACTCACAATTTCTTAAAACTTGTCATTCTAGAATTGACATATTTATGGGGGATGGAAGAAGTATGAGATGTTAATTTACGTTTAATTATTGGTTATACATGACTGATTCACTATATATATATAACTTGATTGAGATTTTTAAATTTGTATAACTTCAGAAGGTTCTCTATTTAACATACTCAAAATTCTAACAAAACAACTGACACAACCTAGTTGTAATAAAATAAAGTTAAAACACAATATCGAACAAAATATCTTCAATTCGAAGTCCCAAAATATATTACATCAATGTTTTCTAAGGGAATTTTTTTAATGACTCCTTTTCATCCTTTACCCATTTTTTTTTTTTGAATATCATTACAAATATTAATACTCACACACCCCACCTAGAGCTTTTTTTGTGGCCAGAGATTTCGAATCCCTCTCGATCTATCGTCAACAAGCGCAAACTACCTAATTACTCAGCCATCCCCACTGGGACTCCTTTACCCATTTTGCTAAAAGCTTACTTCCAGACAACATTTTTATGAAGTATACGAAAGTTACGAAACGACAACAGTCAAAACTATAAAAATAAATTTAAATATAAAAATACCTACAATAATCGCATAAATTGGTCCATTGTGGTGGGCCGTGGTGGACATATGGGAATTTATTTTATTTATTTATTTATATATTTTTTTTAAGGACATATGGGAAAGTTCTATTATATCCAAGTTGTCCAAGTTGAGAGAGATAAATTGAACAAGTACGGTCGTCCTCTGCTGGGATGTCCCCTGGATCTGTTGCAGGAAAGGGAAAATGTGAAACTTCGAGTTTAACATTCCATCAAACCATTTTTCATTTTTGGAATGAGACATTTATATTGGAACAGACAAAAAAGGAAAACGATACCTTGCTATTGGGACGGAGGGAGTACAATACATGATAGATGATAAAAATTGACCCATATTAAATATCCAAGACTTATTTTGTCATAGAGGGAAACCGTGACTCATAAAGACAAGATAGGGCATGACTAATTCTAGGTGGTGGTATTATGAGACTAAGTCACGGATCGTAGCCCGAGTCTACCAACCAAACACCACTAATGAGACTAAGTATAATCTAGTTATGACAACCGAACTCATTATCAATGAATTAGTGTAGTACTTGTACACGTGCATGTATATAAGAGCATCCATATTGGGAGTCTCTCAAAACTCACATCTTTTTGCAGGTAGTTTGTGAGGCTCAAGCCAAAACACCAACGGTGTGAGTCTCTCTATTTTCATTTTTGTAATTTTATAAAATACGAGTTTAAAAAAAATAGTACTCCAAAAATTTGAAAATGTGAAAATTCATTAAATTAATAATTCCGTTGGAAACGAAAAATAAAAAAATTACATTCTAAAATACTTAATTTTAAATCCTAATTCTAAAAAATAAAATTACTTTCCTCGCCAATTCTTGATTTCAGCCACTTGCTCCAAGTGCACTTCCATGTCGCGGGAGTCTCGCATCAAGACGTCGCATTCGAATTTTTTTCATTTGAACCAAAGCGAAGATTTCCAAAGAGCCGTCCCACGGTTCTCTACGGCTTCCTCGCTCGGCTCGGCTTTCTTCTTCGTCTTTCTTTTTGCCGCTTTCACTCGAGTTAGACAGGTTCAATCCGACTTTCTTTTCGTTTTTCTTTGCTCTCCTACGATCCTTGTTAAGGATTATTTCGTTGTAATTAGCGCTTTGTGATCCGATTCCAAAATGCCTCCATTTTTTTGGTTGTTGGAGGTGATGGCGTCCATCCTTGTATCGCACAAAGTGCTCACAATGATGGCATGGCGAATTGCAGCGAGTCCCAATTCGACGAGGTGAATGGTTAGAATCCAGAGGGTTGAGATGCGAAACTAGAAAAACCCATTTGGTTGGAGTCACGTTGATTATTTTTTTCCATCCAATTTTCAAATTGTTTATCCATTTTTCGAGAAAGAAATAGTAGAAGCTATCATGCACGGATTCTTCTAAAAATACTACATTGTAGTATCGGATACGCGCATGGTACAGAATTCGCATCGGATTCGCCACGTGGCGAATCCTGAAGAAAAAAAATTCGGATTCGCGAATCCGGTACGTGGAGGGCAAGAATCCGATATGTGGAATGTGCATATGTGATTGTTTTTTAGAATTTTATTTTTTGGGGGGGCATATTTGTAATTTAATAAAACTTTATTAATTATTAAATGTGATTAATTAGATACTTAATTAAAAATACTTAAGTTTTGAATATAGAAAAATATAAATTAAATATATTTAATCTATTAATTTTTAAATTTCTATATATTTCATAGGTGAAATATATAAAAAAATATAAATAAATAGACGTATACTTGTCGAATCGCATCCTATAGTTTTTA
Organism: Agastache rugosa; assembly: GCA_031470985.1. Classification (NCBI taxonomy): domain Eukaryota; kingdom Viridiplantae; phylum Streptophyta; class Magnoliopsida; order Lamiales; family Lamiaceae; genus Agastache; species Agastache rugosa. The sequence continues at coordinate 46,234,636 of CM062601.1, read as the reverse complement.
AAAATCCGTATCCCTCTACCCGTATCGCCCCGCACCCGCTCCCCCGCACCTATGCAACATAGAGTAGAAGGCTAGAGAAGAAAACATAGAAATGAGGAGTGAAAAAATGAAGGTTGAAATGTTGTATTTATATATATATTTAAATGAAAATGATTGGAAAAAAGAAACTAACTGTTGAAAGTGGGAAAAAAAAGCTGAGATCGTCTCGCTTTCCCGAAACTGTCATGCCCGAGACACCCACAACGGCTAGAGTCTCGCGGGCAGCGAGCCTCTATCTGTGAGATTGCGTTATGTACGGATACTCTAATAGAACTCTTTGGACACACGTTCAACTCAGATAAAGATTCATGTAAGAAATGGGTTGGATACGCGGATAAAACCTAGTTATAAATAAAGATTAATTATATATACAACAATTTTGTTAGTATAATGGTGCAGATTTTAACTTTGATCTTAAGCTACTTTACGTCTGATTTTGCTCAAATGAATCAAACTGCAGTGATAACAATACTCATTCCGTCCACGAAAAAGAGTCTCATTGTGTATTGGGCACAAGTTTTAATAAAACTGTTAAGTGAAATAAAGGTATAATATGTAGGAGTAGTGTAAAGTGAAATAAATGTACAATTTGTAGGGGTAAGTGGAATAAAGGTACAATCCATTCATGACAAAAATAGGTAAATATAGGAGAGAATGAAGAGTGTGATAGTCCAAAAAATAGAGTGGAACTCTTTTTTGTGGACAAATAAAAATGGGTAAATAGGACTCGTTTTCGTGGACTCTATATGTTGAGCTTCGACAACTTTATTTATATTTAATCTGTCCAAGTTGAATGAATCTTTAAGACAAATTAATCACTAAAAGAGATAATTCAACACTGATGATCATATGCTTCCCTATTGATACCAATAACAGGCGATCTTTTTTTTCCAACCCAAATCACTTCCTCAAATTTTTAGCCAAATAAATTAAAAGAAGAGCTTGTACTTTAATAATGATGAAAGTTTCACAATTCCCACTTCTTATACAAGCACTGACATATTTATTTCTTTATATATCGTGTACGTGGCAATTCGTAACTGTTACTTTTGGTGTGTACCGGTTGACGGTTGGACCCCTGCTCCTATGCAATAACTGCAAACCTCAATCACACGGGAAGAAACTTAAGTTATTCGAATACTAATCTGTGCGATAGAGGTTTTTTAGAATTATAATAGAATTTAAGTTCATCGAGTAAATTAAGGATATTTCAGGGTTTACGAGTTATGATAATTTTATCAATTTCTAAGCCCATTTTCATTATAAATAATTGAGTAGCAGATATCTTATCGCTTATATTCAATTTTAATCTTAATATCTAGAATTAATTATAGTTTCTTATGGTACGTATGATTTTTGGCCCGAGTTTAAGAAATGGTATTCGAATTTTAAAAAATGTAATTTTTTTTTTTTACTTTTCATCAAAATTTCAAAAATGGCAAGAGCGATCGCGAATCAGGTACTGAAATGTTGTGCATTTTATCATGTTCTACTTAGAAACCCACTGGAAGATAAGAACAAGAATAAAATGAGGAAAGAAACGAATAAATGTGCAACATTCTGGCACGAAAAATTGACTTGATCAGATGCCAGTTTCGAAAGTTTGATGAAATGCAAAATTTCATGTGCATTATCTTTTAAAGGTCAGACCTTTTTTAAAACTCCACGGTGATAATTCACATATACATATTGAGAGAAAATCTGTATTTATAATGTATCAAACTGCATTTCACAATGATGAATAATTTAAAAAAATTAAACGATAAAGGTAAATAAATTTATAATCTGGAATTTGGTCAAATAATAACAACAATTACATATCAGTACGTACGTATAATTATAATTACTAATTTCTACAAATCTACATATCCCATAAACCAAAAAAGAAAAGAAAAAAGGACGTCACAAGCCTTTACAAAACAAAGTGACATCTAATAAAGCAAGTAGGAAATTAAGGAGTCTATACAAAGTAATTAATTTAGCTATTGTACTAATATACTCATATATATATATATATAGTTGAGTTTGAGGTTGAGATTGACTGGTTGCAGATCGGATCCTCTATTGCCTTTTCACGTGATATTTACTGTAGCATTAATAAAGGGACGACGACACGTGGCATGATTAAGAATTTAAGATTTAGGGTATATACTTGAATCCTTAATCATGCCACGTGCATGTCTCCTTATTAATCTAACAGGAGATGTCACATGAAAAGACGAGGATCCGGTTTGGAATGGTTGAGGCAGTGAATAAATTAATTAAGCAAGAGCAGCTTGTGCGTAGCTTCATTAATTATAATCTCCTCTTTCATCTTCCTTATAAAATCTTCAAATTTCTGGTTCAGCTCCTCCGTACTCATCATCTCCGCCTCATCATCATCGTCTCCGCCTTCCTCGTCGTGGTGACCGTACAGATGGTCCCCATGGTCGTCGTCGAAAAGCCAGCAACTCGAGGAATCCGGTTGATTTTGATCATCAATATTTTTCTTCACATCCTCGTGATCATCACTCTCTGCAATGAAAATGGAGACTTGCTCTGGGTTCTTCTTCCCCCCGTCATCGGCATTCTGGTTATCGTCATATCTGTGGAAGGTATCGGGGAGCCTAAAGTGCAGGACGTCGTTGAGATCGTGGGGCCCCGGGGAAATGAAGCCGGAGGTCTTGGAGAGGAAGACTAAGAGGCCGTTGCAGATGAGGAAGAGGCAGTTTTTGCTGAGGAGGTGGAAGGAGGAGTAGTTGGCGGCGGAGAAGTAGCGGAGGAGTTTGGGAGACGAGGAGGAGGAGGAGGAGGAGGAGAGAGAGGAGGAGGAGAGAGAGGAGTAGGAAAGTACGAAGGAAAACAGTGAGACGGAGATTAGTAGCTGAGGGATCATCTTCTTTAGCGCTTTTGATCCGCTCGGCCGACCTTTTTGCTTTTCAACCTCCATAATTTCTTACTTTGGATTGCTTGATCGATGTGTGTGTGTGTGTGTGGGTAAAGGATGAGAAGTAGGGAGAAATTTGAAGGGGGTGGAACAATTGGATGCCTTTATATAGGTGAAGCGTTGGAAGCTCGATCATATCCTTCATTCAACTTTTTCTTCATCGGTTAATAGTTTGCACAGTTGACCATGACACGGGGTTTAAAAAATTATAAAAATGGTACTATGAGTGAAGAAAAGGTTCCACTGTAGTAGGGGGTATTGAGTGTAGTAGTGGGTCATGGTAAATTGTGTAAATAAGATGAAATATGGAGAGTGATAGATAAGATAAGTGGTGGGGTATTGTCCAAAAATAGAACGTGCAAATTTTTGGCAAACGGATGAAAAAGAAAAAGTATGCAAACTATTGACGGATGGAGGGAGAACAAAAATAGTCACCTTGCTAGAATAACCACTTATCTTTAAAAGACCAAAATTAATTTCTTTTAACCCCTTATTAATGCTCTCAACTCTTTCTCTCACTTATCATCTACTTCTCGCTCTCTCTTTTAAGTTTTTTGGCGAATTCTCCGGCAGAGTTCGAGCAAAAATTTTCTGACGATGATTTCCGGCGATTTTTTCCCAAGTAATGCAACCCTTCTCCGGTGACAATTTCATACACAAACCGACATACACAACTTGTGAAGATCGTGTGTGTTTGTCGTGTATGACAGCTTTGTCATGTTCAATTCATAAAGGCCTATTAATACATGCCATGTGAAGGTCGTGTATGTGTGTCGTATAAGACAACTTTGTGATCACTCTAAATTCATAGTAAATAACATCGTCTCTTTAAACCATACACATACACGATTACAATGTTGTGTATGTCGAATCATACAAGATTGCATTTGGGAATACAATTTGAATTTGGGAGATATATCTACATACACGACTAGTATACATGACCATATAAGTTACTGGTCGTGTACGTGTACTGTCAGAAAAATGTAGTCGAAAATTTTTCCTTAGAAATCGTCGCAATTTTTTTTGACGAAAATGATCACCGTTGCCGAAAAATCTAGTGAGAAGAGAAGGTGAAGAAAAGGAGGCGATTTTTTTCTTTTTTTTTTGTTTTTAATTCAAAAAGAAGGGAATGAGGGCAAGATAGTAAGATGGGTTATTTTTCCTCTTTTAAGGATAAGTGCTATTATTGTTCTTTGCTTTAGCAATATGATTATTTTTTGTCTTTCTTACTTTTGTTTTTTTGTCTTACCCGTGTTTTAATTTTAACTTTTTTATTTAGTTTGTATTTATTAATTAGGATTGATTATACGCATCATGGTATATAATTAATTTTAGTATTTAATTTAAAATTTTAATTAATAAATGAATTATTAGATTGCTTATTACATAATTAAGTTATATAATTTTTCTAATTTAAAAAATCTAGTAATAAATGTTAATTACATCTCATTATATTATAATAACCATTATTAAATTTATAAATTTAATAGTGGATCATGTGTGGGACAGATAATTATTTAGACAGATAATCTGAATCGTATTTTCCGAGCATCTAGAATCCTCTATCACATTTTCGGGCGTCACCCATATCATACTCTCAATTCTTTAATGTTTCTTATTTTTAATTTCTTGAATTTTTTTTAAGTTTATTGTTGTTAATTATGATCGATTATAATCAATCATGGTATATAATTATTTTAGAATTTAATTTAAATATTTTAGTTAATAATTCATAATACTGAATGTTTAGATTTAGGGCTAAGAATTTTCAATCGGAAAAAAAATGTAATTGTATTTTATGACTATTCGGATAATTGAATAGATTTTGTACGAAATTTAGAGTTAGTCATTGGTCATTGACATCTGCATTCACATATTTTAAAGAGCGGGGCAATTTCGTCATTTCTTCTTAATAAACTTGACGAGGACTCACTTTCAGAAAAACCCTTTCGTCTAAAACCCCATGCCACTGCTCTGAGCAATTCAAAACCCTAACAGAGCTGCAGACAAATTGATAATGTCGGCTTTACTGCGATCGTCGTCGCGTCTTGTTGCCACTATCTCTAGGAGAAATCGAAGATTTTCCTCAACTTTCGCTTCAGAAGTACCCAGGGATTCGATAATCTCTTCCTCGGGCCTCGGTGATCAGCTTCCGCCGCCAAATGATCTGCCGCCTCCACTGCCGGTACCAGAAGCTGTAAAAAGTTCGTGGGGATTTCTTAAATTCGGAATCTTCGCCGCGATCACCGGTACTGCTGCTACTGCAGGCTACGCTACCTACGGTATTTCTCTTTCGTATCTTTGTTTTGGGCTGATTTCTCGAATTGATATTATTGTGTTTTTCCTTTTCCCCCCTATCTCTTTCGAAATGGTGAAACATTTTCTTGGAAGTTTGTTACTTAAATTGTTATTATGGGGAAGTAGTTCAGTGGAAAAATGTAAGCCAATTACTATTTCTGCAGCGTGCATGGTTATGATGATCAGGTGTACTGATATGTTATTCCTTTAATTTGAATGATGATTTTGAAATTACTTACATTTTTTGGGGGAGCGCTTAGTTGCAATTGATTTCAAGTTTTGTAGTTTTATTGGGTTCGGCGTCGATCTCCTGGACCTGGTCCTAGATTTTCTGCTTTCAAAATTTGCTCCTCATGTAATTCAATCGATTCCGTGTTTCTTGTGTATGTTTTTTTTGTGTTATGTCCTCATTGTTCTTTTTAAAGTATATCTTAAAGGACTTGTCGAATACCTTGAATGCGCAGAATCATATTGTAACAATAATTAAAGTGTTATAGAGTAATAAAGACCCTGTTCAGTTGGGTAGTTAATGGCCAATTGTGCATGTCCACCTGGCCCATTTGTTCATGATGTTTTTACTTTCTTCACATATTAATCTAAATAGAATAGTATGTCTAGAGCTTCTAGTCATACTGTTTGCTATAATACTTAATAGTTTTTTGATAGTTACATGTGAATTAGAGGCTGTACGTCCTGCTTATCTAATTTTGAGAAATTGATATGATGCTCTTACTCTAGAATGATGACTTCATCTAGTGCATTCTAAAAAAGGGATGGCTTCTGTGATTTTATTCAATACTTACATTTTGATTGTATATAACATGATGCATACATTTCTTTGCAGCATACTCGTTGGATGAAATTGATGAGAAAAGTAAGGCTCTTCGTGCATCTGCTAATATCACCATCAGGGATGATGCGGATTCTTTAGATGTGCGTCTGTCAGCTCCCTTGCTCTTAGCTTTTATTATATGTTAGCTCTCAGTAATCATAAAAATTAGATTGGCATTGCTTACTGCTTGCGTTAAGTCCCAAAGTTATGGTTGTCTTACTCTTACCAAATTCCAACAATTCGACCACTTTTTCCTTTAGTTGACTATCTGGGGCTGAAACATGAAGGGGGTCGGAATAAGTTAAAATGAATGGAAAGAGGATCATTTTTTAGACAAATAATAATAGGGGCATGGTTTAAGACAAGTTATACAACACATCATGTTTTATAATGTTTTCTTTCTTGGGTTGGATGGTGTGGGTGTGTGGGTCTCTATTATATTTCAGAGTTCCTGACTTTAGACTGCAGTTGTGGTATGACATGGATCTCAAAATAGTGCAGTGTCTCTTCCTCTTTCTCCTGGTTGTGCACTTCATAACATTCCTTGGCGAAAAACATTGTTCTTTTTTTAATTTTAAACTTATACAAGGCATTTTTGGAGCATCCTGTTAACTGTCTATTTATAAATGGCGTTAACATACATACATAAAAAATCTAGTAAATATCTAGCACACCCCAAAACTTGAGTTTTTGCTTGTCTGGCCCTATTTGATACACCACATTAGAGTCCAAGCAACATAGGGCTTCTAATTTTGACTTTGTTAATAGTATATTCTATGCCAGATTGGGCCTTCTTAGTTGCTTTTCCTCTGCAAACTATCTTCTTCGCTACTGTATGATGCTATACTCATTATGATTATGAGGCATTCCGAATGGCTTTTTTATATATAAAAAGTTATGGATATAATTAGAAAATACAGTAATACAGTTCAACGTTCCTCCAAAACTAAAGAAACATGATATACCATATTCTCCAACTTTATTTTAAATAAATTTTATTCTTATCTTACCGAACAAAATGGTGTCAGATGGGAGCTGGGAGGTACTAACAATTTGATGTAAAATGTTCGACCCACAAACTGATTAGTTGATATTAATGATTTTCTGCCGCTTGTTAAAGGATTGGGTGTTTGATGTTTCATATGTATACATAGTAAAGGCAGAAGCATGCGAGGTTAGGATAGGGTTGGGTAGGGCAAAAAAGTGCTCAATATCATATTGTGAATCTGTGATATGGTTTTCATTAGCTTAAAAAGATGTGCAAGTGTCTTTAAAACTGATCATTCTTTATTTTATTATTTAAAGATAAACTATCATGATTGTACAGTTAGCCATTATGCTTTTGGTAGACGATATGAGCTAAAAGTATCTTGTCCCTTATTTTTATACAGAAACTTAAAGCTTATGTACGTGGAGCTGCAATGTCAGGTGAAGTTCTTCTCTGTGTTTTATTGCAATTTTTAATTAGATGAAGAATTGCAGTTCTTTGTTGCCCTGCACTCTTATTTCATTATTTGTAATACCCTTAAAGTCATAAGAATTTTTAATACCCTTAATGTCTCTCTTCAATGAGTTTGTTATATGTTCTAGGGTCTGCCAAGTTAGTTGAAGTGTACCTTGACTTGAGGAGGTTAACTGAAGAACATATACGGGTAAGAGAATATGATATTTCACTTGTTAGATTCATTTTTTAAGATGTTTTATCGGTGAATTTGTATCCAATTTATATGTAATCTCCTTGCTTCATACCAGGGTTTTACCGAACCGACATCAGATAAGCTTTTGCCAGATTTGCATCCTTTGGAGCAGCATGTTTTTACCCTTGTTCTTGATCTAAATGAGACATTGATTTATACTGATTGGAAGGTAGTTTTCTTATCTGCTTACGTCAGATTGTGTTGCAACATTTTGTTCTTTCTTACATGTATATATCATCTTGACCTACTTTATTTAAACGATGAATAGAATGTTTACTCCATATGAACATTTATTTTAATGAATGATGTTGTTTGCATGTCTCCTTTTTCCCTTCTGCATTATAAACTTCGTTCTTAAGTTGATTCTTTGTTTTCTTTTGCTTCTTATTAAAGCGTGACAGGGGATGGAGAACATTCAAGAGACCGGGTGTAGATGATTTTTTGGAGCATTTAGCCCAATTTTATGAAATTGTTGTATATTCTGACCAACTAAATATGGTGAGCTTTGAGCTCGTGTAACTCTTCACCTCTTAATATTTCATTACTTTGTTCTTTTTCTCTTTATTCTTTTCCACATTAACTGGGTCTTTGCAATTGCAGTATGTTGATCCTGTTGCCGAGAGATTAGATCCAAAACACTGCATCCGCTATAGGCTCGGAAGGGGTGCAACAAGATACATAGATGGCAAACACTACAGGGTACATCCATTAATTTTTTCCGAGGTTCCATATTCATACATACCTGAAGAAAATGAACATGAATGGGAGATTTTCAGATCAAGCAGTAAAGCTTATAGATCCCTAAAAAGGATGGTTTGTTCGTGTTTGTAGGGACTGGCACATTTAAATCAAGTAGCAATGTTTATTAATGTCCATGTCTTCATTGAATCCTCGGTCAACATTTACCTATAGGTGAATCATGCGCATATGGGAGTATTACTATAACCTTATTCATTTTTTTAATGTGTCCGAACCGAAAGAAAAGGAATGGGTGCCTTGAACATGGCCCACATCAACATAGGCAGTTCACATGATCTTATTTGTCATTGCTGTTTGGTTTTTCTCTGTTTTAGCTGTTAAATTCATATGTTCCATACTTCCATATCATTGAAACTGCATAGAAATACTTTGTTGTGAAGTGTAATAAATGATGAGCACGATCAGAGTTCAGAATATTACAAAATTTACTTATGAAGCATATTCTCTTGTAGACCTGACATTTATAGCGAGCTTGTAGAACTGATTTTGATGAAAAGCTGATGTTTTTCTTCTGAAATTTCCCCATTGTCATTACCTTTTTATTAAACTAGCTCCTAGAAGAAACAGAGGATGTATGCGTACTACTTTCTGTGTCATAACCTTGAATTGTTTAGTGCTTCTCTACTTTGTCAACATTCCTTTTTTTTTGTTAATTATTATGCCTGGGTACAAAGTGTAATCTTGTCAAGATTTGAACATTAAGCTCTTGGATTGACAGTCCAATCAAGAAAACTAAATTAAAATTTTCTAGTGGGCAATTGGCATCTAATTGTGGTCATATTTGGATAACCATTATCCTCTGCTACTGATGAATATTGGCATGGTAAGAACCTAGAACCTATCTTTGGCTTGCTAAAAAGTGTAATCGCCCATGTGTTTATTATGAGAATTGATCTGTTATTTGTCGTAATTAGATGCATTAAGCATATATAACTTGTTATTGCATAGTGTTCCTGCTAGACTGTAATCGATAGTTTAAACATCTTTTAATTGTATCTCCTGCTGCAGGACCTTTCTAAGTTGAACAGGGATCCAGCAAAGGTTATATACATAAGCGGGCATGCTTTAGAAAGTAGCCTTCAACCTGAAAATAGTGTTCCAATAAAAGCATGGCAAGGGAAAGCTGAAGACACTGTTCTTGTAGATCTTATCCCATTCCTGGAATGTAAGCATTAAACTCGAATTGCTGTTGGGACCGCTTGCTCTTTGTGGCGGTTAGTGTAGCAAATTCTGTTGTTTTGTTTAATTATGATGGCATCCTGTTTTGAGTGCAGATGTTGCCAGAAACCGACCAGCTGATATTCGATCTGTTCTAGCTTCATATCAAGGTCATGATATTCCAAAAGAGTTCATTGAACGATCAAAAGTGTATCAAAGGTAAAGGTTTCTTTTTAAAAGAGATTTGAATCTTGATTCTGACTGTGATTCCTTTCATATTTTTTTGTTGAATTTTCACTTCTGTGGCCCACCACTCTTTATTTCTGTGTGTTTTGAGTTATTGGTTTTGTTGGGAAGGAGGATTTTATTGTCTCTCTTTTATTTCATCTTTATTTGATCGTTCTCGTTTGGGGGGTGGTCTTGTGTTGGCAAGATATTGTTTGAATATGTTAATCCGAAATCGTGGATAATCTCCTTATATTTGGTCCATGTTGCTTGTTCTTAGCTAATATAGTTTTAATCAAAGCACATCTCTTTATTCTGCCGCATTACTTTATTGTTGGTGTTGATTGTGTACAAATGTCTTTTGGTCCTTAACACTCCAATATTACAAGATCAAGCAAAATGTTCTTGTTAATATCATAAATAAAATTCAGTATTCAAACTTTGCATATAGTAATGAATTTGGAGATCTGAGTTAGAGTTATGCGGAAATGTATTGTCTGCATTATCTCATTTTCCTGGGCCTCGTTGATGTATCAAGTGCAACACGAAATGGTAAGATGAATTTCCTATGGTGCAGGAGGATGCAAGAACAGAAACAGCAGGGTCGTCCGTGGAGACTCAGATAAAAGTGCCAATAGTCCTCAAGTTCATTTTTCTGAAGAAACATTTGGAATGTTCAGTTGCAAATCTTTTCTGAGGTCGCCTACTCTTTTCTTTTTTAATTTTTTTTAACTGTCATGGAAGTAATTTCTGGCTCAATTAGCGATTTTGTCGTTAGAACATCTATCTACTGTGAAAGGTGGATATAAATTTTGCAAGTCATAACTATATTCAGGTGAATATGTATCCTTGGGACTTTGCTATTGCAGGGATTTTGGGGAGATTTCTAATTGATTCGACAATATATATATATTCTTTTGCTGGAAATTCGGTGGTTCTAAATTCTAATTGTTGACATTGGAGTATCTAGGATAAGCTTGCAATGTGGTGTGGCCTTACTTTGGATGATGATATTGCTATAGTCTCGAGTCCCAAGATTTTTTGATTTACTATAATGTATAGAATCATTTGAAAACATCGTCCATAGACTTTTTGATTTATTTAGTCGACCTGTCATTGATGATATATGACTATAAACTTGACCTGCAAGTCTTGTTCAATTGGCCCGACTATCTTGGTCTAATCTGAACTCGACTTTTAGTCAATAACTTACCAATCGATCAATTAGGTCGCTGAAAGCTATTTATTCAATTATTTTTCTTCTTAATTCAATGATAAATGCGTGTGGTCCCTAACCTAATCCCTATACGTACGAAGACTATGAAATCATTCACATTTTGGACTAAAATTTAACCCAACTTAGAGTATGGTATTTCCAGTTTTCCCTACATGAAGACCATTTTCTCTTGCAGCTTCTCGTTCCCCACCTCTTGATGGCTTCTTTCTCTAGACTCCCCCTTAGATTCTTCAACTTCTTCGGCAGACGAATAGTACGTATCCAAGGCTTCCTGATCCATGGCCCTGGTTTTTCCTTAGTTCTTCTGGGGTTTAGTAACTTCAGTGAGCCTTCTTTCTCTCAACTCTAGGGAAGGTTCGATTCGAGGAGCATCTGTCTCGACGATAGCTCCCATGGTAATTTTTGCGAGTGATTGAGGAGTGTTTGCCATTTGATTCACTATGGCCATGAACATTTCCACTTGTTGTCGGGGATAACCATCACATCTGGTTGGACTATTAACACCTCAAATTCCTCGTTTAAGTTATTGTTTAGATTAGTCTTTCCATTTTTCTTAGGAGAGAAACTGGCCAATAAATTCAAGAATATCGAAAACACGCACGAAATGCCACAAAATCAGTCAACATCAACTTCTTAACACGTGATCCTTTCCATAGACGGCGCCAGATGTTGAGTCCAAAAATTCAGTCAACATACAAATTTATAGAAGTGGGAAAGAAACATGCGAAAACTCCTAACGATGAGCACAAAAAATGATCGAGCACGAGAGTCAGAGTTAACAGCTAACTCGAAGAATATAGTGAAATATTCATGCCATAACGAAGGAATCCTGCGAACTAAGTATTATTATCCATTTTATCATGAAGATTGTGTGGAATATATGAGAAGACGAAGAATGCTTTGAGTTTTTAATGAATATGAGTGTTGATTGCTTGAAGATCAATTAGGTTACATTCACTCGCCTCTCGCCTTTTTTTCTTGCTTGCCTTCCTTTTTTTTTTTAGCAAATGCGTGGGGCTCTTCCCTTTTATATGTGTTTACAAAGGGAGAGAAATAATAATTATATCTATGCTAACTGTTGAGGGCATAGTTATCTTTTTAAGTCGCCGCAGAACAATGCTGAGGGGCAGACTTGTCCTTTTAAGTGTGAAACCTGTAGTTATGTGTTTTAGTATTGTTCTAAAGCATGTCTATATTTCTCGAATTATTTATATAATCAAACATAATTTTGTTTGGAATATAAGATAAAAAAAAAATCAATAAGAGAGAAACGCACATGATTTGTTGACTCGTGCACTGCAGTGTCATGTTTATACGTGATTTTTGTGTGCATAATGACATCAGATATAATGTAAGTATCACTTTATGTCCCAATATTTGTTGATTTTTGTAAAAACATTCCATTACTTTACTTATATATTTATATTACTTTACTTATATTTTTATATAAAGTTTCAAAACAATACATTCCAACACTTTACTTAACACAATTTTTTTTTAATTGTTGTACAAGAAAATTTTAAAACCCGTGTGACGGTGAATTTGAATCCGAGACCTTTAGCCTCGAGCATTAACCACTCTACTACTAGACTAACACAAGCACACTACTTACCACATTTATGGTATCAAAATTATGACTTGTGTTGCCGGAAAAATACGTGGAATATACACGTAGAAAATTGAAAATGAGTTGAATTTTTTCAGGCACCATACCATACAAGACGTTATCGTTTTCTATGATTTGAAATAAAAAGAGTTTTGATCAATTATTTACTCGTCGTCCTCATATATTCGCATGGGTTAATTTTAAATTAATACTCAACTTTTCATGTCTTTTGTAATTTAAACCCAATTTTTAAAATGTTACAAATAAATATCCAATCTTTCCATTTTTTACAAATTCGACCTACTCTATTTTTTAAGGCCTCTGACAAGATGGTTAGATGCGTCTATTGACGTGGTGGACTAGGACGTTTTGTGTATACTACGTCGTCATAAATATTTCAAAAACACATCGTTTTTACATCTAAATATTAAAATTTCGTGGATTGAAGAATCATGATTTTATATCCAATTTAAAATTCTGAGGATTGGAGAATCATGATCCGTCGACCACTTTCCCCAAACGGTACCGTTTGAACTATTTATGTTAACGTAGTATATACATAATATAATACTAATCCATGTCGTTTATGAATGCGTCAAATCAGCTTCCATAAAACTGAAAAAACAAGATAGGTCGAATTTGTAAATAATATAAAATTTGTGTATTATTTACAATATTTCAAAAATTGATTCTGAATTGTAAAATACACTAAAAATTGGGTATTATGTGCAATTAATCCATATTTGTATTGTCATCTTATAGATAATGAGCATCCGATGCTTGTAATAACATTTATTTGTTGAATATTTTGAAGATTCTTATCAATGGCTAACATTACGAATCCTGTTCTTCGACCATTTACTATTTTGTCGTCTTCTTTTTATTTCTACTGCTTCACAACAAGTCAACAACTGCCCTCTAAATGTCATCTTGATTATATATGCAGTACACTCCTCTCTCTCTCTCATCTCTCTCTGTCTCTCTCCCCCCTGCACTCTAATCCCTGTCCCTTTCCTTCTTGTGCAGTACGATAATTACATCCTAATAATGTTAATGTACTGCTTTATTTATTTCTCCAAACACCAAAAACCTCAATTTATACACCCAAACCACAATAACAATGTTCGCCAAATACTCCATGGCTCCTCGCCTCTTCCTCCTCCTCCTCCTCGTCCTTTCCGCCTCCGCCCACAGCGGCTCCGATTCCGACTCCGACTCGGACTCACCGGCGGAGAAGCCCAACCTGAGGTCTCGGTCGCTGATTGTGGTCAAACTATGGTGCCTGATACTGGTGTTTGCGGGGACTTTCGCCGGCGGGATGTCGCCGTATTTCATGAAATGGAACGAGGGTTTTCTGATAATTGGAACGCAGTTCGCCGGAGGGGTGTTTCTCGGGACGGCGTTGATGCATTTCTTGAGCGATTCGAATGAGACTTTTGAGGAATTGACGAGTAAGGAGTACCCTTTCGCTTTCATGCTCGCCGCCGCCGGATATTTGATGACCATGTTTGCTGATTGCGTCGTTTCTTTTGTTTATGGCAAGAATGGTGGAAATCATCATGCTTCTGCGCATTGCGATGTTGAGCTTCAAGGTACACACACACACACACACATATATATATATATATATAGTGTGGAAATTAGGAACTAGTCCTATTGTGGAAATTTGGAACCAATCTGAATCGTTAATCTTTATATGATTTATGGTTGTCATTATTCGAAGCATATTCATTTAACTATTTAACCATGATTTTATATAATCATCATTGTTTATAAAAAAAAAACATGAATCTCATTAAACATGACTAAATATAGATTTAAGCATGTTCTTAAGCATGACTATATATATATATATGCTTGTTTTCATTGCAGTTTTTTGTATGAATGTATTTTGATTTTTAATTTGTTATAAAATTAAAAGGTTTATTTTTGATAAGAATGTTTAGTTGATTTGATTGTTGATGTTGAGATTTTGTTGGTTGGTTTGGTTGAGGTTGATGTTTAAAGGATAAGTTAGCTCCCTACTTGTAGAATTGGTGGTTTGGTTGTGAAATTTTGTATGGTTATGTTTCTTCACTTTTGATGAATATTAATATTAAGTAGCTCAAGCCATTGATATTTTTTTTTAATCTGCAGAACGCGTTAGGTGAAGCGTCCTCCTCAATTGTTGGGAGAATTTTAGATAAAATATCTAATTTTTGGATTTAGAAAAGGTCAAATTGTTATTACTCCATTAATTAGTTGTCCTAATTCTATACTCATGTGGTGAGATTTTGTGTCTTATAGAATTGTGTTATGTCTTCATCTCAATATTGTATGTAATATCAATTCATTGTTCGGATCATTCATTCTTTCTTGTTTGTTGTAGGCATGTTTAAAATCCATGTATTTTTGTGATTAGCTCCTCCTAGATTATGTCATCAATCACAACTATCTTGTTTTGTTTCTCTTCTGGCAACTGTTTCTTGATTGATTCAACGGTATCGAATGTTTGTTTAATCTCTCTCTCTCTCTCTCTCTCTCTCTCTCTCTCTCTCTCTCTCTTGTAGCAAACCCTAGCAACTCAGCAGGCAACATCAATGCATTGTCTTCGGATTCAAAGGCAAAGGTGAAATGAATATTTCAATTTTCAACAAATATGGCCTAAAGAAATTGTTTTCTTGTCATATTGCCAAGTTGAGTCTATAGCTGGTTATGTTATTTCAGGATAATGACTGTAGAGAAGGCCAGCCCAGCCAAGCTTCGGTTGAAAGAGCTACTTCACTAGGCGACAGCGTGTTGCTAATAGGCGCACTATGCTTTCACTCTGTGTTCGAAGGAATTGCAATTGGAGTAGCAGAGACGAAGGCAGATGCTTGGCGAGCTCTGTGGACCGTATGTCTGCACAAAATATTTGCAGCAATCGCAATGGGAATAGCACTCCTGAGAATGATGCCCCAACGGCCCCTCCTATCCTCTGCAGCCTATGCTTTTGCATTCGCGATTTCAAGCCCAGTTGGTGTAGCCATCGGCATTGTAATAGACTCCACGACTCAGGGGGCAGTGGCCGACTGGACTTTTGCAATATCGATGGGGTTAGCTTGCGGTGTGTTCATCTATGTATCCATAAATCATCTACTCTCAAAGGGCTATGAGTCTGAGAAGAAGGTTTCCATCGACACTCCACACTACAAGTTTTTGGCTGTTTTGTTTGGTGTTGGAGTTATTGCAGTTGTTATGATTTGGGATACCTAGGTTTTCCTGCATATATTTTGATTTTCGCTCTTCCCTTTTTTGATTTAGGTGTTCAAGCTTCGTCCGACTAATTCTTTGGTTATGTGCTGCATGCTCTGTAGATTCTTATTGATGACAAACGGATATGTGATATGTGCTTTTGTGGAAATTATCTGTTAGATAAAATGATTTCGCATATTAACCTTTTGATATTGTGTCTCATCTTAAACTGGATTGGACATCTGCTAACAAATTGGGTGTTGTGAGAATGGATGTTGCGGTTTCTTAACTTCATCCCAATGTCAGCATGTGTAATTATTTTCTTTATTAGTCTTACAAAAAGAATCACAATTTTTTGTGTATTAGGTTTGCAAAACAAGTTGGGAGAAGTGATACGGCCAATAATTACGCGGAAGCAAGGACTCGAACAACGTCAGCGATAAGATTGACTCAATCCAACTTTAAACTGAACTAATAGAGATAAAAACACATAATATACTGATCTGATTCGAAAATTGAATAAGAAATAGAACAAAACACGAAACAAAGCCAAACAGCGACTAAAAACCTTAGACTGAAACTCGATTAGAAACTATAGCAAAATAATTCCGATTAAGCTCAAATTTTAACACGAATTATAAATTGAAGTCAGCAACAACATATCAAAAATTCAGCCAATTCGCACGAGGGGTTTGGGATTTGGCACGTGGCTGACTTTCGGGTCGAATTAGGTTAAAACTACGACGACAGATCTGTTGGGTGGAGATCTGATCTGGGCGTGGAATTAGGGTGGATAAAAAGGTGGAATGGACAATATATGAGGGATGGGAGAAGGTCGAGATGGCTGAAAACGAATAGAACGAAGAGAGGTTGAAGAACTTACCCGAAACGAACCCCGGATCTACTTGAATCCGAAACGCGTCTATGGAGCGATCTTCGTGGCTTGTCTAACCCGGATACGACTGGATATCACGAACGAGACAATTGATTTTCAAGTTCTAAAGAGGCCAACTCAAGAACTCTACCAAGAACACAAAAGAAAACGTGAACCTAAGCACGATGTGAGACAAAACGATCAATAAGATTTCTGATTCAAAATTGTCTCCTGAAAATAGTGTTCTCCAAAGACTTAAATACTAGGGCTAATCCCTTGACCAATTCGAACTAGGTCTAACAATTGGGCTACGAAATTAAATTAAAAGAAATACTAACTATTGGGCTTTACTAATGAATTAAATTACATACCACAAAGTCTGAGCCCAAATAAAAATAAAACATAAAATAATTACACAAACAAGAGCCCAATTTTCGAAACTAGACCCATCATAAACATCAATCCTGGGCACTGGTCAAGTTCACCAACTTGGACTGCTTACTCCCGATATCTTCATCTTCCAATTTCTTCCGGACAATGCACTGAAAATAGCCTTGCAGTTTCTTGGCTCTCAATCTTGTAACTGGACCCCGGCTCATCAGCTGCAACTCCGGGTTTGACTCATCAGTGCTGGACCCCGGCTCATCAAGAAGTAATGCCTACCTTTTCAATTAGTTAAATAAGGTTATTATTATTATATTTTTTTTGAGGGAATAATTAGTTTAATAAGGTTTTGTTTGTTATTGGTGATAAAAGTTTTATAGATACCTATAACATACTAGTATCTTGTTTATTTCAAAAACCAGAGCTCTTGATAAAGCAAAAGCATGTTAAAGTCTTGAGTTCAAGTCTATTGTTATACGACCTTTAAAATTTTCTGTAGAACAATAAAAAAAAATGTGGAATTGGTGAGGTGCTAGTTCTTAACTAGAAAGTAAACTACTACTGTTATAATTTAGAAAACATTTGATGTAAAATATTAGTAATTTTAAAATTTATTCCTTTTCATCCATATAGATTTTAAAAACCGCTCTTTGTGTCTCTTGAAAGTAGATTTTTTTTTTCAATTTCTCTCTCCATCTTAGCTGCAACCCCGTCTCCGCCTCTGATCCGCAATATATGCTTCCAATTTTCAATACCGCATGCATGATAAACCTTCACTCTAACTTATTGTCAATTTTTAATGCCACTAGACAATCTCTCTCTTGTTTCTTTTACTTTTCTTCCGTTCTTGATTCTACTATTTATTATTAATATTTATTTTGTAATATTCGGATTTTTATTAGGTATTTAGTGGATATTTTCCAATAGATTTGGGACTGGTACGGATAGTAAAATCATTTTTTTAATTGAGATGAGTATAATAGAGAAATTCTAAAACGAATTCGGGTTTAGAAAATACTTAACGAGTGGTTACCCGACCCATTGCCAACCCTTCCCATCAACGCCACGCACCCTCCTCTTTCCTCCCACTCTCGTGCAACTTACCACCTCAATATCCCCTTATCCAAACCAGTCGCGCCATTTCGTCATGCTAACCACTATTTTTTGAGCGGCGATGTCGTTGTCCCGACACGGTAAAAATGGTGGAATTTGGCGACTGATGTGTATGTTTTTGGTTGTTCAGAAGTTGGGGTTTTCTATCGTTTTATGCAAGTATATATAATGCACGTTTATGTGTGTTTAGTGCAGGATTTGGAGAATTTGTGAGCATAGGAATTTGGATGAGAGAAATCAAGAAAGAAGAATTTCGATGCAATTATTAGCAGAAGTCG
Source organism: Agastache rugosa (assembly GCA_031470985.1). Classification (NCBI taxonomy): domain Eukaryota; kingdom Viridiplantae; phylum Streptophyta; class Magnoliopsida; order Lamiales; family Lamiaceae; genus Agastache; species Agastache rugosa. The sequence goes on along the minus strand of CM062601.1, from coordinate 46,215,994 downwards.
AAGATGGAAGAGCATTAAATGGGCTGGGCTTTGTTATTTTGTAATCTTTAAACAATATATTTAGATACCTATTATATTTAGAATTCTATTATTTAATTATTTCCTAGGTTATATATATATTTAGGATTAGCCGCCGAGAGGCCAATGAGTTTTTAATTGTGAATTCCTTACTTTTAGTTTTTATTTTTAGTCGCATAGGTTAGGGAGATTGGTTTTTTTACATATATACTTTTACCTTTTTTTAATTGGAGCCGCCAACTGGAGGAGGAAAAATATCGTACGCAGCAGATTTCTTTTTGGAGAATAATTTAGTTAGTTTTTTGTTATCTTAAGTTTCGAATTCTTGGAGCAGACATCTTTGGATCGATTTTGTCAAATTCTGGTGATAGAGTTCTCGTTTACTTTGTTTCAACTCCGTAGATTAATTATTATGTTTGCTTTTTATTATTTATTTATGTTTAGTTTCATTATTATGCGTAGCTAATTATTTAATTCGGCGAGAATATTGAAGCACTAGTTTAATAATCTGTGAGATCTAATTGTTCATATAATTAAATTCCTAGGGTTTCGATTTATTCCTTGTGTTTAAAGTTAATTCTGATTTTATTTAAGCCTGATCAACTTATATTAAATTGGATTACAGTCAATTAATTCCTCCAATCCGTAATTGTTGGAATATGGCTAATTAGTGATAAAGCTACCATGTTCGTAGTAGGAATAAAATGGTAGACGGGTTATTTCAGATCTAAAAGCTATTAGAGCATTAAATCTAGGTCTGGCGTCTCCAGCTAGGTTGTGTTTTAATAAGGAAAATAGTTAGGTCTGGCGTCTACAGCTAACTATCGATAAAGTACGTAGGAATTGGGGTATGTCCGCTGCATTCACGGTACCCTATAACTGGTTGGTTCTTGGGAGTTGATTTATCTTTGCGTCGATGATCAGAGCCCTAGACTAGTGTGGATTTATTCGAAGCCGAATACTTTTCTTCTGATTAAATTCCTGTTTGCTATTTCGTTAATTTATTGCTTTCTTAGTGTTTAATTAATTTCTCTCAATTTAAGGCGTGGTGGCTACACCAAAACTAGATTTATAAGAAAAATAGGTGAATTCCCGTTCTCTGTGGTTCGACCCTGCTTGTTGCTATACTAATTTAATTATGAGCGAATTGCAGGAATTATTTGGTGGTATACGACGTCCACCAAATTGGCGCCGTTGCCGGGGAACGGTGTTTATTAATTTATTTTTCCTATTGATCTTAGGTTACTTTTCTGTTGTTTATGAGCAGGGCCTCTAACCCGGACCTTCTATATCATCCTGAAATTGAGAAGTTCGCGAAACGAGTGAGAGGAAGGAGGCCAAGCTTAAGAAGCAGCAAAATCTGTTGGAACCGCAAGGTGATCCGTCTGCACAGACGGAAGCTGTTTACGAGTCTGACTGTAGTGTTCCAGAAGCTGAAAGTGTTCTGTTTGCTCAAACGGAAGGTATTTCTGAAGCAGAAACAGAAACCGAGGAAGAAGTAGAGTCGACTTTCGTCGCCATTACTGAAGGCGACATGGCAGATGAAGATCCGAGATTGAGTGAACTTTCGAGCCATCTAAAAGATGATCCTCCAACACCGATATATATACCAGACTTGGAGGCGTCGATTGAGAGGCGTCGATTGAGATCAAGTTGGGGCTGTTGAATGTTTTACCTAAGTTCTATGGTAAAAAATGAGAGGATCCATACAACTTTCTGAGTGAGTTCGTCAAGATATGCAAGGTGCAGAAACGACCAGCTGGAGTTACTGAGGAACAATTCAAGTTAGCGGCGTTTTCTTTCACTCAGATGGCAGAGGCGAACACCTGGTTCACAAGCCTCCCACCAACTCCATATCTACATGGGTTGACATGAAGAGGTTGTTTTTGGAGCATTTTTTTCCTCCAACGAAGACTAATGCGTTGAAGAAGGAGATTAGTGGAGTAAAACAAGACTATGATGAGTCATTGAGTACTTACTGGTCCAGATTCAAGAGATTGGTGGATAGCTGTCCAAATCATAAGTACACTGATGGAGACTTGTTGCAGTATTTCTACCAAGGAATGACCGTTCACACGAAGAATTTAGTTAACTCATCAAGTGGAGGCGGATTTTCGTATTGCAGGGTGAGTGAAGCTAAGAAACTGATTCAACACTTGGTAGAAGCAACAAGGGAGTACGAGGAGCCTCGTTTGCTTAAGAGAGTTGCACAAGCAAGTTCCTCCAATTTTGAAGATAAGTTCGAAGAGAGAATGGGAATGATAGAAAAGATGCTGAATACTATGGTCGAGAATGCTGCAATTACGGGACCAGTGGAGAAACCATGTGGTATGTGTGGTAATTTGGGCCACTTAACGGTGCAGTGCAAATTGAACGAAGAGAATCACATTGCTCAAGCAAATTCATTTGAAAGTTGGTATGATCATCCACCACTAAAGAGAGATCCTTTCTCGAACACTTATAATCCAGGTTGGAGAGACCATCCTAATTTTCGTTGGAGCGATCAAAGCAATAAAGTGCAGCAACAACCTCAACAGAACTACCGACCACCTCATCAAAGAGGATTTCAGCAACCACCATCTCCTTCGCAAGAAAAGAAAGAAACGTCCCTTGAAGAGATGATGGCTGATTTGATTGACTCGCAGCAATTTTTGCAAAATAATATGCAGCAACTCCAACAAACTCAAAATGAGCAAAATGTGTGCATAGATGGATTAGCTCGTCAAATGTCTCAACTCTCGACTTCCATAAATGAGCTTAAAGGGAATCAAGGCTGCTTGCCATCACAAGTTCAGGCTAATCTAAGGGAGAACGTGAATAAAATCACTTTGAGGAGTGGCAAGGAGTTGAGTGAACCCACAGTCAAGAAGTCACGAGAAGGCTCGAGCAATGAATCTGGAGAAGGGTCCAGTCTGACCAAACTGGAAGATTCTGACGGAATAGCAGTTTCTGCTGAACAGGGTGAAAACACTCTTGTATGTCCAAACCGGACACTGATCCGACAGTTGTGCTGAATAAGAAGAAAAAGGAAAAGGAGATTGCATCGGAGGAGCCGACTAAGGTACATAAACCTTTGAGTTTATATGATCCTAACATTGTGATACCTGCTTCTTTTCCCAGAAGATTAGCTAAGAAGAAGCCGGAAGAAGATCCTATGGACTACATGTCGATATTCAGAAAGTTAGAGATTAATCTTCCATTCCTTCAAGCGATCAAGCTTCATCCGTTGAGTAAATTCTTCAAGGACTTCATTGCTGGTAAGGCTAAGGATTCTGGAAAAATTGTGATGGGTGAAAACGTGTCAGCCGTGATACAGAAAAAGTTGCCACCCAAATGCAAGGATCCAGGTATGTTTTCTTTACCTTGTTATATTGGAGGTACAAAGCTTAAGCATGCTATGTGTGATTTAGGAGCATCTGTTAACGTCATGCCATTATCTATTTATAATAGCTTAACTGGTGTGGAGTTAGTAGATACTAGAGTTGTGATTCAGTTAGCCGATAGATCATGTGTTCATCCCGAAGGCTTGTTGGAAAATGTTCTTGTGAAGGTGCATAATTTTGTTTATCCTGCTGATTTTTATGTGGTGAAAATGAGTGACATGCAAACTAGGGATTCATCCGGTGTTCTTTTAGGTCGTCCTTTCTTAAGGACGGCTAAGTCCATCATTGATGTTTGCAATGGCACTATATGCTTGGATTATCATGGAGAAAAGTTTACTTTTAGTATTGATGATGCCATGAAAAATCCCATTGATGTTGAAAGTACGTGCATATGCCATTGATGTGATTGACCCTCCTGTCCAAGAATATCTTGAGACTGAATTAATGCAGGCGAAGCAAGATTTAACTTCGATGAAAGAGGCGATTGATTTTGCTGCTCAAGCATCTGAAAATAGGTCCAGTTTGTCCAAACAGGATCCCTGCGACAGATCAGTGCCATTGGATGTGAAGCTACCCAAGTTGGAGCTTAAGCCACCTAAATGCAGAAGAAGACAACTTGGGTGATTTCTTTCCCTTTCTTATTTTTATTTTTATTTTTATTTTTAATTTTTTTTCTTTTGTTTTTATTTTAGTTTATCTTTCTTTTAGATTTGTATCTGCGTCTTTGTGTTTATTCTCCTTGTTTATGCTTTTTCTTTGTTTGCTTGAGGGCAAGCAAAGCTTAAGTGTGAGGAGGTTGTCTTTGTGTGTTTATGTTAGTTCGTTTGTTATTTTTTTTTTATTTAAGTCAAGTTTTTGTGTCAAGTAAAGCCAAGTATTACCAGATTTGTTGATGTTTGTGGATATACTTTGCTCGTTGGAGTCTTGTAATTAACTTGGTGATTCAATATGCTTTTAAATGGTGAGATGTAATTAATTTTTGAAGAATTATTAAATGATACTTGGTATGACGAAAAAGGCAATAATTGAAATTTTAAACCCACACTAATATGAGATTTGAGCCTATGATAGTAGAGCACTCTCTACTTTGTTTCTTTATGAGAGTTTAATTCACAAGGTTGCAATATCGAGTGTGTCATTTTTGTAATGCATGATAGAAAGCATTAGGGTGAACCACTTTTGACCTGAGTTTCATTGCCCAACCTTACATTAACCCCTAGTGAGCCATTTTGAAGCCTTGACCATTTCTTTGACTTGAGCTACTAAATATTTAACCAATGCCTGTTTTTGACTTTCTCTTGGCCCTATTGTGCATGTTTCAAACTCGAAAATTCATCCATGTGTGATTTTAGTGAAAAATACAATTTTTGTACGTTCAGTCTGCCCAAACAGAACCATGTGCTGAAGTTTTTGTTCTGAAAAGTTGAGATTTGGTTCTGTTTGGCCAAACGGCCAGCCGCTGTAACTCATGTTTTGTGTTGCTTATCATTGGGATGTATTATGAAGTGGTGAATTGTCTGTTTGTTTGAAATTGGAAAGAAAAGTGCTGAAAAAAAAAGAAAAAAAAGGAAAAAAAAACAGGAAAAAAAAGAAAGAAAAAAAATGCACTTGAGTTGAGTTGACATACAGTTTGATGGGTAGTTTATTAAGATAAGTTAGTTTGTTCTCCTTATGATGCCTGTTTTGCATAGATGATGATTCGGTTTGGATGTGCATAATATTTGTTCTTATTTTCTAAAGCCTAGGAATCCAATTAGATCTTTCCAAAATTTTGAATGGTCCCTAGCCCCGTTACGCCAAATGAGAAAAGTCCTTCTTAAGTTACATGTTGGCTACTTTATATCGCGATCTAGTGAAATTTGTTTATGAGTGGCTGTCCTGGAATAGTGTAGGGAGTGAATGAGTTAATCCGTGAGATATGTTTGATTGTTGCCCGATTTTGACTAAGTTGATGATAATGAGGCATACTTGAGACTACATTTCATTCATTTGATGGTTGAAAATATCTTGTTTGTTGCTTGATTCTTGCTTGCAGAAGTAGTTTGCAATCGGACATATTGGTATTTACTTGGCGGTTTTGTGTGTCTAGTTAGTTTGTTCGTGTCCCATCTTTTTACCTTTCATTCTTCTTTTTCTTTTTATTAGACGTTGTTTTGAGTCTTGGGGGATTTGATGTTTCTGAACAACCATATTTGATGATTTGGTTTTATCTTCTCTACATACTTGAGGGCAAGCATGATTCAAGTGTAAGGAGATTTGATGTGTATGTTTTTGGTTGTTCAGAAGTTGGGGTTTTCTATCGTTTTATGTAAGTATAATGCACGTTTATGTGTGTTTAGTGCAGGATTTGGAGAATTTGTGAGCATAGGAATTTGGATGAGAGAAATCAAGAAAGAAGAATTTCGATGCAATTATTAACATAAGTCGAAGATGGAAGAGCATTAAATGGGTTGGGCTTTGTTATTTTGTAATCTTTAAACAATATATTTAGATACCTATTATATTTAGAATTCTATTACTTAATTATTTCCTAGGTTATATATATATTTAGGATTAGCCGCCGAGAGGCCAATGAGTTTTTAATTTTCAATTCCTTACTTTTAGTTTTTATTTTTAGTCGCATAGGTTAGGGAGATTAGTTTTTTTACATATATACTTTTACCTTTTCTTAATTGGAGCCGCCAACTGGAGGAGGAAAAAAACGTACGCAGCAGATTTCTTTTTGGAGAATAATTTAGTTAGTTTTTTGTTATCTTAAGTTTCGAATTCTTGGAGCAGACATCTTTGGATCGATTTTGTCAAATTCTGGTGATAGAGTTCTCATTTACTTTGTTTCAACTCCGTAGATTAATTATTATGTTTGCTTTTTATTATTTATTTATGTTTAGTTTCATTATTATGCGTAGCTAATTATTTAATTCGGCGAGAATATTGAAGCACTAATTTAATAATATGTGAGATCTAATTATTCATATAATTAATTTCCTTGGGTTTCGATTTATTCCTTGTGTTTAAAGTTAATTATGATTTTATTTAAGCCTGATCAACTTAGATTAAATTGGATTATAGTCAATTAGTTCCCCCAATCCGTAATTGTTGGAATATGGCTAATTAGTGATAAAGCTACCATGTTCGTAGTAGGAATAAATTGGTACACGGGTTATTACTTGCGTTCTTGGGTAATTCGTCTAAATAGGGTTCCTTCAGATCTAAAAGCTATTAGAGCATTAAATCTATATATGTCTGGCGTTTCCAGCTAGGTTGTGTTTAATAAGGGAAATAGTTAGGTCTGGCGTCTACAGCTAACTATCGATAAAGTACGTAGGAATTGGGGTATGTTCGCTGCATTTACGGTACCCTATAACCGGTCGGTTCTTGGGAGTTGATTTATCTTTGCGTCGATGATCAGAGCCCTAGACTAGTGTGGATTTATTCGAAGCCGAATACTTTTCTTCTGATTAAATTCCTGTTTGCTATTTCGTTAATTTATTGCTTTCTTAGTGTTTAATTAATTTCTCTCAATTTAAGGCGTGGTGGCTACACCAAAACTAGATTTATAGGAAAAATAGGTGAATTCCCATTCTCTGTGGATCGACCCTGCTTGTTGCTATACTAATTTAATTCTGAGCGAATTGCAGGAATTATTTGGTGGTATACGACGTCCACCAGCGACAATTTTGAACTATGTACTATTTGAAATGTAAATTATTCATATTTTTGTTAAATAAAATTCGAAATTATTGATTAATAACAACATTGACAATTTGGATAGTACTCCCTTTATTCCCCTAATTAGTGTCCCGATCGGGAAAAATTCTTCTCCCCAAATAAGTGCATAATTTCGCAATTCTATTAAAAAATGATGTTAAACTAACTTGTATTGTAAAGTTGTATTCAAGGCAAAAATTTTAGTTGTTCGATCTTGTATGCAATAATTAGGGATAAAAAGAATAAATTTGTCCACTATCTTGACGAATTTTGACGCCTGAGATACCTATTAAGAGATGAAGGAAGTATTTATATATTTTAAAGAGAGTAAATAGTTTTTTATTTTTTTGAGGGAGAATAGTTTTTTATTTATTGGACTTGAAATTTGAGAGTGGGCAATATTTTTTTACCTATTTAAAAGAAAGAGAAAAGAGAAAAAAAAAAAACTGCCCATGGACTATTCAAGATTTTAGTTCTGTTTTGCAACATGTGATAAAAATTTAGAGCATCTACTATGGGAGACCTACTTTTGGGTAGGTCTTTCAATATTTTATTATATTTTGTGCATTTTTTGTGGGTTCTCAATGTTGTAGAGACCTACCTCAAAATCGTCTGTAATGAGATAGGTCTCTCACTCCGGTCTCTCATTATTTAATTGTTTTTTTTAATTTTAAGTTTTATATTGATTTTGAATAATAAAAATAATTATAATTAAAATATCATATTGTATTGAAACATTGGAAAATTACAATACAATAAAGAAAAATACATTAAATTTAAAATTAAGGTAGAACTAGTTGAGTGGACCGAAAGGTGTCCAAATTTCCTCAATCAAATCGTTTTCAAGACGTTCATGGGCTCTCGCATCGCGAAGCCGCGCTTCTCTCTGGGCATATGCTCTAAAAGCAGGGGTCCACCTTGGATTGTCGGTGCCCTATTAATATTTCGATCTCCCTTCGTGCTCTGTTCGACTTTAAAGTGAGTTGAATGATCTACTTCATCTTCAATGATCATGTTATGCATAATGATGCACGCATACATGATATCGCATAAATGTTCTCAAAACCACAAGCGTGCAGCCCTTTTATAATTGCCCAAGGAGATTGGAGAACGCCGAAAGCCCTTTCAACGTCCTTGCGTACAACTTCTTACATCCGAGCGAACCGCTGTCTTTTCGGCTCTGTTGGCTGTGGGAGTGTCTTCACGAATGTTGCCCAATGTGGATAGATGTCGTCGGCGAGATAGTAGCCCATTATGTGCTCGTTGCCATTTGCAACAAATTTGACCGCCGGCGTCCTCCTAGAAAGGACGTCGCTGAAAACGTTGGACTGATTAAGCACGTTGATGTCATTGTTGGAGCCAGCGACACCGAAAAAAGCATGCCAAATTCATAAATCTTGAGAGGCCACCGCTTCAAGGATGAGTGTAGGATATCCCTTTCGTTGGGTTGTGTACGCACCTCTCCACTCGGTTGGACAATTGTTCCATGCCCAGTGCATACAGTCGATGCTACCAAGCATACCAGGGAACCCATACTTCGTTTCGTGCATCCATACGAGTCTGGCCACGTCACTGCTCGTTGGCCTCCTTAAGTATTCCTCACCGAAAGCGGATCTGACGGCTGCACAGAAATTCTTGAGAATCGTTATGCCCGTTGTCTCGCCCATGTGCTGATACTCATCATACTGATCTGCTGCTCCACCGTTTGCAAGATGTCTCAAAGCGACAGTGTATTTAACAAATAGATGGTGCCCCAATCTACCCGTTACATTTGGGCATTGTTGAAAAAAAGGTTTCCGAGTCTGCAATGTCTCCGCTATGCGTATGAACAAATTCTTTCTCATGCGAAATCGGCGGCGAAATACAGCTTTGTCCCACCTTGGATTTTCTGCAAAATAATCTTGAATGAGGCGTTCGGCAGCCCCTTCACGATCTCGAGTAACGTACACCCTCCTTAGAATGCTACTCATTTCAGTTGCACGCTCCTGACGACGTTTGCATACTATTTCAACTGCTCACTCAGCCAGCTCCAACACCCTCTCCACACGCTCATTCTCTTCTTCACGATTGAATAAAGCTCAGGGCCAAGACATGATTGTAGACAAATTGAGAGATATAATGAATGTAGATTTATGAGTGAATAGAATAGAAGATGAGTGAAATAGAATAGAAGATGAGTGAAATGAATTGAAGTGAGATGTGGTATTTATAGGTAGAAAATGTGAAAAAATAAAATAAAATAAAGGCCGTTGAAAAACTAGCCGTTAATTTTTTTTTTAATTAAACATGAAAAAAAATTAATAAAATATTAGCAACCCAGGTCGGTTGCTCGGTCGCAAACCCGACCTGGGTTGCGACCTATGCGGTCGCCACTATGGAGAGGGACCGGGAGGGGGGTAGGTCGGGAGTGGCGGTCGCTGGCCAAGCGACCGAGCCAAGAGACCGCCACAATAGATGCTCTTAGCAGTTTAGGTAAGCACATCTGCAAATATCAACTGTTGACAATATGGAAAATATAAACGAAAGCTATATCTAAATAAGTATTAAGTATATCATGAAATATTACTCCATTCGTCTCACTGAATTTGTCCTTTATTTTTTTGGACTGTCCACTGAACTTGTTTGGTTTCCATATAAATAAACAATTAACTCTTCAAAAGTAGTGGGACCTACCCACTTTCTAACTTTTTACCATTCTCCTTAATACTCGTGCCGAACAGTAACAAAACATGTTCAATGGGACGGAGAGAGTACTAGTTAATCATGTATCCTCTTTTCCACTAGCACGGATTATCAATACAAATATACTCATAATTTTCCACAAGTGTAAATATAGTGGACAAACATGTTTAAATAATATACATATACAATTAATACTAATTCTACAATGCTATATTATTACCCTAAAATCTAAAAATTAGTCTCGAGTTGTTTTTCGCCCAAAGCCCAACCCTAAATCTAATCCTAACCCTAGTTTGGTTGTCCCCTTTATTAATCTACTGAATTCATAATATAGAATGTGTTAGAGCTGTCAAATTAATCGGGCCGAACCAAAAGTAATTTTCGGACTGAGTTGGATCGGCCCGAAAATCAATCGAGCTACTAAAATCTAGCCTATTCCAAAATGATAAATTTAATGCAAAAATGATTGGGCCGATCAAGTTGGCCCAAGCCCATCGAATTTGAAGTCATTTCAGACTTCTATTTTTATAATCCATTCCAGCCCACTTTTGAACCAACTCTTCGGACAAGATTAATAAAGATAAACAGTTTAAGATCAATGTATAGGATTCCTCACCTTTGGCGCTTGACTTATAAAATAAAAAATATAATTTAATTTAAGTCCATGTGGCCTTGAAAGAAATGCTTCAAATGCTTGAAGTTTTAATGTGATGAAATGAGTGGAAAAAAGTCCCCTTTTTATACTAAATTATGAGATGTAAAAATATGAAATTTGACATTGATTTGAATAAAACTTTCAAATTAATGAAATTAATTTATGATTGAAATGATCGATGCCCAATTTCTTGGAATGAAGTGTAATTTTTCATAACTGCAATTTTCACACATGAAAAAGAGTTGTGAGCTCAAAGTTGGGCCAAGAGAATCTAAGTAATTGGGTTATAAAAGTGATTATGCTATACGATTTAATTTATTAGAGTTAATTAATAGTCAAAATTAATAATATTATATCTTTATTTTTTTTGTTTTTAAATATATTATTTATAATAAATTGACTACTTTAAACAGAAGGTTATACGTGCAACACACATAATATCTTCTGCTAATTTTCCAAAAAATTTACAAAAATCATTATCTCCTTCGTTTCTTCTCTTCACTTCACTTTTCTTTGTCTCAATTAGAGACCCTAATATTGCACCACAATTGTTTGGCTACAAGATTTAAGAATTGGAATTGATTACACATATTTGCTCCCTAATCAGACATTACATTAAGGATCAAAATAAAACCTATATTAAAATACAATAAAGCTATTCGGCCACATTGTGGCTGGCCACACGCGTAAGAAAAGGAAAATTAACGGTAAAAGTGAAAATAATCACATTTTCCCATAGGGTTTGATTCTCAATTAGGATATATTTCATTTTCAAAACCTATATTACATTTTTTAACTAATGTGACTAGCCACAATATATCCAAATAGCATTTATTATTAATAGGAAAATAAAGCTGCCCCATCCACGGTGCTCCATTCTTATTTTCCTTTATTCTGGTAATTTTGTCTAATTTTAATTCATATATATTCTAATTTTTATTTTTATTAATTAAAATTTTATTAATTTCATATTCTTGAAATATCACATGTTTATCTATTAATCACATCTCATATTTATCTTTCCCTCTATTTAATTAATTTCTTCTATTATGCATATTAAAATAATAATGATTTCGGAATGCATTCTTATAAATTATTACTTTATACAGTCTTAATTCATATATAGTAATCTATAGAAAATTTGTAAATGAAAATCCCTATGAAGACTAAATAAATATATTTAATCAACATATAGAATCCTTTTCATTTTTCATTCATGTTTTTCTAAAAATTTCGATTAGTGCTTTCTAGAAAATATATATGTTGGGAAAATAATAAACATGTTTTGAAGTGATACCAAAACCCAGCTGACCCCAACCGAGTAGATGAATGTACAAACCTTGTATTGTTTCCAGCTCACCTGTTTGAGCTTATAGAGTTTCTTAGTTTACAGGTAGTCGCTGAAGACAGCAGAAGACATGACAGAAGACACAGCTAAGCAGACAGCTGAGGTATTCAGCAAAGCAGACTCAGCAGAGCAGACCAAGCAAAGTCAAAGACCCAGCAGTATCAAGACCCAGCTCAGTGACGGAAATCCAGCTCAGTGTCAAAGACCCAGCTCAGTATAAAAGACCCAGCTTAGTGTCGATGACACAGCTCAGGTCTAAAACACAGCTCAGGTTATTTGACACAGCTCAGGTTGAAGCCACAACTCAGGTTAATGATACAGCACAGGTCTAAGACACAGCTCAGAGTCAAGACGCAGCAGAGTCCAAGTCGCTGAAGACACAACAGAGACGCTTAGCAGCTCCAAGACGAAGACCTTCTCCAAGACAAGATCCCGATGTCAGAAGATCTTGTCTGACGCAGTCAATTCAGAGAAGAACTAGCCTCTGCAGATGCAGACCTACTTCGTAGGTTAAAGGCCAGAAGTCAATGAGAGTAGGTAAGATTCAAACGGCTCTCTTCCAACGGCCAGTTTGAATCTCCACCTATATATATCTCATCACCATTGAAACGATGTAGTGGTAAGTAGAGACGGCGAAGAAATAAAAGAGCAAACGAGAAAAAATGAACAACGATCTTCAAAGCCGAAATCTTTCAAGAACACCGGCCGGTCGAGTTTGTGTTCTTAGTTCTTCACATATTCAGTCATAGGCAGAATAGATCAGAATAGAAATATCTTAAGTCTAGTTTGAACGAGTTCATCATACTCCTTGTTCTTCATTGTAAGAACTCGTTCATAGTTGGAAACCCCATACCCAAACCCAAACCCAGAAAGGTTAGGTAAAGGTACGCTTGCTCGAAGCGTGTAATTCGAGTGGTTAGGTTTTACAGTACCCGTAAACTGTAAGGAAGGTTCTTCAGTACCTGCAAACTGAAGGTGTAGGCTTGACAGTGCCCGTAAACTGTTGGAACACAACTCAGGTTCGAGTTGTGAAGTTGCTTGGTACTTGGAAACCAAGTGGTAGTGAATTACCAGTGAACCTGGTCATGGACGTAGGAGGTGTTACTCCGAACCACGTTAAAATTGCTTTGTTCTTTACTGTTATATTTATGCATTCAGCTAACTTCTCACTCATACATCTCAAGTACATACGACTAGCGAAAAGTGAAACAAAGATTTGCAATATAATTTGAAGCAACAGACGGACTTTCAAACCCACCAACTTCCGCACACCTCAGACGGTATGTGTCGATCAAAAAACTGCCATCCAAGTTTGGATCGAACACATCCAGCTCTCTGAAAAGAGTTTTAAGTTGGAAAAGTTTTTAAACCTTGGTGTATTCACCCCCCATCTACACCAAGGTATCCGTCTTGGGACCAACAATTGGTATCAGAGCAGTGGTTCAAAAGATCACTGTATCTGTGTCAAGTCAGCATTTCATTGCTGATAGTGGTCACCTGAACAGATCCTTCAAAGTTTCAAAATCTTTTTAAAATCATTATATTGCATACTGTCATGGAATCTTCTCTGTGCAGGAATCTTCCAACATTCTCAGTCGATGATTATCAGATATGGAAGTTCCGACTCAAAAGCTTTCTGTGCGCGCAAAACGACATGATGTGGGATGTTATCACAGATGGACCCATCATCATCATGAAGTCAGAAAGAAAAGCAGAAACCACACCTGGAGCTGAACCGATGCTCGGCAAGTTGTGAAGCCAAGGAATGGGTACTCTCCGAGAAGAAGAAGACAATTTGGATTGGACGGCTACACTCGCAACGTCATCTCCTCAACGGTGACGGACGGCATCTCGGCAAGATTATCAACTGTGAGACAGCTAAGGGGATTTGGGACACTCTAGCCAAGCTGTGTGAAGGCTCAGAGGAAATTCAAGAGAACAAATTCTCAGTTGCATGCCAGAAGTTCGACAACTTCAAGCAACTCCCCTACGAGTCCATTGATCAAATGGAGCTAAGATTCTCCAACCTCATCATCGAGATCGAGACGATCCGAACTGGGAAATATACAGTTCGAGATAAGAACTTGAAAGTTCTTGCAGCTCTCTCCTCAGAATGGTGTACACACAAGGTGGTTTACCAAAGCAGAACTGATCTTGGCAGCATGGAAACGGAAAAATTGTTCTCCATCTTGAAAGCCAACGAATTGTAGGAACCGCCAATTGATAGGCCGGCTCATAATTGCCCACGGATCTATTTTGGTTATCTAACAAACACTTGTAAATCGAACCTATGCATGCTCCTATGAATTAAATAACAATCATAGGATGTTTATTAGAAAAACATGCGAACTGTGAGATCAGAGACTCCAGAGTTGATCTTCTGAACTGTTCCCGAGCCAAGAATCGACGCTGGATGGCAACGAGCTTCGATCTCTTCCTCTCACTAAAGTGGCGGTTTTCCCTTCTTTTCTCTCTAGGTTTTCTGCCTTTTTATTTTTTACGTAGAATGAAAAAATTCTGATGTAAACTACGATATATATAAGCTGGTATATAATACGCAATTATCGAGCCCATCTAATTAAATCAAGGCCGCCCGGATGGGCCATAGAGAGAAGGGATGCCACTTTTAGAGGCTAGGGCCTAGTGGGCCGATTCGGGGATCTACTTAGGCTTAAATAAGGTGTAGGCCTCCCAATGTATCAAGTTCTTTTATTCAGCCCAGAATATAAATCAGTCACTAGTATTAATTTACTCCACTAAAAAATTAATACTGAATTGCCACCTTATTTATTTTGTGAGTCGGGGCTAGTATTAGACTTAATTAATCTCCGTGTTTAAGATATCAAATATTCATTAATTAATTAAATGCATCTGACAGCTTTTAATCAATTAATTAATTATTTAACCATAAATAATTATCTCGAGTGCTACCACTTAAACTTATTATCATACCGGAATAAATTCCACTGGGAGTTTAGTATGATAAACATATTAAGTTCCTCAAGAGAATATTATCAGCCCATTGTTAATAGGACATGGTCTCTTAAATACAATTTAATCACGCATCAAACAAGAATTGCTATTATCCAAGTTATCGAGCATATTGGACTTTATATGCCAAAGTCCTCACCCATGATAAATCAAAATAATAGGCAAATACTTATTTACACCGATTAATGTAATTAAGATTAAGACTATTTAAGTCACCGAGATCTTGAT
The DNA here is from genome assembly GCA_031470985.1 of Agastache rugosa. Lineage (NCBI taxonomy): Eukaryota > Viridiplantae > Streptophyta > Magnoliopsida > Lamiales > Lamiaceae > Agastache > Agastache rugosa. The sequence goes on along the minus strand of CM062601.1, from coordinate 46,200,981 downwards.
TATTTATAAGTCAAAATAAATAATACACCTCACTGTGATCCTTTCAATACGATAAACGTACTAGCATAAATAAATAGTTAAGATAAACTATTTAATCAATTATGCTACAGTCTATACCAACAACTTGTCCAAAGTTGTCTCGACTGTGAAATCAGTTTATATCTCATAAGATACCGATTATATAATCTTCTGTGATCTACAACACACTATATAATCTATAATATTGAGATAATTAGACAATTAAATAATTATGCAATAATAATAATTCAGATAGGAAAATCATAGTGAAATGACTTGGATCAATGTATACAAGCAAAAGGCTTGCTTTCAGTATACAACCCTTCACGAATTTGATCTGGGGATCACAAGCGGAGAATCATCCAGTCGGATGAATGAAACGGAGCTGAATCCCAAGGCAAAGGAGACAGCTCTCAGTGCAGAGTCAAGAAGATCAGCTCAATCAGCTCAGACTGAAAAAGTCAGAAAGGAGTTCAAAAATATGAGCAACGAAGAATTGCACGAAGAAGTTGCCATGCTTGTACGGAGCATCAATAGGCTGGATCACAGCAAGGAAAGGTACAAGTAGATCGTGAAGGTTCATCACGACAAGCAACTCTATCCAAAGAGAAACCCAGCTGAGTCATCCTCCCGAAGAAAGGATAAAGGGTTCGAAACGAGCAAAATGGATGATGATCAAATCTCCTTCTCCGACTCAGATGAGGATGATCACCTTGATTAAGATGTCTGGAACATCTTACTGAATCAACCGACGAAGAAAATGAAGAAACCCAGCTAGCTAATTGAGACATTGTGAAATAAAGAACATTGGATACAAAACTAAAAACTACGACGATCCTTGAGTACATTGGTCTCGAAAAGAATCGAGAACGACAGATGAATCAAATGGATTTAGGACATTGTCTACACCTTTATACAAACGGAGACCTCAAATCAAAGTAGGATACAGGCGAAGAAAAAGCCGCTACTATCAAATCAAGGAGGAACTCTACACAGTGGAAAGAGAGCAAAATCAAGTAGAATGCCCATGCGGACATAGCACGGTGATTGCATGCTAAAAAGAGACCTCATCGAAAAAGTGCTCGACGACTTCAAGAGATTGCTAGAAATCCTTGAAATCTAGCCGAGTGAGGAGTCGGAGCTAAGGAATGAGCTCAACGAGAAGAATGTTCAAGAAGCGAAGATGGCGGAGTTGAATCGAACAGTGGCTCCGGCCAATACAAAAACACGAATTTGGAACCAAGGCCAAGGATCTTCCAAAAGATCGAACATCATCAAGCCGACTTTCAAAACAGCCACCCGAAGAAGACAAATTGCTCGGCAATCTAAAGCCCAAAACGGCGCTCCCAGCTGGACACAAAGCTAAAAGGTAGCAGATAAATCCAGCTGACTGGAATCAAAATCAAAGGCAGAAGGTCATTCAGCTCAGACATCAATGTCAACTAAAAAGACACAGCTGAGGATCTCAACTAGACATAAAGCTGGAAATCAACCAAGCTTAACTTCAAGATTCCAGCAGACGGAATATCAAGCTGGATGTCAAGCTGACAGACTCCAGCTGAGAAATAGACTTCAAGCAGTCAACAAGGTCCAGAGAGGAGATGATCCATTCAGGAACCAACCTTGGGCCCGAGACCACTTAGGTCATCGCGCAGAGCGCAATGAGTTCAATCCGAATCGTCGTTCCGCTTTCAGAATGGTATTATAATAGAAATTCTGATCCTCGAAGCGAAAGTTACGTCCGTTTTAAATTCTGCCGACGATGATCCCTTTCGTGATCTCTCACCATTAAATAATCAGCTGGAACTTGTTCCACATCAGGCCAGGGGAATCAAACTCAGCTGATAAAATAATTGGAATATCCAATTGAGGGGGAACTCAGTCCAGCAGAATCGTCAAGCAGAGCATTCAGCAGGATATACCCAGCTGGATCTTCGTATGTCATCAAGAAGGAATCAGACACAGCTGGACCAGCTCAGCAGAAACCCCAAAGATCTCAAGATGAAGTCATCAAGCCTGGGGGAATCAAACCCCGCCCCAAAGATCTCAAGATGAAGTCATCAAGCCTGGGGGAATCAAACCCCGCTGATAAAACACAATTGGACTATCCAATTGAGGGGGAACCTTGCAAACGGAGCCTTCCCTCAGAGGAAGAAGGTCAAGATGACTCACTCCAAACTGAGTCATACAGCTGAGAAAGACCATCAATTGGTATCGAGTGAAAGAAGAACGAAAGTGCATCAATTGGTATCAACTTCAAGCTGACTGGAGTTACCAAGAACGGGAAGAAATTATTGCCAGAACGCCGCCGCCAGACCTCGACTCTCATTCCTCCCAATATCTTTTTGATGAACCAAAAAGGGGGAAGGATTGACAGAAAATGAATCTAGAAGAGACAAATGGCGAGCTGGAAAGACAATTGGAGAAAGAGTGCAAACTCTCGTCAAGGCATGTGGAGCAGCCAGGAAGAGTTCCGTTAGGATTTTTGTTTTGTGTTTTTCTGAAAAAGTTTGTAAAGGTTTTGGCATCATCAAAAAAGGGGAAATTGTTGGGAAAATAATAAATATGTTTTGAAGTGATACTATAACCCAGCTGACCCCAACCGAGTAGATGAATGTACAAACCTTGTATTGTTTCCAGCTCACCTGTTTGAGCTTATAGAGTTTCTTAGTTTACAAGTAGTCGCTGAAGACAGCAGAAGACATGACAGAAGACAATAAGCGACACGGTGAGGTATTCGGCAAAGCGAGACTCGGCGGAAGCCGAGACCAAGCAAAGTCAAAGACCCAGCAGTATCAAGACCCAGCTCAGTGACGGAAATCCAGCTCAGTGTCAAAGACCCAGCTCAGTATAAAAGACCCAGCTTAGTGTCGATGACACAGCTCAGGTCTAAAACACAGCTCAGGTTATTTGACACAGCTCAGGTTGAAGCCACAACTCAGGTTAATGATACAGCACAGGTCTAAGACACAGCTCAGAGTCAAGAATGCGGCGAGTCAAGTCGGCGAAGACACGGCGGAGGCCGCTTCGCGGCTCGAAGACGAAGACTTTCTCCAAGACAAGATCCCGATGTCGAAGATCTTGTACGACGCGATCAATTCGGAGAAGAACTGGCCTCTGCGGATGCGGACCTGCTTCGTAGGTTAAAGGCCGAAGTCAATGAGAGTAGGTAAGATTTAAACGGCTCTCTTCCAACGGCTGGTTGAATATCATATATATAACTCATCACCATTGAAGAACGATGGCGTAGTGGTGAGACTAGTAGAAACAATTGAGAAGAAATAAAAGAGCAAACGAGAAAAATGAACAACGATCTTCAAAGCCCGAATCTTTCAAGAACACCCCGGCCGGTCGGTTGTGTTCTTAGTTGTTCACATATTTAGTCATAGGCGAGAATAGATCGGAATAGAAATATCTTAAGCACAGTTTGAACGAGTTCATCATACTCCTTTATTCTTCATTGTAAGAACTCGTTCATAGTTGGAAACCTCATACCCAAACCCAAACCCCGGAAAGGTTAGGTAAATGTACGCGCTGCTCGAAGCGTGTAATTCGAGTGGTTAGGTTTCCGTACCCGTAAAGGCTAGCAAGGGTTCTTCGGTGCACACTTGGCGAAGGTGTAGGCTTGACGCGGTGCCCGTAAACTGTTGGAACACAACTCAGGTTCGAGTTGTGAAGTTGCTTGATACTTGGAAACCAAGTGGTAGTGAATTACCAGTGAACCTGGTCGTGGACGTAGGAGGTGTTACTCCGAACCACGTTAAAATTGTTTTGTTCTTTACTGTTTTATTTATGCATTCAGCTAACTTCTCACGCATACATCTCAAGCTGCATAAACTGACTAACTGAAAAGTGAAACAAAGATTTGCAATATAATTTGAAACAACAGACGGACTTTCCAACCAGCCCAAGCGCGCACTGTGCAGGCCAGTGTTGTGTCGATCAAGCTGTCATCAATTTGGATCGAACACGGCCAAACCTTACGAAAAGAGTTTTAACTTGGAAAAGTTTTTAAACCTTGGTGTATTCACCCCCCCTCTACACCACGGTATCCGTCTTGGGACCAACAATATACATTGAATCAAATGTGGGATAGGTAGCTAAAGAAAAGAACAAAAAAACTTGAAGATGTAAACATATTTTTTCCGCATTTTGGCAAAGTGATGAGATCCAGCCAAGGCATTTTCGAGCAGTAATGCCAAAGCTTCAAGAGATGTCATTAAAGATATTCTAGCTCGAGATTGCTTGGTGATGAGCCAGTGTCCATATTTGATGATTATGATGCGTGTAGTTTCGAACAAGTCCTTTTGGTTCGAAATTGGACTTATATTTATTTAGTGTTTTATATTTTATTTTATTTGGGCTCAGACTTTGTAATACTTAGTTTAATTATTTTAAATTAAGTAATAAGCCCAATAGTTAGTATTTATTTGATTTAATTAGTAGCCCAATTATCACAACATGTTTAGGTGATTAATTGGCCCAGTTGTATTTAATTAAGGAATTCGAAATTACCAAGCCCAAGTCTTGTAACTTTCGAACCCTAGCTTAGAATTAGCCTAGTATTTAATTAATTTTCGTAGGTACTATTCATCAGACGAGTTTTGAATTAAAAAGTTATTTTTCGACTTTGTCTCACGTGTTCTACAAAGTTCACAAACCCTAGCTCTTGGTAGGATTCGATTTTGGCACTTTGAATCTGAAATCTATAGTTCGTTCGTGATCTCGTGTGGGTCTAGGGTTAACTATGCCGTCGGAGAATTACTTCCGTGATACGTGTTTCAATCGTTCGTCGATTCAGGGTCCGTATTGAGGTAAATCTCCAATCTGTTTTCGTTTCTTTGATCTCGCGTTCTTGGACCACCATCCACACCTTCATATCACCATCATACTTCGACCATAATCATCCCTTCCTTCGCCCAAGTCCAGAATCCATCTATTTCAAACCCATCGCATTGCTGAAACCCTAAATCGGACCGAAATTGAGCACCGAGCGTTTTTGAGTTCTACTCGTGCGTTTTTGATGAATTTTGGATATGTTGTTCCTGTTTTCAATTTATAATTTGTGTTAACATTTCAGTTCAATCGGAGTTGAATTGCTATAGATTCCAGTCGAGTCTTTGTCGGGATGTCTAGGTGTCAATTTAGGTTTAATTGAGTTTTTATTTCGTTTCTCGTGTCATTGCTGTATTGTTCGTCGTTGTTGGTCATTTAATTTGGATTGAAATCATATTTGCTGACGTTGTTCGAGTCTTGAAGCTTCCGCATAATTGATACGTTTCGTCATTCCGTTGATTGGTCGTATCATAAATTTGGTATCAGAGCAAATATGACGAATATGTAGAAAAATTTTAAACAAATTTAGATTTAAAAAAACATCATGAATGAGTATACTCGATCCATTATCATTCCTAATTATAAATTTAGATACGTGAAATAAAATTAATTTTCTAAGTTCGATTAATAATTAACACGAACAATATCACAACTTTTAAATAAGATATACACTTATTTTTAAAATATATACATATAAATTAAAACATAAAAGTTATTTCCCGTCGAATTCCGACGGGCTACATACTAGTTTATAATTGTTTCAAGATATCGTATTAGGCGTTTAGGTTACAAGTTACTGATTAATGTCATGAATTAAGCTATATATATCATTTATTTAAATCAAGTAATTACATTCCTGATTTTCCTGAATACACGAAAAAAAAGAAAGAAAAAAAATGCCAAAAAATAAAAGAAAAAAGAAAAAAAGAAAAATGAAAGGAAGATTTATTTACCCTTGACCTTGTTGAGTTAGTTGAACCCTTTTCTTCCCTACCGTCTCCCATTCTTGCAGAGTTGTAGCCCATCTCTCTCTTCCTTCCTCCCTCTCACCTCCACCCATGTAGTTAATCTTGCATTTCTGCTCTCTTTTCTTTTCTCAGCTGCAGTACTTTCTCTCTCCATCAATCTTTCTCTCGGCTAACCTTTTCTTTTTTTTTTTTTCCCAATTTTTGCACTTCCTGCTTCTCCAGTTTGTTTCAACTGAAATTCTTGCTGAAGACCCAATTTTTCCCTTTCCCCAGTTAATTTAATGCTCATACATAGATGCCCATTTATATTTTTAGATGAATAATTTATGTGCTATATGTTTTATGGGGTTCTCAGGCTTCTGACCCACAACCCTTTTATTATCTAACTTGGTTGGGTTTTTGGGTAGATAGATCTTCATGGTTCCTAGATTATCTGAGTTTCTTATGGCTTAGTTACTGCGTTTTATCTCTGAGTTTTGGGTCTTGAGGCGTTCTCGGCTGGTCAAAGTTGGCTTTGTTTTCTTTCAGAATTTTGGGGGTTTTCGTTGAAGTTTTCCGGTATTGTATCTTTTTCCAGCTAATCTATAGCTTACTGTGAGGCGGTGAGGTGGTTTTTTCTCACAAATTCTTGTGGGAAGTAGTTTTAGCTTTTCAAATTAGGGTTTGAGTTGGATTCTGATGGCTATAGAGGAGTAGTTCCGGATAAAGGTTGCTTGATTATCGGCTATGGCTGTCAGTGAGCGTTATTTTGTGGAGTGGAAGGAGCAATATGTGTCGAAAGAGAGGGGCAACCGCGTGGTTCACTATTTCTTGAAGGATAATTCAGGGGAATCGATTCTTGCTGTTGTGGGTACTGAAAGGAGTGTTAGGCACATGTTCTATGTTGTATCTGATGAGT